>JAIGNY010001448.1:877500-1412500 GCA_020152595.1 Chiridota heheva
GGGAATTTGTTTTCTTTTGGTTAATGTTGAGACATGTTCTGAAATAAACTATCTACAATTAGGTGAAAATTTTCAGCTGGTGGTTACAAGTTTATACATTGAAGTTCCGTAATTTCCTTATGTCGAAGCAAATTAACGTCTTGATTTTTTTTCTTTTATGACTGATGTTAAAAACTCTAGAATAACTCATTTACGGTGATATCTTTCTCTTAGTTCAATTGTTCAATAGGGACTTGTTATGGTTTTTCAAGCAGAACAATCATATGTTTTCTGTAAGCGTCCTAAATCCGTTTGAATATATGTCACGTGCAGGACTTATATAATATATAAACTCTGAAAAGGTGGTTCATGGAAACGTGATACACACAACACTTATCAGGGGCCGCTGTCTATGGTATACCTCGACGAGTAAAATTAGTTATAAACGTAAGGATTACTCATTCGCACTGGAGTTCTGCCTGATGAATACATCACAACGTACATTACATGCATGTACGTGGTTTTTACTGTACACATTATTTTATTAAAGCGTTGTTGTCATTCAAAAGTTAAGATGATAGCAGCTTTATAAACGAAATTAACGTTTGCATTAAAAACGTTCGTGTACCTAAATCAACTACCAGTCTGCCAGTGACATTCATTTGACACATCAGATCAAATGAATGGGAAATGATGGAATGAATGTTACTAATTTATATGTATGACGTAATGATGCATGATTTAGGCACGTACCTGAGTGTAGACAAGTGGGACAATTATCCAATCAAATCCATAAAGCTCATCGCATTTGTTTTGAAAATTATTCAGTTCCTAAAATGAAAACAAGCTGTTTAGTAGCATTCAGACACTTGGGGAATACTCAAATTGTTAGTTTTTATCTTTTGTTATATTAGGTTATATATTTGTTACATATAGATTAATTTCATTTAAGCGTATCTTGAAATTGATTTTGTGTGTTGGCCTCGGCATGTGTACCTAAAGTAACATGTCAAAATAATGATGTTGATTTCAGTAATGTAAGAAAAAAGGAACATTAACACAGTCGTTTCTCCTGCCGGAGTATGTTGCACTCTTGACTGCAGCAACATGCTATCAAGTTGCGTAGGAACACAATCAACACATTGTGATTACTAAACTTCTGAATCTGGAAAACTACTGAAAAGCCTCAAAAAGTGAAGATTGAAATTACCATCCGATTCAACGAGCTCTAACATTGGCTTTCCGTAATCCAACAATCAATATTAACTGTAATGATAATCACTTTTCTCGGAACTGTAAACGCAAAGGGTATGCGGTGATTATTTGGTGCCATTTTGATGTCTAAGGGAACTAAGCTCCATCAACTGAAAGCAACCACGGAGAAGAAGCGATGTATATCACCTATAGGGTGATATAATTACTAGTTAGTACTTAAAATTTACTGTAGAATACTCTATAAGGATATTAACTTTTTACGGGTATCTGAATGATATATTAATCTCAGTTTTCAATTTGAATGTTTTCTGAAGTAAATCTTTTGTATAATATGAAGTATGTAGTTTTGTCTTATAATTTGGGAGGTGCTCACAACTTAATAAAACGTAGAATGTTGCACGTACTTTACCAAATTACGAAATTGAAATCATATGAAAAAATGTTCCAAACAATAAATTCAAAACTGAAAACTTTAATCATAATATGAAAAAAAACCTCTTCCAAGCAATCATATCTTCCGAACTATTTTTCAGAAAACAGATACATTCCCCGTAAAGAAATCTAATTAGACTATGCGTAATAAATCATGGTGATCCGGTTTTCTTATTTATAGCTTAGCTGAAAAAAGTGACCTATGATGTTTACGGTGGGAGTTGTAACTCGTTTTAAGATTTGCTGATATGAAAAATGTCTAGATTAAACGAAATTTTGAGCTCTGGAAAACTCACATGATAGGATATATAATACTGATATTGTGAGTTTTCAAATGTAGGGTATAACTAGATCAAATCTGAATACAAATAATCTCCTTTAATGTATTATTGTGTATTTACTAGATACTTCAGTTATCATGTTATATATAACACAATAAAGATAAGATAAAGATATCGTTTTCCTCAGCTGAGAATCAATACACTCCAAGACTGCAAGATGGCTTAAGAGTTCGCGTTGGAAGGAATAATCAATATCAGTGAATATTTATTATCTAGAAAGTTGTTTGTGACATGATCATCGCATTTGGGATTATGGATGGATGTAGTGCATTTAAAAGATGCAAGCATTCGAATATAAAAATGATTACGTATTTTTTATTCAATTCCCTGGTTAGTTAGCAATTTTTCTTTGTCAATGATGTTGATGAGATTTCTTAACTGGTTGCAACTCGTCTTTTCTAGCAATCTAGTCGCGTAACACGGCGACTACCTTTACACCTTCAGAATTACCAAAATGATACAAACGAAGATCAAACTTCACTACAGTTTCTGTAAAATGATATTTTCAACGGTTCCAATTGCATTAAAGCATGTATGTATTGGTCCCTAGTTAATTCACAAAGGTCTGTTCTCCTCTCTGACCCTTTTTGATTGCAAAAAAACACCATTGCTGAATTCTGCAGACATTAACAAGAAGCTATAGGATAAAGAAAACATTACATTCCCAGTCATTCCACCAACTGACCATTTGCTGAATTAAACCTTTCAGAAAATGCAAAAATCAGTATAAGGAGTTGTTACATCTTTTAGTGGATGACATAAGACAGTCATTCTATTTATACTGCCTTCTTCCCTAATCCCTGTCTGACTAAGGGCATAGTACTCCGTAAATGTTTCCTTAAGCAAGCTTTAAAATTTCACCATGATATGGACAAAATCAAAATCTACATATTATGGTAAAATTGTCATCATCCTATAACAATTGATAGATAAATACGTTATGAACACGCATTGAAACTGATCAATGTATTTTAAAGTTTGCTGAAATAAAAGTGTTGAATATTCTGCGGTTCTATTTGAAATTTTTTCTTCGAACCGACACCGACGGTTTTCAAAGATGAATCATACTTTCTTGACGTGGTTTTTTATTCTACATATTTCTGCCTGCTATAGAAAATACCTTGAACTATTTTGTTTATTGGGGCCTGATAATAAAGAGCATAGATTTATACAAAATGTTTAAAATTGTTATGGACTTTCATTAATAGACAAAAAGTAAAAGAAAGTAAGATATGCCATCATGAATTCAGACATTCTTTTAAGATAAAGTAAGAAAACTCAATTAATTGTTTATAATCATATGAAGCTATGAAACAGATGCAAAAAATAAAGGAATATTGAACTTGCAAGCTTACAAATAATGAAATGCAAACCATTTTTCGTTTGCATAATATATCATCAATGCATAGTTAACTATGTGTGCGAATAATTGACAGTTGTTCTGTTTCATTCTACCTACAGACCTCTTACAAAAGCGTATCCTTAAAATAGTTGCAAGGTGCCCACCGTGTGTGTTTATACAACTCGAAAAAGAAACAAAAAACTATCCCATCTTCTGGGCTTATCACCAACCAAACCGTCAAACTATGACGTATTGAAACTAAACACAAGTATGTTTTGTTAACATATTCCTCTGTAAAACTTAATTTTATTGAATCTGAATCACCCAGCTCACAGTATAGTTGCCATTTTTAGTTGCTTTCACCCTCACTATGTATCAAAGCTTCATTCATACATATTACATTTAAAATATGAAAGGCTAAATCGCGGCGCAATTATCAAATGCAGGCAAGGGTTTGATTAAGTGCCACATGAGGATAGCTGTAATCGATTTCTCACCCTCTTCAATTAAAACGTAAGCATTGATCAAGGATTTTCATGAGCAATAATTCAAACGTGCTTCGTGCTTTTTGTATTTTATATTAAGGAATCGGGAAATAACGACAATAACGTTTTCGGAGAAGGAAGAGGGGCCGCGAAATTAAATCCTTTGAAAGAAAAGTAAATTTCTCTGAGAGAAATTGGATGCTATATATTATAGAATATTAATTCCATCTGAAATAACTTACGCTGTATACTTTGTCAAAGATATCAGATGCACGAAAATTAATACATGACTATTATAAAGAAGACAAAACGACAATATCTTTAACATTTAGTTCCTCATATTATTTGATAAATTTTGGCCATGTTTAATGTCTGCTCACTATTGTTTAGAACTCCTAATATGGATTGATTTGTTTAACCATTGGAAATTTAGGGTTTTAAGCGTTATCAGACATGGCTTACAGATGTTCGTAACAGTGAACCGAATTTCAACCACTCCTGTTACCCACCTGTGCAAAGTTTGACAAAATTGTTACGATTACCAATTGTTAATTAAACTCCATTTCACTAATAAGATGCTTCATACTTTGATTGTGCAGTTCGAAAATAATAATTTATTGAAGTTCTTTCGTTGATTGAGCATTTTACGTTTAACTGGTACATATGCTGGGTTTTAAAAATATTTAACTCACGGGGGTTTAGGTCAGTCGCAAAACGTTTGAATTGGCCAAAAACAGTAAAATAAATCCTGAGTTGATCATTATTTATTGTTTCTCAGTGAGAATTGGAGAATACCTTGGAACATTGATGAGTCAATGTTGTGTTTTCATTGTAAAAAAACAACAACAAATATGTTCCGTAAGTGGTTGAGCATCGTACCTATCGTACCTACCACATTACTTGAACGATTTTGGAGCACGCATGACAAAAACGTGGCGCAGAAAAATAATAAATACACGCGTCTGAATAAACATCACGCCCATATTAAGGGGAAGTCTGAAAATACCAAGAGGGAAGACATTGAGGACCTATACTAAATTCACTGAATTAGATTGATCCTTCTTTGAGCAGTTGCTATGTTATGTCAGGTTGTAACTCATAATTCCCTTTTAAACATCTTGACAACAACCAACATTAGTAAGAGGATTCAAACTTAAGTACGAAATCGTAAATAGAAATTTAAAAAAAGAAACAAGCTTATTGATATGATCAGAAGTCTTCCTCAGACATGTCAGAGGGCAGCTAAACGAAGTTGATTTGCCAAGTTCTTGTAATGTACTATTTTCATTCCAGTCCAATTCTTGATGTATGAATCGCATGCTTTTGTTGTTCATCCTCTAAAATAACATATCACCTAGATTTTGCAGTCTACAATGTGACTTGCAGAAGCTGTCAATTTTCCAAATCAAAGCACGACGTGTGATGATTGTGATTGATCAGTAATTTGTGCACTTGTTTTTCAATAGTATCCTTATGATTCATATTTGTGCAAGCAAAAACCACAAACATCCATGGCATACTTACATCGATTATTGTTTTCATGGCTGGATCACTTTCTATACGCCCCTCTTGCTTGGCAATGCGGGTGAGGTTTACAAACCACGTGCAGGGTACCCAGTACTTTGGATTCGTCGTTGGAAGATTTTTGAGAATTTCTTTTTCAGCGCTAGTTAAAACACCTGTTGGAAGCGCGGAAATAAAACAATATTATAGTTTAACACCTTAATGCTGAAGAATATTATGTAAAATTCCATGTGAATGTATGGGTAAAAAGTAGTGCATATAATTACTAAACCAAACTGACATTAAAGATTATAGGCGGCGGAACCGCCCCGATCACCCCAAAATTTTGTCCGACGATGGTCCGACCAAGGTTATACAATAATTATTCATGTGCTATTAGGCCTATTTAGTATTTCAATGTAATGTTGTAGTGTATAAGTAACGAATACTCTTCGTTTTCGTAAGAGTTCGCGATTAATATTTCATGTTAATAGGAATAAATATTATTAATATTAATATGAATTAATATTTCATGTCATAATAGCCTTGGTACGCGGTCTTAATTTCGCTATAGTTATACACACACAAGTATTATGGTAAAGTCCTAACGACGGGCGCGCCCTATGCTTAATTGCTTTAACGTGCATGTTTTTAGATTCAAATATATATAAAACAATATATATAAAACAATATACTTTGTTTACAAGTGACGTAAAACGCGTTAATGACGCATCGTTTTAGACAAGTTCTCATAATCTACCGGTAAGTGCAAATAGATAACTAATGTTTTGATGTCCTAAAAAAGATATTATGATGTATACTATTGCCATTGCGTACGCGTATAATGAATTCACCGGTTGGTTGATCGTCCGATAATTCAGTACTGCATAGAATTACATATGGGAATGTTTGTTTCATACACTTGCGATAATCTCCTGAACTGCGCAAAACACTCTAAAAAATAGCACATATTTTGTACTTCAAACGTTCTAACTAAAGAGTCTTTAAATATTTTGTTCCATTTCAAACGGTATAGAAAACCTGAGTTCATTATCTATCGTTTGAGATTATTTTCATTTAATTATTTAAAACAAAAGTATCGTACTTTGTAAACTCTAAAATGTCTTTTTCTTGTTTTTCAATGAGAGCGCAAGCAAAATCACAAGTTTATCGCCGCTTTGACCTTTGTAACTTATGAATGAAAGTATTTGGAAGTCCATTTTACACGGCCTGACAATTAACATATATATGTTTACCATGTATATAGAATCCAACGTGATTGGTGCAAAAAAGGGCCCGTACTTTCCAATACTAGAAAGAGATGAAAGAAAACATTTCGCGTCCGCTTATGTATTCCTCTATTTTAATTCTGGCGTAATCTTTAGCACGCCTAAGCCGCGTGGACTGTATTGTTGTGTGCAGAGGGTTTCCTGTTGTTTGTGTATTGTAAACATGCTGTAAGATACGAATAAGCGTTTCCAATGTCAAATTTTCTACCATTTTTAACAGTTTTCTTGTGTATTTTGTTACATTGAGATATATTTCTTATTATATGACTGTATTCATCAGAAATTAAAACATCATTTGGCTGAAATATTATCGACAACAATCTGGAACGAAGAAGTGCAATAGCGAGGAATAACGACAACGATGGGTTGCATGATTATGATACCAAAAATTAGGATCTATGCTATTTATTACACTTTTTGTATGAATTAATATGTTATTATATCCTTGAATATTCTTTTAAGTCTTCGTTTTTAAAACCAACCCGCATAATAACAGTACAATCCAAGTCCTCCCAAGTTTTTTTTTTTTTATAGTTTCCCGTAACACATCTGAGCTACTTCAGCGATTTTTTCCCTATGCGCATTTTAAGGTAAAACATTCCCATATGGAAAATGATACTCTATAACTTGCCTGTTAGAAGTATGTAATTGTGTAAATTTACCGAGAATAGACTAAATGACTGCAGTACTTATCAAGAATTCGGGTACGTAGCCACAGGGGTCATTTGGGGAAATGCCCCAAAAAATATTTCTGCCCCCCAACTAATGTTAGAAAAAAATTGTAAATTTGTTAAAAAAAAGCTGGTTACGGGCCCGCAAGAATTTCAAAATAATAAGGCTACCTACAACCTAGAAGAATTCAGCCCAATGGCAATATTGTTGCTAACCAGTCAGCCAGTCAGAAGTACAAAATAAAATCCTTACAAAATGCTAAAGTCGCAGAGCTTCCGAGGCTTCTCCCCCTGGACCCCAACGGGGCCCTTAAGCGGGCATCTGGTACCCACACCGTTTAGGTTCACGTTTCACGTGAACATGGTCCTTCCAATAACTTCAACCTTCCGCCGCCTCTGGAAATCATATATCGCAATTTCATTTTGAAGAAATTGAAATGAAATCATTTTACATTGTGGCATCATCAAACTTTCTTCAGCTATTTTTAGCGAACTCTAACGAATATATTTAAATGATTTTTCTAGAACGTATTTCTATAGACATGATAGAGTTTCCAGCAAAATTTGAACATTATGTTCGGTCTTAGATCTTAGGATTATTGGATAGATATTCACAATTTCCCTCTTCCATATCGTTCAATGATATGTTCCAAAACTGGTAACTCATGAAAAAGGTGTATGTTTCTTTGACAGAACTATATGGAACCGCTGAAAATATTACTTAGCTATCATGCACATACCTGCTTCTACTAAATGTTGAAAGGTTGGAAATCTCTTCTTAACTCGTTTACTTCCTAGCCTATATATCATAATGGCGGAGAGATTTATGTATCGGACAAGAGTTCGACGTATGAGTCTCGATCTCTCATCTGTTCCCTGAATGTGTGCTGAGACATTGTTGACAATACGATCAGGCCACGGTATGGCTTTAAACTGCATCCACCACCTACAAGAGACAATCAAAAGCACTTGTTAGCTATGGCAAGTTATGTAAGTTTTATCAAATACAAACAAATAGATGAATCATCTGTAACTGCGATTCATTGTAATTACGTGCCCACTCGAGAATTTGTTTATCAAATATGGTCCCTTTACGAAATGGGAAATAAAGCATTTCTCTTACATTTGGAATAAGACAAATTCTACAAAATGACGGGTTGAATGTGGGACAGGAAGAGTAAGAGGCATATTAAAGTAATCTTTACTGTTATGTATACTCTTTCTGTATAGGATCTCTTTGGTTTATTACGCATGTTCTTTCTTCCATTTTGTTTCTATATATACTAGCGACACCAAGACGATTTTTTCCGTTATTTTCTTGCTCCCAGAGGCGACTTATTATTAAGAATACCCATAGCAGTAGATTCCATCATTTATCTTTGCTTTTAAGAATACTAAACACTTAGAAGTAAATTAATGTCAAATAAGAAGTTACTCACCGATCGAAAACGACTGTGACGTAAAAACCTAGTACAAAAGAAATTGGGAAGACTGCGGTGTATTTGTAGGCATAGACGGCCATGAATTCAAAGATTACTTTCACATCACCAAATCTGGGAAATACTGTTCTATAAAGGGCGCTGATTACACTATAGACAAATAGAAATACCAGCATCTCTCTCCATAATAACTTGTAGACACTAGCTTTCCAGCAAAACAGCAATCTTGCAAAGCCTCCAAGCTTGAACTGCATTTAAAAAAGGAAAGAAATATGAAGTAATTTACATTAGGAAATCATTTTGAAGTAAATTTTATTACATGTCCATATATCTGTATATTTGTTACATTTGCTTTGTGACAGGAGTATACCTTTTGCATGCACGTGCAATCGTTTATTTAATTCTCTGTATGGTTGCTTATGAAGGAAAATTATTCATTCAATCGTTTTCATTGCCTGCATGTAGTCACGAAGGCATTCATTCCTCATTCTTGATGAAATATTCAGTTCATTTATCAAAGAAAGATTTAATTAAAATATATCCTATCGAGATAAATCAAAAAACATTTTATTTGTAATTAACAAGAAGTACCAAACTTGGCAACATTAGAAATGTCTTTGCAAAATAATCTATATGCAGAGTGCTCAAAGATCCAGGGGAAAAACATGATAAGAATGCTCGTAAATTTCAAACGTATATATGAATATAGTCAACGTTAACTAAACATGTCTCACATGACCATGACATATCCATCTAAAACTAAAGAGTACTTTTGAATTTTTCTGTTGTTTTCGTTGACTTGTTACCTAATAAAAGGGCGCTCAGATTAATTTTCGCAACGACGATATTATTCATTTGAATGCTGCGACGTTAAAACATAAACTTTGCTTCCTTGTTTTGGGATACAACAGTATACAATGAAGTAACATGAAGCAGGTACTATATGTATAGTAGCTCCTTGGTAACATAAGGTATTTAAAATGTCTGTATAGGTTACTATCATATCAATTGTCGACATCAACGACAGTTACTATGCGTTATCACTAACTAATCTATAGTCCTTTTTGGTTCCAATACTATTAGTATCAGGAACCTATGCAGTCGTCTGCACAAAATATGTGTGTATGTGTGTGTGTGTGTAGGGGTAGGGGTGGGGGGGTATGTGTGTGGGTGTGGGTGTGTGTGTGTGGGGGTATGTCTGTGACACTTTGCAGTAAACACGATATCTCCTGATCAGTACATTTATGCCATGTCATATTTGGCACTTAGATGCATCATGACCCATAGATGGTACCTATTCTTTTTAATATTGATGCCGTGCATATTGATAAGTGGACGGGCCAAAATATAAAAATCTTCAAATGCTCATATTTTAATAACCATATGTTTTGCATTTTCTTGTGTGCCATAAATAAGATGTTAGGATTGGTGTAGATGTCCATTTTATAAAAATTAAAATAAATGAATTGTGGGCGGGGCATAATGTGGTATGTCTGTGACGCGATGCAGTAAACACGATATCTCCTGAACAGTAGATTTATGCCATGTCATATTTGGCACATAAATGCATCATGACCTATAGATGGTCCCTATGATTTTTAGTATTGATGTCGTGCATATTGATGAGTGGGCGGGCCAAAAAGTTAAAATCTTTAAATGCTTGCTCATATTTTGATAACCATATAATCTGTTTTGAATCTTCTTTGCCATAAATAAAATGTTAGGATTGGTGTAGATGCCCATTTAAACAAAAACAAAAATTCAAAATTATTGATATGAATTGTGGGTGGAGAATAATGTGGTTTTACTGAAAACAGCTTGTAAACACGGTATTTCGTGAACCATACATATGGCATGTCAAATTTTGCACATTGATTATTCATGACTCAAATATGGTCCTTATCGTTTTTGGTGTCGAAATCAGACATATTAATGATCGCAAAAATATTTGAACTTTTCAAATCTTTACAAGCGCATGCCAGTTTTGCTTCTTATGCGGCATGCTTATGTCGTTAGATAGTGTGCACAAGCTTATGTTGTTAAAATGTCATACGTAATTAATTTAAATGATTTTCAAATTGAAAATATATATCTTGACTCCACCCACAACCCGTAAATATCTATTTAATTAATCTGTTTTATATTGTTGTGAATTAATACCCTTTCCTAGACCTAAGTTCCTTTGTTTATTGTCTGTAATAGCATTATTGTTCTCCCAGGACAAAGACCAGATGAGTTAATAGACGGTGGCAAGACTGCCGCCTTTGAAGTGCATCCCTTCTCAATGCTGAATAATCGCAACAGTTGCAAAGGATGTTTCACGGGTTGCTGACTTTGTATAATTATCAGAAAGCTTAAAAGAAACAAAAACTTTAGTCTAGTGGTCATATTATGACATTGTCAAATTAGATGTCCCAGGGCCCTCATCCATCAGTTCATCACAGGTGGATTTTCTCTATACAAACTGTTGAAGACTGGATGTAAAATGCCCAGTATCTACATTTTAAAAGATCATGTAAAAACTTTAACACACAGACATTTATAGTGTATTAGCACCTACCAATCAAATAATTATTCCCACAACTAGCTGACATGGGGAGGGGGGAAATTGACATCAAAGAGTCATTCGCACAACTGGGGCTCAAAGTTGCTATTGCTTCAAAACATGACCTGTAAACCTCAACATAGATTAGCTGATAAAACTAAGAATTCGGCCTCTAATTTCAATTTTTAATGTGAACAGTGGTTGAGACCCCTTGGGAGGGGGTGGGGGATTCATTGGGGGCACGTAAGACCGTATGTAGCTCTCTTAGGCTCAATGGTATAATGGACACAATATGTTATACACAGATGCATTTTGCCTAATGTTGCTTGTATTGATTTCATGAATATAAACAAGTAGGTGGGGCTTAATGTAAATATCTTTAAATAGTAATAAATAACAACCATGCTCCATTTGTGTCATACTTGTAAATATCTTGAAATAGTAAAGGGGCCTTGAGACTTGCTGATTTGAAATTCAAATCCTCAGATGTTATTTATAATGTAAGGAGTGACATTTAAAAAAATAACGTTATCATCCCACCTCGACAAAAGCTTAAGAAAGTAAGGCATCGGAACCACAAAATCTTTTGGTTTCTAGTTATTAATTGCAAATGACGCCGATAAAGGGTCTTTGGTGGATAGGTAGCTTAGTCGGCTGAGCGTATACCGAGCCGTCGTTCCCGATTGCAGGAGATTCCCCTCTGCATGGTTCTCTGAACACTTTTCGATGAGAGAAGAGTATTAAGCTGGTGTTCATCCACTCCCCGTCTTGGCAAATTCCTTGGACCCACATTGAAAACAAGTCAAAGGTGATATACGTGTTCTTTCCCTGTCATGTGCCTGAAAGTGTATGAACCAAAATTTTAAATAAGAAATACCTTTAATTTGTGTGCACCGAGCCTTAAATCTGTGCATTAAAGGGATGGTACATTTGGAAAATATTGCTACTATGTTCTCATACTTATATTTGTTTTTTTTATTACGGTTTGTTTCTAAAAAATCTGATTATGACCTTACAATATTGAAATAAACATGGAATATAAAAAACGGCGACGATATTTCCGCGTGTCGTCTTGTAAAAAACAAACATCAGATATTCACTACATTAATCGTTTACGACAACTAGTCATTTTCATCCCTAGGCCGATAAAGCCGATGGGGTATTGTCGTCGTCATCATGTCTGTCTGCCTGTCTCGGTTATCTACCTTATGAAAGTTAAGGTTCACTTCTGAAGTTTTCCGTTGCTGTCAATGATATTTTTTTGTCCCACAAAAATCTAAAAGCTACTTATAATTTGAAATGAAGAAAGAATATGACTTCAAACTGAAAAGTATATTCTATAAATTGGTGCAATTTATGAAACTTTTAAGATAGCAAATTTATCTGTGCATTAGAATACATAAAACATCGGACTCAATAAAATGCTTCGTCATTTATATTTTTTTATTTATCTTTTTTGTTCAATTGCTTTAAAAACAAAGCAGGCAAATCTTATTTAGAAATAAAGATAGTTATCTATTTTGAGTGTATTTTGAAAATAAGACGCGAACCATTTCTTTTGCAGTTTTGAAAATAGTGTATGAGTGTGTTACCATTCATGCTTGAGATACATGGTATCTTTGATCCATATCTTTGAAATGACTAAATTACAATACGTGACAATCATGTATGTTTACGTGACTCGCTATACTCAGTTATCACGTCTACGAATCTTCTTAGCAATGAGCATGCGCTCAGCTTTATGAATCTTTTTCAATTTTAAAGAATACTCTGTTATCCCTGTTACACCAGCAAATTCATAACTGTCGGTTGCAACGATGGATTTCTACGATGTCAACGGAATGTTCTTTGCTTTGCAATCCATTTAGGCAATTTGATGATGAAATGTATGTTTACAGACAAATGACACCGTGCACGAGAATGTGCGTAAAATTTATGACTGTAATATGCATTTGTGTATTTTCTTCGTGTGAATTTTGCATGACTGATGTGCTATAAATGCATTCTGAGAGTCTGGAATGTATATTAAGCACTTATGGATATCATTCATAATTACACCGTTAGAGAATAGTATGAAGTAAGCCTTGCATATACAGAACTAACACACAATTTCCATAGTATTTGTTGATACTCTAAAGTCGACGTACTTATTCTGAAATCAGCAAACACGGTGCGTATTGTGCCCGTGTGGTTAGCATCTTTTGATATGCTTCGTTTTACGTTTCAATTTAAAGGAACTTCCTGTTTTCAGATCAAACTGCGGAAATCGAATGTCCTTGCGGTTAATCCCATTTCACTACCTATCCAGGTATAGTAAGCTGGTAAGAAGGCTAACTAGCCGTTTATTTAATTGTACTACCAGGGATATGCTATTTAGAAAAAGCAGGTCCCTGGTATTACCTTATCAGTGAGTAACACATTTGACAGAGATGCCCTATACCATTCAGGGATTAATCAGTTAATAGACACAAGGGCATATATAATACTGTATTCACTGTTTGCAAAAGTGTACGTGAGCCGGGGAAAACATTACATCCTTGGTTTCTAACAAAAATGAGTTCATATTGTAATGCCTGTTCGCACTTTAGAATTCACAAAAATCGATGCATACCACTTCTAACGAGAGTAATAAATTTGAAGAGAAGTCTGTTTATATATTCCCTAAAAGTGATGTCCCATATGCTTCGTATCACTCACGTTCAGTTCATGTATAATTCCAGGTGCTCAAGGCTAAAAGCTTATTTCCTGCAAACAGCTCACGCGTTAATTGTAAAATTGCACGCAGTATTACGTACTTTTTGCCGCAAAGACAATTTTCAGTACTGATGATTTTGAGTTTAAAGTACATTTCGCAACTGGCGATTACACTTTCTAATATATCTTTATTCTTTCAGTTCCTCATCTGCTCGTATTAAATCGTACTATGCTTTAAAGAGTCTATAGATTATAATGCTTATTCATACAGTGCATACGTATAGAATGATGATTCGATAAGTTTATATCGTTATTATGTTACTTAGGTTTGACACAATTAGATAACAAGTACTTATTAAGTGTTCCCTTTATCATTATATGCAATGTGTGTCCTGTACTAAATGTAGGCCCAGATGTGTTGGTCATTGGTGGTTTGTTTTATGTTAGTCGTCGTCTAAATAATTTTCCGAATTTCTTCCAGATTAATGAGCATACTTTTAAAAATTATTTTTATTAAAAGAAAACCATTTAATTATTGTACTCAACTACCATGCCAAAATGTAAATGTGAATACTTCATAACGATTTACCCATGCAATAATTTCTTCTATTTCTTCTACTAAAGCAGTAGTCACTTATATTATTGCGTGTATGTGAATCAATGTTGGCGTTGTAATGCCAAAAGGGGGATTATTTCCTAAGCTTTGATTGAAGTTATCAAACAACTTGACGTTGCATATGTTTTTCATAGCAGAAATTTCTTTTTACTACACGCAGGTAACACGCACGTTTAAGCTCTACGAAGATCAATTGACCGAGCACAGGTATGAAGGCATTTTCTTTATACCGTTATAGATCTTTTATCGCGTTCTTCAAGTCATGTTAATGCAATGTTCTTTGCAACATCATACATCCACATAAATCCGATATCTAAATGTCAAAGCTGAGAAGACGAATGATATATACATTTTGTTGACTTCATCACCACATCACCGGTTAGCGGGGAAAACTTACAACTGCGTATTGTTGTTACATTTGAATGGAAAGAAACAAATTCAGGAGTGTCTGTAAACTATATAGAAGTGATTGTCATATTCAGAAGAGGCCGTTTGGATTTAAATAGCTTTTCAATAATAAACAGTCAGGCGAACACACATATTATTTCTGTTTACCGTTACTGTCTCTTTTAAATGTACAGGTCTAATGTGAAAAAGCAAAAACTGTATGTAACACCAAGTGCCCTTCCAAACGTATATTTAAACTGCGTTCAATTATGAGCAAATAATCAATTGTTATATTCGAGAAACAGTGTTCATTATAAAAATCTTCTTTCATATTCCTCACGATGATTTTATATTATTTACACATGCGCGAGCAGTCTTATGTCTATCATACAATAACGATATGTAGGTCGGTTTATATGATGTTGAACTTACACCCCAATTTACTCGTAAACAATCGTTCATAAGTTCAACCTAACATATTCTGCAATAGTTAATAATACAAAGAGCGAACCATTCGTTTTGATTTTAATGAAGAAAAATTAGTATAGTAAATGCACTTTTCTTTAAGGTTCGCCAACTGGTCAATGGTATAGGAATTCATTAATTGTGCAGTCGACAGAAATTTGATGTAAGAAATATAAACGAAATTGTCGCTTCTGACTAATAAAGTTTTTATTCACAAAACTATAGTTGATTTCGAATTTGGTTTCAAATTTACCAAAAGTTGACCAAGTGAATTCTTGTATCAGAACTAAAGATCCACAAATGAATATGATAGTGAAGTTTACACCCTCCACTGCCCTCTTGGCCATATGGTTCGAAGTACCAAGTGTGACTGAAAATTTATGATTATCTTATTGGGTCTCGGTAAATATATAAGGCTACTACCTAATGTGTTGGCGCGAGCAGTCTTATGTCTATCATACAATAACGATATGTAGGTCGGTTTATATGATGTTGAACTTACACCCCAATTTACTCGTAAACAATCGTTCATAAGTTCAACCTAACATATTCTGCAATAGTTAATAATACAAAGAGCGAACCATTCGTTTTGATTTTAATGAAGAAAAAATTAGTATAGTAAATGCACTTTTCTTTAAGGTTCGCCAACTGGTCAATGGTATAGGAATTCATTAATTGTGCAGTCGACAGAAATTTGATGTAAGAAATATAAACGAAATTGTCGCTTCTGACTAATAAAGTTTTTATTCACAAAACTATAGTTGATTTCGAATTTGGTTTCAAATTTACCAAAAGTTGACCAAGTGAATTCTTGTATCAGAACTAAAGATCCACAAATGAATATGATAGTGAAGTTTACACCCTCCACTGCCCTCTTGGCCATATGGTTCGAAGTACCAAGTGTGACTGAAAATTTATGATTATCTTATTGGGTCTCGGTAAATATATAAGGCTACTACCTAATGTGTTGGCGCGAGCAGTCTTATGTCTATCATACAATAACGATATGTAGGTCGGTTTATATGATGTTGAACTTACACCCCAATTTACTCGTAAACAATCGTTCATAAGTTCAACCTAACATATTCTGCAATAGTTAATAATACAAAGAGCGAACCATTCGTTTTGATTTTAATGAAGAAAAATTAGTATAGTAAATGCACTTTTCTTTAAGGTTCGCCAACTGGTCAATGGTATAGGAATTCATTAATTGTGCAGTCGACAGAAATTTGATGTAAGAAATATAAACGAAATTGTCGCTTCTGACTAATAAAGTTTTTATTCACAAAACTATAGTTGATTTCGAATTTGGTTTCAAATTTACCAAAAGTTGACCAAGTGAATTCTTGTATCAGAACTAAAGATCCACAAATGAATATGATAGTGAAGTTTACACCCTCCACTGCCCTCTTGGCCATATGGTTCGAAGTACCAAGTGTGACTGAAAATTTATGATTATCTTATTGGGTCTCGGTAAATATATAAGGCTACTACCTAATGTGTTGGCGCGAGCAGTCTTATGTCTATCATACAATAACGATATGTAGGTCGGTTTATATGATGTTGAACTTACACCCCAATTTACTCGTAAACAATCGTTCATAAGTTCAACCTAACATATTCTGCAATAGTTAATAATACAAAGAGCGAACCATTCGTTTTGATTTTAATGAAGAAAAATTAGTATAGTAAATGCACTTTTCTTTAAGGTTCGCCAACTGGTCAATGGTATAGGAATTCATTAATTGTGCAGTCGACAGAAATTTGATGTAAGAAATATAAACGAAATTGTCGCTTCTGACTAATAAAGTTTTTATTCACAAAACTATAGTTGATTTCGAATTTGGTTTCAAATTTACCAAAAGTTGACCAAGTGAATTCTTGTATCAGAACTAAAGATCCACAAATGAATATGATAGTGAAGTTTACACCCTCTTGGCCATATGGTTCGAAGTACCAAGTGTGACTGAAAATTTATGATTATCTTATTGGGTCTCGGTAAATATATAAGGCTACTACCTAATGTGTTGACGCGCAATATATGTATACATGACTGCAGTTGTCACTCCTCCTTGTAGACGTGATATTCCTACTGAATGAATACTTCGGTAAAAATATGAAAACGTCGTAGTACCTATTAATTCGCATTACACGTTTTTGCCTATGTTTCCGTTTCGATGCACGTTTTGCCATAGAAAATGAAACAAACATGAAGTTTATAGTGCCGTGAGTGAACGTTCTCCTATGATCGTTTCTGGCTGCTAATAAATTGCTTAACTTTCAAAAGTAACACGTTTCTTTCTTAAATCACAACTAACATGATTAAGATACTACAAAAATTCTCTCATTTTATTGATTTGAGTTGTGACTCAATTTATTGGTAGGTCTTGAAGTTGCAATGATGTATGAGAATGATTAGAATCACTTTTTCTTCTTGCTCGAAAATTATCAACATAAGGGCATTTCTCCGTATATGGGCATGGTTGGAACTCAGGAGACAAAATTATCAGTTCAAGCCTAACACTGATGCTCAACAGCCAGAAGCCCCAGCATGCTTATCAATTTATCATCTGTTTTCTGTCATTAAAGTAAAGTCCTCATGTTTCTACTTCCACCCATAAGCATCTATAGTGGGTGGAATGCGAATTTAACAATATCATTTTTGCAACATATTGGCAATTGCTTAACTTATTGTAAGATATTGAGTTAATGAGAACACACAGTCAAGAAATTGATATTGATCTTTAAGGTAATTTGATCGGTTAAAGGCAGTATTACACCAAGTAAAGTATTGAGCACCAATTATGTGTATTACTTTCCTCGCACTGCTTAATCGAGAAAAAATGGACGAAAGGGATCCGTTCTTAGTATAGTCTATTACTCCCACACCCTTGCTAGCTATCGTTGCGTTATGGGTAATAATATGATACTATAGGACTGGTGATGTAAATTCTATGGAGTCTCAGTCTGTTATATTATACTGATGAATTGCAGAAAGAGCGCTATGATGAACCTTATATTCATCATCATTCATAGTCATTCATCGAAAATTGTATTTAAGAAAATTTATTTGATGGTACCCTTCAACAAGAAAACTACTCCGTACAATCAAAGAAACTGTAATTTTGCTCCCTGAATAAAATTGAAACGAATTTCATTTCATTTGTTTTTCCTCTATGATTTGCGTAGAAAGTTCATCCAGAATTATTATTATTATATTTAGGTACCCTGACATACATTATTTCCTGTTTCCTTTATGACACTTTGATTCTCTTCTTATTCTCTTCGTACAGTTACTCGACCGACAATATATAAAAAGTCGCTTTTTAGATATGATAATATTTTTAATTTTTTTTAATTGCAATATAATATTTCAAGACCATAATGACGGTCGGAGCTAATGTTTTTATATTTATGTTACATTCTTAATTTCTCCTCATACCAGTACCTTCGCACTTTTATTTGACGTCATCATCACAAACAGAAAATGATAAACACTTCAGTTTCTCAATTTTCTGATATTACTGCTATGTATGCTAACCACTGACTTAATTGGTTGTGCATATCTACTACGTTTTTGCTTTTCTAAATATTGATTCTTGCCTTTATCCAAATGCAATATGAAGAACCTAGATTGTTGGCATTCACCACACAAACCAGTTTGTATAGATTTTTAGCCGTTGCGATACTTATGTGATTTGTTGGCACAGTTTCTATTTTCAATTAGAGATGGAAGAGAGTTACATCAGGTGAAATTGGGAGCACATATAAACTGAACTAATGTGTGTAGTCAACATATTCAAGGATTTTTTCTTATAGTATACTTATACGTCTACCCATGTTTTAAACAACATTCTCAAAAAAGTCTTGGTAAAGTAATTGTGTGATGAAGATATAGGTTACAGCCAAAATGATGTCTATGAAAATAAAGTAAGTATTAAACAATGAATAACAAGCTTGAATATTAGTGTTAAATTTCAAGGACTTTTCTTAATACATCCAAGTATTTTTTATACCTTTTTAAATTGTTTATAACTCACCACTATTAATAAAATCCAAATTGCTGGGGCCAACTTGAATAGCTTTGCATTCGTCAAAATGTAATAATATTTTTAGTATTTGGGGTGAAACATCCACTTTTTCCCTGATCGCAAAATTGAATGATTTCAAGGTTCATCAACTACCCTGGAGGGCGTAGTGTTTTTAGCACATTAACAAATCCTGGAGTCAAGCAAAATATCAATATTATTACCTAAGATTAAGAAATGAAGAGGTCTCAATGGATAATCCTGATGAATACCACTTGTAACATTCTTCCATGAAGGTACTGCTCTACTTACAGCAACTCTATGACTTGTCAAATAACCAAGAATTAAACCATTTGGCACACTTTCTCGACATGGCCATCCACGTTATGAATGGATGAACTAACTATGTGGCGTCATTAGGACCTCCAACAAATAAGAAACGTAAAACGTATTAAGTAAGAGCTTCAGCAAACCATCTATCAGAAAATGTTCTACAACTGCATCGTTCTCTGGCCTATAGTTGCATGGCTACAAATAGTTGTCTATGGTTGCACTATGGTCACCTTTTTTCAAACAGGAGTGACATTAATAACTATTCAAGCAGAAGGAACAACATCCTCAACATCAACGCAACTTTTAAAGATACTACCGAAGTGTGTGTGTGTGTGTGTGTATGTATGTATATATGTATATATATATATATATATATATATATATATATATATATATATATATATATATATATATATATATATATATATATATATATATATATATATATATATATATATATATATATATCTGTATATATATATATATATATATATATATATGTATATTTTTATATATATATATATACCATATCACAACGTATACCATCTGCAGAACAAGTTTCCTTATTCAAATTCTCAAAATTCGCGCACACACCATCAACAGAAGCACTGTCCATCACCATCTTTAATGGACACGATGAACACTAAGATCTGCAACCCCATTATGAACACTCTTCAGTAAACACCGACACGAAGTAGTCATTCAATATATCAACTGTATCCTTACCAGCCTGCCACTATTGATAGTAACACCTTCGTTACACCGAAGGGAACCACAACCTCTTTTGGTTTTTGCTTAGAGCGAACGTAAAAATGAAAAGACTGATGATTAGCCCAAACCTTTTTGCCAAAACGTATTTCGGAAAGAGATTTACTGATTGGTGAACAATTTGTAATCCTTATACTTATGACTACAAAGCGTCGTCATCTTCACAACAGCACGCGGACATCCCCAAACATCTATACTAGTCGATTAGGCCTACAGATTTTCTTCAAAAGAGCAATCATATTATACGTTATATAACATGGTTGAGGGATATGAAATGAAGGATCTATAGGTTCACAATGGTTTTGAAACAAATGTCCTGCTGCTTTATTTCCTATATATATATATATATATATATATATATATATATATATATATATATATATATATATATATATATATATATATATATATATATATATATATATATATATATATATATATATATATATATATATATATATATATATATATATATATATATATATATATATATATATATATATATATATATATATATATATATATATATATATATATATATATATATATATATATATATATACATATATATATATATATATATATATATATATATATATATATATATATATATATATATATATATATATATATATATATATATATATACATTTATATATATATATATATATATATATATATATATATATATATATATATATATATATATATATATATATATATATATATACATATATATATATATATTTATATATATATGAATTTATATATCTAAACTAACTTGATATACTAGAAGGGTCCTTCGAATGAATTGATATTTGCTGGAGGTACTGTGGGCGTTCTTTCATTATTTAGCTCACTGATACCTAATGGATTTGGCTACACTTCGTACGAATCAAAATGTTTTTTAGTATAATGAATATATCATTATAGCTATCGTTGTTTTCTAGAGACCTTTAATTTTAGTTTATACTTTCAAAATTAAAAAAGAGATTTTCATGTATAAATTCAAAGTATATAAATTAATCCAAATTTATTTCATAACTGGTAAATAGTAGACTTTGTTACATACGATAATGCCACACGTATCAATCAAATGAGAGAAACAATGACTACGGAACATTACAACAACTTAAATTTATATTCTCTATGCAGTAACGTTTCCAAAAGGTTCCATTTCCTGAAAGGAAAACCCCAACACTTTCAAAATTCCTTTATTTGGCACATACGTCAATTACGATATATAAATACAACGTTTTGAATAACAAAGCACAACAACTTTTGAATGAGCTGAATTAAATTACAAGTAAAATATTACGTCAATGTACTCTTTCAACATATGATGGTCAATTACTTCAAATGTAGATTTCATTTCGAAGTGTATATCAAATTAAACCCTTTAAAAGAAAGTACATTTAAATATTTGGATGATGTAGATTTTCATACCGTAGACATCTAAGTGCATAACTTTATAGAAAATTGCATTTTCAGTAATAGTGTTTTGCGATTAGGTATATACACTACTTTTGACAGTAGATACACTTAAATTCATGCTATATGTCTGAAAATAAACTTGAATATTTTATGAATAAGTAGACACATTGCACCTAATTTTCATATTGAAGTAATACACTATAGCCAGCTATGAATTGCAGCGCCCAGATATATCCGTATGGTATGGATAGTAAACGCAAGATTTATAGAAAGCTTTTAGTTCTGCTTTACGAATGATGATCTTTTGTTTTAATGATTTTCGTAGGCTTTCTGATTACTTCTCCTTGAAGTAAGTAAACCGCCTCGGAGAGTGATGAAGTAGTTGACCGTATTCGATAATTGTAGAAGACCCTCCAAAGATTCACTGCTTTATGTCAATTGATTTTTGCCGCAAGTTTTGCGCTTCTGATGTACGAAGTTTTGCGGTATATACCTGTAGGTGCATTGGCATATTAAATGTCATAGATTTTATGTAAGCTTGTATCATAATATTATTGAAGTATGTAGAATGAAATCATCCGTGCAAGAATTACAGATATTCCTTGCAGTAATAAATTGCAAATATCAAGATAATATTATCAACAGAAAAAAGGCACTTTTACTCTACGGATAAATATGAAGCAAATCATCCCACCTCTCGTCATCTACCAAAGGATCAGGTCTTATTCGTCGCTTGAGTCATGAGTAGAACTTACTTACATTGAAATGGTTCTGAGATGTTTCTTAGTTTCACCCAAACAAAGTCACTGTTGTACACGTCTTATTGCATTCAAAGAGTAGACTAACTCTCAATGTGTCTCATAGTACACTTTAATTCATATAGCATGCTATAACATAATGTTCCTTCTTGTCCTGTTCGTTATCATTCAATTCAATGCATTAGTAGTTTTTGCCTTATCAGCCTCGCCCTGAAGTTACATCAAAGTATTTTAGCATACATTGTAATCATTAATATTTCGTAAAATTTAGTTACCAATTGCAATATATAACTAATATTATCTTTGATAGTTATGATTTCATACTAATGCGTATAAATATTTTACAGCTCACATGCAAAGGAGTATCTTCAATCAACTTTTGCATGTTAAGAATTCAACGCAAAAGACCACTACACATATGAAAGAAATCCACAGTAGCGATATAGCACCACATTAGATATTACACCACAATCCACCTTTATGCATAATGTGCCTCAGCTCGGTCCAGCGTCAGCAACTCACGTCTGAATAAGATATATATTACAAGAAGGAAAATTTGCGAACTAATTAAAGTAAGACATTGTTGGCACAACAGTTAACTAAACATGTCTCTTGACAGCTATAAAAACACTAAACTAATCAATGGAAAGCTGCAAACATGCATGGGGATCGGATATACAGTGCATTCCAGCCCATCTCCCATCAAAAAGGTACAAGTCTGCTTGGATAACACTTCATAAACACAAAATAAAACAATTTGATCCATAATTGATAGCTTTTTATCAGCCCGAGAGAAACTTTAATTACAAGAATCACCAAATATCACTTTTGTTAGGATCCTAGGACAAATGATTATTTAAAGATTATTACATCGGTCTTTGCCCGCCAATTGAGAACCATTGATTTTGATCAACAAGAGTAACTTTCACACAGCAATTACACGGTACTCCATGTTCAAGATCCTCTTATTTAGCGTTCAGACAATAGGGTTAGTAAAAGTTAGAACTGTAGAAATATCCAAACCAAAAGAGAAGTTTCGCTTAAAGAGGCGATATCGTCATATGTGCACAATATTTAGAATTCCTTTCAAATTTTTGATTGCTTGAAATTTTGCTGCGCGATTCGTTGTCTCGTATTGCAAGGTATATAGTTATTTAAAACGCGTTGCAGGTCACTACACGAGATAGCCCAGATGCTTGCGGCGATCGCAAGTAACTTTTTTTTCTTCAAATTATGCCAAGAGTTCAAGCCCCGGTAGAATCGTTTATTTTGACTTTTTGCTTTCATCTTCTTTTTTTTCTCAGTAATTTTCATTTGGTGACTATCATTGTAGTATCATAATACTAAAATTTCACTTCGCTTTCTGACAAAAAAGCATTGAAAAAACAAATAAAGTTTCTCGTCACAGTAACGTAATGCGCTGTGTATGTAATTCTGCACACACAACGTACATGCTAGTGTCTGGCTGTACTGTGTGGTACAAACAGACAGAGGATCGGATCTTACCTTCACAACCGGAAGTGACGTCAAAATAAAGTATCCCCCATTTTTACCGTATTTTACTGAGACGACATCCCTCTCTCATCTCTTTAACGAATCTAGCCATTTTATCTGTATTTTCGTCAAGATAGAAACCTTTCCTGAACCAGTGGTTTTTTGAAGAATTGCGTATCATATTTAAATATTTTCACATTTCTAAAATGTCCAATGCATGTGTCTTAAACGTTCTACAACCATTTAAGTTCGTCAATACTTAAAGTATGTGGAAAACATAATGAATTTGGGTACATTGTGTTAAGGATTCTTAATTTTAAGGATCTGAGTAAACCTTAAAATGATGGGTATTCCAGCACGGGATTGTGGGGATTTGGTAAAATATGTTAAATGTCATTATTAACTTTTGCAATTCCTTCACTTTATTCAAAATGAAATCTAGTAATGAAACATCTTCCGTTATTTGTTGTACAAACATACATACTTATATCTTATTCAATCGTGTCTTGGGGTATGACATAGGATACTTTGATGCATTCGAGGGCGGTAAGTGTAGTAGGTGTAACTGTACGAAGTTTTGGTTTATGAATATTAAGGATGAAATACACATGGAAAGAAGTGAGAAAGAAGCGGTAATCTTGACCCTATCATTTTCATTCACGTACTTACAAAATAAAAGTTATTTGTAACAACACAGTTTGAGTGTGCTTTGTATGTTATTACGTAGTTTATTCTTACCTTTGTATCAACCTTGTTGTCAGCCACACTCTTAGAACAGTATAGTCGAAAGTGCTAAAATATGATAATTATTTTGCTACTTGTTTGGGGAACATAGCACATGAAACGATATATAGCATTATTTATAATCTATGTAATAAAATGTTTTACTATATAGTTAAACAATATCTGCTAAAAAAAATGTACAAATTTCTTTTCTACTAAAAGTGGGAGTAATAATTGCTAAAAAGTAGACAAGCAAATCTTTAACATCAGAGAATTTTTTA
This sequence comes from Chiridota heheva, assembly GCA_020152595.1. Taxonomy (NCBI): domain Eukaryota; kingdom Metazoa; phylum Echinodermata; class Holothuroidea; order Apodida; family Chiridotidae; genus Chiridota; species Chiridota heheva. The sequence goes on from JAIGNY010001448.1 coordinate 902,723, forward strand.
AATATTATCATTCTCCTTATATTTGAAAGTAACGTCGTGTAATTCTTTCTTAAGTACTGACATAACTTAAGCAAAGCTGCTAACTGATAGTTTCTGTGTAACGTTAGGTCTACGTTTTAATTAACTTTATCTTAAAGAGAGATCATGATAAAGATTACACTCGAGTAACATTGGGTTACTTGCCTAGACTTATAATAACGTAGGGTCAAACGCGACTTTCCGTGACCAGCTTGGTTTAAATTATGTCAATGTTAAAGAAACAAACGATTGCTAGACTGCTAGAAGCAAAGGAGAATTAGTGCTTAAAACAATCTATGTGAATTTTCCCCAAGTATTCTACGTATTAAACGTATACAAAACACTTTCTTTCATATCAGTCACTCACGATAGTAATTACTGCACTATATGTTCAGGTGACTCAAATATCCTTTGCGAGTTTGTGCTTACATAAAACAACCAGACACTGCTATCTCAATTCCAGTTAATATTTGTCCTTTTCTAAGAATCTACAATATTAACTGCGCATTCAATGTATGAGCATGAAATGTATCCTGTTGTTGCAATTTGATATAAATTAAAAGTATATATGCTTATTTAATACAAATCAACATTTTTAAATGGCACCTGTGAGTTTCACCAATAATTCTGAGTTAATCACGACCTATCTACAATTTCTATTAAAATAGATAGATAGAATGGATAAACGCGGTAAGCATACGTGGTAACAGAGATTAAGAATATATCATTAAGTTAGTAATTTTGGTTATGAAAAACATCTTCTTGGTTCTTTCAAGAAGTTGCGGACGAGTCCAATTTTTTAAATATTTTTACTCAGAGGGTTTTAGATATAGACATCCAAAACTGGGAAAGCAAAAGTCGCACTTACAGTAAGCTAGATTCGTATGCCAATTCAAATGCACCTTTACTATCGAACCATATATCTTAAATATTTGCAATTATAAGTAATTTATTACCATCATGCATCTCAGTACATCAAAAACTTAAATAATATACAATATACAAATAGTAAACAAAATGAATAGAAGTGTTATGGACATTTGCAATTCAAAACAAAATTAATGGAACATAACCTAGCAATAAAACAGCTTGAAATGCTTGACAGAGAAAATCGTTTATGTTCTTTATGTTGTAATGGTGAAGTTGAAGATAAATTCCATTTTCTATCAAAATGTGCAAGATATACAGATTTGAAAAATAAGATTTTGTCAAACCTTGTTTTGAACCCTCATATGATAATTTTGTTTTGTATATGCAACGTAAAAAGACATTTACAACATTGCTTATTTTCTATTTTATACATCGACTCGACGAATGAGCTGTTTGAAGGGGTAACATTCTCATGAAGTCCTTATGTATATATCTCCATTCATCCAATTTGTATATATATATAACGTAGAACTTCACTGTATGTATATTTTCTTTTATTATTGATGTTATGGACCGGATTCCTACATCTGATTGAATACATAAATAAATACAAATAATTCAAATAGATACAATCTACTTTCAACCATTTTAAATCAAAGTACGTGAGCTACGGAAATATCTTTGAATACTTTCACTGTTGTATATACGATTGAAGCAGCAGAAGGCCAAGCCTTGTAATTTCTAAATATCAAATGGCAGAGATAAATTCCACCACTATGAAAATTAATACTAAGCTATGCCTGATTAGACCTACGTGATGCAACTTCTGTCATCAGTTTGTAATTTACATCTGGCATATACGCTGCAAAAGGAATGAAGCCAAATGCTTCCTGATTAAAATCTTTCTTCGAGAGCTGAATCTGACTCGCATACCCTCGTTAGACTCAATTGATTTAAGTTTATGCTCTCTATCATGTGTATGCAAGAAACATTTTAGCTACGGATTTATAACTAGGCCTCCTCTGCTTTTAATACACAGCAAAATTTACCTTTGGGGAGCCATTGCCCACCAACCCGCTCGTCTAGCTACCTCACTGATATAGACAATTATTTCAAAGTCCTATAAATGAAGAGGTGAATGCAAAAATTCAGGATCATGAACGATTGTTTAGGGACTTATAATATAACATAGTGCATATAATAGAAATACCACATAGACTAACAGACTGGTGGAGGTTATAAATCTGTAATTAAAAGTAGAAAGTATAAACAATATCACTTTGTTACATCTTCACGTACCAATTGAATAAAATGAAGTATATTAAACGGGTTCATGAAAATTGGTTAGGCCTATGTATAACTGTACGTCGAAGGCAATTATTCGTTAGATTTAAAATGACTTGCTAGACATTAGTTAAAGAAAACCTTTAGGAAAGTTTTGAAAATTATCTTCTGTGAACTCCAAAATGACTTAATCGATAGGGAACATATCAACTAGTTAATTTCTTGGGAGGAATCTATATCTGAAATAAGATCGTCAACGGTGAATCGGTTCAAAGTAGACTATGTAACTTACCATCGTGTGTTTATATGGCACTATATGGGAACAGGAAAGCACACCATTTTCAACATTTTTTTAATCATTGAGAAATAGATACTTGTATAAAATAATTCACATTATATCAGCTTACCTTTTTAATTTCGTAATCCGACTTATTTTTCCACGACATGTTCCTGGGCGAACGTGAAAGACATTCCTATTTATTGTTTTGTTTCAAAACTTGTAATATTTTAACCTTCCTCAATAGTCAGAGACATATAAATTATTTGTTGTATTCACTAGCTAATGTCCCCGTAAAATTGTTTCCTGTCTCTTGATGGCAAGAAAGTCTATATTGAATATTTGGTATTTTCACTTTCTTGTAGGGCTTTATGTTCCACTCAGAAAATGAATAATGTAAATTCTAATGGTTCTCACTCACTCACAAGGTTATCAATTTAAAGTTGGTTTGAAAGTATACTCGCCAAACTGCGCTCAGACGATAATTTTAGCTGTCCATTAGTAAATTGCACAGATTGCACTCAAGGAAAATTCGCCTTAAATCTCCCGGTCACTTCAAAAGCGTCATTCCTAGACTGTGATTTCAAGTATAGATATATATGAGCTGTTAAGTAAACAATGGGTGGTATGACACGGATGATGGTAGGCAAAAAATCTAATGAAATTAAGTAAATGATTACTAAAGAACAATGGATCCATTTAGAAATTGCAACATTGTGTGATACAAAGGATGAAATTATTGTTGAGATTGTATGTAATCCTTCAAAGCTGATAAAGTTTTCTGAACATTTTCAATTATATCTGGTAATCGATATAAGCGCGACTTGTCGAATGAAGTAATGTTACCATTAACGAGTGGTTAACGAGTTGAAGAATGAAATTGAAGTTTCGTATCGTCGGCAAAGATTATTTACTGTATACCAATCATGTTACTGTATTTATCTTCCTATCGGTCATTATTGAGCAACATTCAGTCTTTGCGCAATAAATGTCGACAAATTACAAAACACAGCAGCACCACAGAAACCTTGGAAGTTTGATTAGATTCTGCCAAGCTCATGGTACAGCTCTACCTTCCTCTAATGATTGAATGAAGCATAATGTACATCATAAATCGTCGTCATTGTATCAGGCGCTAAATTCAGTCATCTGAGACATGTTTAATGTTTTACCGTGTGAAACTGAATTGGTAAGTTAAACGTCTATGTCCTTGGAGGTCTTTGATGCTTAATTGCAAAGGCAATTTTTCGGTCTTGCATTAATTACTGGGAAGATGTTTCAAAACAATATATCTGAGTATTTTCTTCGCAAGAAAGGAAATTATAAAAAAACCATCATATTTATTTATTAGTTAAAAATTAAGTAGTTAAACTTGAATATGATAATGAAATAAAGAAAACATTTCCTTTCTGAAATTGTACATTAGATTCGTACGTACGGGCAGGGCGGGATTACCCTACCGAAAGTACAGGGGCGAAGTACAGTCATAAAATGAAGAATGTGACGAATTTTGGCCCCAAATACCATATGTATCACAAATGTTTGATATAGAAATAACATACAACCAGTACTTTTCTTTCTAAACTTTTACCATAAAATATATATATACGGAATAAGGAGTGATATTCCTCCCCATTTTCCCGTACTCTTGCCTTTATATACAACTCTTCTTACATCATAACTATATCCATTGCGTTATTGTAATTAATTCCGTCTCTTTAATGTCTATTCCTGCTGGTATATTGATTATATGCAAATATGTCATCTTACGAATGTATCGTTTTCGGGGTGTAATAAACATAAACACGAAGAACCATGCTTGGTCTAAGACTAGCACATTAACACTGTTAGCCTGTTAATCATATTTCTGAAAGGGGCCTACACTGTTTAGATTAGTTGCACGATTTCCATCACGAATATTTCAACTGAAAATGTGTTTGATTTATTTCTCTAAATGACAAAACTTGAACTACCTGCAAATCGTCAAGACACGTGAACGTGAATTTGACCAATTCAAGTTATTGTTGCTTACAGGTATAGCACAAAATATACTGATATGTACAGACAGGATATATATTTTTCAACTGAAAATGTGTTTGATTTATTTCTCTAAATGACAAAACTTGAACTACCTGCAAATCGTCAAGACACGTGAAGGTGAATTTGACCAATTCAAGTTATTGTTGGTTACAGGTATAGCACAAAATATACTGAATGTACAGAAATGATATGTTTTCTAAAACGTATCCAATAGGCAGAGAGGTCGACACCTCGTTGATACTTGATTTATGTGGGGTTCGCAGTTCTTTATAAGGGGAAGTTGTTTATACATAGACTTTACCATGGTCGCCAGACGCTTGTCTTGGCAAAGTGAGTGCACATGCGAGTTTAATTTCTTAATGTTAATGATATTAAGCGGAGGGCACAAAAAAGGTTGGGAAGGGTTACTAACCCCATGAGCCAGAAACCAAAAGGGCACGAACAAAAAACGATTTAAGAAACCTACAATCCTACAGTTAAAGTGAAATATGAAGTGGAAACTTGATTGTAAAGTGAAAAGAAAAGTGATGATTGAGGTCATATTGCTCCTATTTTCAACTTCCACGTGGCAAGAGAGGTTGAGGATCTAGGCCTATACGGTATTTTAAGACTTCTCCTGTGCTCTCTCTCTCTTGAAACTCATATTTTTGATCAACAATAGATCGAGAAAGGTTTTAGATAATTCCTTTCTATTTGAAGAAATCAGACACTTTTCAAAAGTTTCACATCTCTTGCCTTTCAGTCAAAAGCACTAATTTGCGAATATCATGATGCTTTATGAATGGTATGGGAACCATTTGCAGGATTCGACAGTTCGAAAAGCCTCCAAATCTATTGCCAAATCTCCATATTTCTAGGACCCGTTGGTTGGAGGTTTTGAAACATATCTAATAAGTGTAAAGAATTTACGACTTACAGATTACTCACTTTTGTTGAGATATTGCATGTAGTATTTTCTCATATTTCTTAAATGAAGGAAAGGCCATTAACAAACTTTAGGTTCACGCCACAGAGAGGAAGAGAACACACCAGTTCACAGTTTTGTCCGCCATTTTGAGTTGCGAGTAAACAAACAATTTTCTCTTTTGACTGTAACGATAACAAATTTTCAGTCACTTTATTTAAAATTCTGTCGCTTCGTTTTTTAATTTTCCTAATGTATTATGTAACTTTAAGTATTCTAGGTAATATTAACTCTTCGGGAAAAGCCCGTCGTCCTAACACAGAAAGTAAAATTTAGGGCCGATTTTATAACCTTAGGCCATGTATAATGTGCGTATTTTTAAATAACGCGCAATAATACTATGCGTGTACCAAAAACGTATTTTCCTGTGCGCTCGTCTGGTTTGTTTACTCGCAAGGTAAAACGTTCATATGCGCATAAGCAGAATGGAACTGTGAACTGGTGTATGCTTGGTGAGCAAAGAGGTAATAATCACGGTGATTATCCGACAGGTTTTGAATTTTCCGCGCTTGTAAGTCATTTGATTATACTGTTAAACAGGCTGGATTGCATTTTGTGTTTAACTGTTTGATTTCCCCCTAGCAAAAAACCACGCGCTTTTCACATCATTGTAATTAATCGAAAATTAGTGCGCAAGTTCTAAGCTGATCAATACTATAAAAAACTTCTAAAACCTCAAGAATTATATATCTGATGATTTCTGGTATAGTGATTACAATTTGTTTGGTTATTCTTTTCGTATATTTGTAACCTCGTTAAATGTCTTCCAATGAGAACAAAGCTCTCTTCTGTTACATGTTAAAACGTTTGCTTTACAATAAGTTGGCGAATTTCTCAGAAGATGAACTCAATTAACAAAGAAAATTGCATATTTTCGGCGTAAATATCCACAGAAATCATGAAATATCCATCTTGGTATCATCCTAAGGGTTTTCTCCATCATTTGGTTTACAACATATTTGTCATCATTTTTGGCTCCTTGGGATGGGTCAACGTCTGTCATTTATTATTATTATTATCATTATTATCATTATTATCATTATCATTATCATTATCATTATCATTATTATTATTATTATTATTATTATTATTATTATTATTATTATTATTATTATTATTATTATTATTATTATTATTATTATTATTATTATTATTATTATTATTATTATTATTATTATTATTATTATTATTATTATTATTATTATTATTATTATTATTATTATTATTATTATTATTATTATTATTATTATTATCATTAATATTATTATAATTATTATCTTTATTATTGTTATCAATATTATTATATTATTATCATTATTATCATCATCATCATCATCATCATCATCATCATCATCATCATCATCATCATCATCATCATCACTACCATCACCATCACCACCACCACCACCACCACCACTACCATCATCATCATCATCATTATTTTATTTTATTACTATTATTATTATTATCATTATTATTACAAGTTTATGTATCTTTAGTGCTTTTCATCAATTAGAACATGTCACCTTCTAAAGTAAAGCAAATCTTTTTATGTGTTTGAAGATCAGTCACCATATTAACGTTAATATTAATATAAAACAAGAATGCAATCCATGAGTTGCTGATCTCATCACCACTTGTCACTTAGCAATGACCTATTCTTCATATGATTGTGGGTCATCCTTTGACTTTTCCCATTGCAGCTATGCAATAGTTCCCATAAGCCCCCTTCATAATGTGCAAAGTCCCATTCACCCCATTCAAGCACCTCAGCAAAAAGGTGAAAATAAGTTTCATTGTCAGTTTATGTATCTAAAGTTTCGTTGATATAAGAATCAGTAAGCTGTTGTAATTTAACTATAAGGAATTTACAATTTACTATTTACTATTTTTAGACATGTTATTATTTTTCTTTTTGTATACCATTAGTCTAGGCCTATCTGTAACATATCGGGAACAGAAGAAAATATAAGATTAATTAGTAACAAACTTATTACAAAAATTGAGTAACTTATCGAAAAGGAAACGAGGTATTTGTTATAAAAACTCGTTGAGGCCTACATGCAATGAAACAATGGTTTTAATACCGATACTCTGTTCTTACATGCTTAGGATTTGTACAATATTTACGTTTCTTATTCTTTTTAAAAATACATGTTTTGATTATTTGCATCTTCAATATACCCATAGCATGGTAAGAAAAACTAATTCCAAATACGTCTATTCCGGTGTTTTGATTTTGCACTCGGCGGCGCATACGATTTACGGGAATACTACAAATAATCCACCTTGCGTACATGAGAGAAGGGACGTTATCACAAATCAGCATTCTTAGCATTTCTGTCGAATGTATAATGTTAATTGCTTCGTAAAATTTGGACATGTACTACCGCAAAAAGACAAACTTACGATAAATCACTGCGCCGGAGCAAATGAGAACCCCAGAGAAAAGGCTTAAGAAAAATTTCATTGCCAATATGCCACTATACATTATGGCGCTAGGCCTACGTCCACGTTTTGTGCCTCAAAACAAATGATGAAGATATCAAATACGACTTACGACTAAAAACAGATATATAAAAACAAATCGGAACTAATTTGTCTTGAAACAGATCATTGTGGCAAGTGCTTTAGTGTTTTCGATATACAGTAAGCGTGCGTGCACGTACACGCCTGAGAATTTGAATATTCCACCGTATAGGAGTACTGTAACGCGGCTGGTTGTTTGTTTACAAAAACATTCGATATCTAAGCGTATCATCAGAGGGTGTAATGTCATTCGCCTTATACTACGTATGGGCCTTCGGCCTATATGTAATATAGGCCGAATGACGTCACACTCTCTGGGCACCATGCGTGCGCAACACTAACCAGCTAACGTTAGTCTAAATGTACCTTACGGTCTTTGCATAATGCACTGACTTTTTCATTTTTTTTTTCTTTTTCTTGACGCCAAGATGTCCTGTAAGTGTGCAAAAAAATCGGAATTAATTTGTTTTAAAACAGATCATTGTGGCAGGTGCTTTAGTCTTTTCGATATACAGTAAGCGCGCGTGCGCGTGAACGCCTGAGAATTTGAATATGCCACGGCAGAGGGGTACTGTAACGCGGCTGGTCGTTTGCTTACAAAAACATTCTATATTGAAGCGTACGTACCATCAGAGAGTGTGACGTCATTCGCCCTATACTACGTGCAGACCTAATCCACCAAACGCAAAATGACGTCATCCGGCGGCAATTTTGTAAACAAACCAAATTTTGGTAGGCAAAGAGCTAGCGCAGCGCAAACAACCAAACCGTACAACGCAGGGAGTCAACAGAAAAAGTAAACAAATAAACTAGATTATCGGTGATAATTCCGATGCAAATTTTGCCTCTAAAATGTTTTTTGACTTATCGAAAATTGTACATATCTCACTCAAAAGAAACTTATTTCATTCTGAAAGCCTAATTTGGCGTTTAAACCACAATTTTAAAATCCATTTTTACGAGATAATAGGCCTAACTTAAAAAAGTTAGCGAACTTTTGCCTAGAGGCTAACGTTAAAGCCGATATTCGATAACGCCGAACTTCTTAGTCTTATCGTTACAAGTTACATCTAATTCGTTTACAGATTTCGCCTAAATTCCTCTTCAAAGGCCTAAGTTAATAACAGGCCTAACGTTAGGCCTTACACGGTGTTCAATTTGTGCATGGCATAAGATTCAACACTTACGTAATACTAATAGTAACAAATACTAAGCAAGAAATTAGTATAGAACTAAGGGCAGAGGTATTTAGGCCTCAAAGTTAGGAAAATATATGCCTTAATACATTAAAAGGTTTTGGTCACTGCGTTATTTGGGTGTAAAGTTTTGTGCTACAAAGTACAATTCAATTCAAACTAGGCCTCCTAGTGAATAAATTACACAACACAATGCAAATATGGTCTGCATTTTTGGCCCTCTAGTTAAGTTATAAACCTTAGCTTAATTTAACTTAAGCATTATTTTTTGCATGGTACCCACTTTTTTTTTGACAACATTTAGGCCTATCTCATTAACATATATTTATGTACCTAGCCCACTGTATTATTTTTAACTTTAAAAGTTAGGACTGTCTACTGACCTTTGTAAGTTGTAACACTACATGTAGCCTTTCATCTGACAATCAGTACTGAAATGCGCCTTATATTTAACTTTTTATTGACCGTCCACATTTGGGATGCAATGAAATTATGTTTGAACTGAGCTTGATGGTCCTTTCATATATAAGATCATTGGTAATTAATATTCTGTTTAAGTCAAGTTTAGGCCAAGTTAGTCAAAATAGAATTGGAAACAACTTTACAATTTTCTGCCAGGATTGAGAATTGTGGGCTAATTTTATTCCTAAAAACTAAAAACAAAATAGTGAATACTTAAGTTATATATCATGTGATGAAAACTCTTTTTAGTATTTCGAGTGAATATAGAGAGGGATGGCACACCTGTAAAAGTCTCAAATTTGCCATGGAAATTTATATATGCCTACAATTATTTTACTTCATTAGAAAAATTGTTTGCAAGACTCTTTGTAAAAGTTATTCAAGACAATTTTGATTTTCTCATTTGATAGTATTCCATGAAGATAGAGCTTTACATGCATGCAGGTACATAATAAGCATATTAATATATCAATATTTGGCTTCTTACATAGATAATAATTTTCCTGAAAGTATTTCATATTTTGTAATGAAAATTTGTCTTCAAGCATACACAAAGTTCACCTATTTAGTGAATTACTAGTGTAGGCAAAAGAAGTGTATGCATATATGCAATGTTTATATTATTACACATTTCATACACTGTAATTTAACACACAAAAGTGTATGTACACATCTACACTATCAAATTGCATAAGAGGTATACGACATATTTCAAGCATTAAAAAAATCACATTTGGATGATCATTCATGTTGTCTGAGAATATGATTTGATGATGTGATGAATAAACCATGTTTTTTAAACTCATATCACTCATCATTCAGCTGAAAGCTGGATAAGGTGTAGTCAGAAAACATCTGACTGTAGTACACGCTATAGCCATTACATGGCTGCTATACACAAGAATGTGCAAGTATTGCATTGCAAGTAGTGCCTACTGAGTGAGGTGTTTATCTCACTAGTTAAGGTGAGGACTTGTGAAAATATATAATAGCAAATATAAAATCAAACATCAGTAACAAATTGGGAAAAAGACAAATACAGCAAAAGTAACAAACCATAAATAGAAATGTATGAAATCTGAGACATCTAAAGAAGATGTCCACTTTCCAAGTTTTGATGATAGTACTGCCTAACTATATAAAATCAGTGCCCAAGTATCATATTGTCAACATCATGCCAAGTCGAGAGAGTATACATGACCCAGATATCTAGCCGAGTCGGGCATGATTCTGCTCGACTTAGGTATCCGACTGACAAGGGAGAGGGGGCTGCCTCCTACGGCCATGGTGGTGCAAAGTCCTAAGAAGTGGGGAGCAACGGGAAAGGTACTCCACATTCCCGCCGCATGATTTTCCTTTCGACTGGGCATGCTGGGACTCCATTTCCAGGCAGTTTTTTTATTTGGGGAAAATTTTCTTCATTTATCGGGAAATATAGCCAAATCGGGAAAGTTTCCGACAAATCACTAATTTAAAGACTACATTTTGCCTCTGTGCCTGACTATATAAGATCGGTGCCCAAGTATCATATTGTCAACATCATGCCGAGTCGGGAGGGTATGCATGATCCAGATATATAGCCGAGTCGGACCTACATCCCCCCAGTCCCCTGCCTATAGTACGGCCGTGAGTGTGCAGTCTTAGGAAGTGGGAGCAGGAGGAAAGGTACTCCATGAACAGATGAAAGGATTTAACATTCCTCACCGCATGCTTTTTCTTTCGACTGGGACTTTTTAACATAAGATTGAAGGAAAATTTTGTGTAAAATAAGTAGCAATTTCAGTAATATTTGGCAACATTTCCAGATAAATGATGAAAATTGACTATATTTCCCGATTTAGAAGGAAATTCCCCGAAAATTGACCCAAATTGAAGAAAATTGCACGGGAATGAAAGTAGTTCTCTAAAAATTGAATGACATTTCCGGAAAGAATGTGATTGAAACACGCTATAGAATCATACCTTAGCAACTTATTTCGGTAGAGCATAGTGCCCCCCCCCTCCCCTCCTCTACTCCTTCCCATACACACTAGCATCCCTATAAATCTTATTTGTAATTTCAGTTTTCGGAATTGCGGAAATGAACCAGCAAAATGCTGAAATTTTAGTAATCGCAAAAAGTTAATCGCAAAGTGGTAGATTATTTTTCAAAAATGTCCAAATTAAAGCAGAAAATAATGATTTTGTCAACTGGAAAAGGGTATAGCGACGAAATGAAAAAAAGATGCGTTCCATGGGAAGGCAGGGTTGAGTATGGAGCATAAGGGATGGGTAGATGGGTGGGCATACAATTCAATAAATTTTCAATATTCTTACCTGGTAAGGCCAGAACATGGCGCAACGATTGAATTCATTTTGAGAGCCAAATGAAAGCTTAGATTCGGTTGAAATTTACAAAGATTTTATTTTCTAAAGCGAAATAGACTATTAAATTCGGAAGAAATTCGCAAACTTAAGAAAATATGTTGTGATTATAAACCAAGTAAAGGATTCAAAATACCTGATTGGGGCCCAGGAGCAACGCCCCGGAAGCGCTACGATTTTAATAATTAAAGCCAAATAAAATTTTAGATTCGGGCTAAACATTCCTTCTTTTTGCTCTGCTCACTTGAGTGTGAGCTCTTAATAAGACCCCCTGGAGGTGATCTCATAGAGGGGCATGAGTGAACTACAAGTCATACATGGTCCCGTACTTAGGCTTATCTTAAATTCTTTTTACCAATTTTTTGCTACGCGGGGGACGAAATTATACTTTTTCCCCACGTTTTTCATTTGGGGCCAGTTGTAAATTTGACTCGTATCTCAAGTTACTTATCAGCTTATTAGCGCTAATTATTATTCATAGGCCTACTCTGAACAGACCTGTATCGAGGGAAAGTGTGTGTGTAAGGGAGGGGGGGCGGTTTGAGCGAAGGATCCTCATTTTTGTTGAGAATGTGTCATTTTGAAATCTAACAAAATCATAATCACCCAGAATTTCAAGATTTTTTGCGAAATACAAACCCAAATTCCTGGCTATAAGGGCCTGTTGAATTTGCAGTTATTAGCTATTTTTTGGCAGCACCCCTCCACCCCTCCACAAGAAATCACAAAATTGTTTTGTTTTTTCAATTGGGCTTAGTAGACCTCCTTGATCCAATTGTATTGTGAAGTATTATTCGAATATTCGGGATGACGTCATAATAGCGACATACTGAAAACAAAAACAAAGCATTCACATCTGGTAACCTAGTTTTCTCCGCTTATAATTTTGTTAATAAAATCCATGCTATGGGTGTGCCGGCCACCCCAAATTTGTGTTATTGGAGCATCATTGAAATGGGGCCCCAGGGAAAACTTACGATATATACCCAGCCCCTTGCCATAAACTGACATGCTCTAAAGCAACGGTTAAAAATGTTATGTACAGGCTACCAATATTTCAACAAAGGCACTTTTAATTTTAATAATGGAGGCCCTCGCCACTGACTCGCTGAAGACTAGGCTGTTGAGTGTGAATTTAGATCATGCAGACTGGATTTAGAATCTTGTCAAATATAATTATACTGATATACCGAGCTCCATAAACTTTACTCAGAAAAGGATGAAAAACCTTCTAAACCATTCTAAGGACCCCTTATTTGCTTTTCAAATTGTTTGGGATATTAAATATTCCGAATTATAATTAATACAATTGATTAATCGTTATGTAAATATTTCCGAATTTGAGACTTATGATCGATAAATTTCCTAATTTTTATAGAACTCAGTATGAAATCGGTCACAAATCATGCAAATTGTCGTGGCTGCAAAGTTAAAAAGAAAAGGAAATTAAAGAGTACTTTTATGACCGATAAAGGTTTAAACATTCTCAGATGAAGTTAGAGGGGATGGGAAGGGGAATGTGAAGGGAAATGGGGATGGGAAGGGGAATGGTAAGGGGAAAGGAGGAGGGGAAGGGAAAGGTTGACGGGTAGGGGGAGGACATTAAAAATTGTCACTCAAGTTATGTTGTCGTACCGTACATGCTTTAAAAATATGTCAGTCAAATAAATGCCCTTCAAATCCTGTGCCTCCAGGATCTGGATTCAAACATCTTCCGCCACCTTTCACATGGAACTAAAATACTTTGTTTTTGGTTCAGATCCTCATTAAAAACTTTAAATAATGAAAGTACCCTCAATGAATTTTGCCCTAAGTTTATTCCGACATCCGTGCCAAATCTCTATACGTTCGCTTGGGTATTTGTGCAAGAACTTTTGATGGAAATGTCGTAGAAAAGATATTTTCGAAGTTTGAAAGTACATAATTCGTGCGTACGTCTATAGGCTAAAGCGTGGTGTTCAGCTATGTACAAATCGTTCTATGTTTCACCGATAAGATGTTCCGCATGCATGTTCAAAATGCCCGGATGACCGTACTGCCGTATACTCGAATAAACAGCTAAATTGACGTTATGATGAAAAATGTTCCCTCCCAAATATTATCCCCTTCTCCTAACCTGTCCGTAGCAGTTGCGTGGTGGCAGGAGCCAGGGGGCAACTACCACCCTGTTAAGCTTTCTGAGGGGGTACCAAATGCTCATAGGGGCGCAAAAATTGTCCTGCGAATATATTTGTATATACTTTTTATTCCCAACTTCTGCAATTTGTATCATTTACAAAACAAACGTTACAAATGTTTTCTCTCAAAGCCAGAGGGCAGAAACTGGGGGGCACTTGGGAAACGTGTGCTTAATTTTCCAAACAATGGCAAAAGTGCCCTTCTTGCAAGTAAAAAGTACATCTTTTACAAGTAAAAAGAGCCCCTTTTGCAAGTAAAAGTGCCCTCTTGAAAATAAAGTGCCCTCTTGAAAATAAAGTGCCCCTTTTGGAAATAATACAAAAAATACCCATGGATCACTGATTATGATGCAGGAACTTGTGCAAAAATGGCTTAATTATTTGAAAATATTAAAGAATTCACGCCGAAAAACGCTAAGCTTCCTGAAGCTTCTTCACCTGGACGCCTACAAGGCAGCCGGGACGTCAACCCTAGATTTGACACAATATTCATAAATTTTCTGCTGTCGCGAGACAAAACATAGCTTCCGGGGGCTTTCCTCTAGATTTCATACAAGTTTAAACAATTTTTTTGCTATCAAAATCCCGAGAAACGTATAGCGCTCCTATACTACAGCTTCGCTCCATAGATTTGACACATTTTAAAACAAATTTCGGCGGCTATCAAAAACGTAGGGTTTCAGCCCGCCGTGAGTCCCTACCAGGGCTTCGCGACCTTTGCCGCTAGTATGCCTAGAGATTTGAGACAATTTTAAACAATTTTGTTTATATCAAACTCGCGAGAAGCGCTGAGCTTCCTGGTGCTTCGCCCCTAGATTTGACACAATTTTAAGCAATTTTCTGCTATCAGTCACAAAACACGTATATGCTTCCGGGAGCTTCGACCCCTGGTCCCTACTCTTGGAGATGACACAATATTAAGCAATTTTCTGCTACCAAGATTACGAGAAACGCAAGGTTTAGACCTGCTTTAGGTAATATTCTGCAATGGAAATCACGTGAAAAATAGCGCTTCCGTGGTTTTCGATCCCTGGACCCACTTACAAGGGCTTCGACTCTCAGGCTAGATTTGAAGCACTTATTTTATTTCCCCCGCCCTAGTGAAACGTGACCCACCACGCGACTGCTCCGTAGGCCAATGCATTTTCGGCGATCGACCAGAGTAAAACCTTTGTTAGGCCTATATTCTACTAGTATAGGCACCCCGATTTTCGTACACTCCAGAATTTTAAGCACCGCCATTTTCGTGCACCCCCGAAAATAAAAACGCGATACACGTTGGCAAGTCCGTGTGCGTTTACTGTGTGCGGTACGTATGGCAAACACAGCTTATCGCTTTGTTTTCATTCCAATGCGGGGTGAATGCGCGCGGTTGCTATGCGGTCTAATGACCTCAGGTCACATGTCCGACCAAGCAGATAGCCATTACATCATAGTACATGACTGCGAATAAGTATTATTTATATAGCAAATTTACAAATCCTGGAGCCAAGGGAAACTTCGATATCATTAATAAAGATTAAAAAAAAAAGCGGACCCAATACAGAACCCTGAGGAACACCACTTGTAACTTTCTTCCATGGAGATACCTCACCATTAACAACAACTCTTTGTGGCCTGTCAATTAATCAAGAATTTATCCAACTGGCACACTTTCTCTCCACACCAAACGCTCTTATTTTCATCATGAGCCCGTCTAACAGAACTTTATCAAATGCTTTTTGGAAATCTAAATAGATAACATCCACATTATGACTAGAATCAACTAGTTTAGTACCATCATCAAGAAACTCCAATAAATTAGAAACACAAGACCTCTTAGGTAAGAACCCATGCTGGGACAAATTCAACAAACCATTGACCAGTAAATGATCACGTACAACATCATTAACAATGGACTCCATGACCTTGCACACAACACTAGTAAGACTAACTAGCTATATAGTTACAGGGCAAAATGTGGTCACCTTTTTTTTTTAAATAGGAGTACGTGACATTAGCAATTCTCCAATCACTAGGAACAACACCAACATCAAAGCACTTTTAAAATATAATACTCAGGGAAACAGAAAGAACATCAGGACACTCACGTAAGACAGCAGGATGTATACCATCTGTACCGGGTGTTTTATTTAAATTCAAACCCTTCAACTTCTTAGACACAACATCAACTGAAAAATCAACATCCTTAATGGATACTGGAGAGTACACACTGAGATAATCCACAACATCATCGAAAGGGATTCATTAGTAAAAACAGACACAAAGTAGTCATTCAAAACCTCAGCCATATCCTTACCACTATTGATAGTAACACCATTATTACCCTGTAGGGAACTAACAACCTCCTTGGGTTTTTTTTTTTTTGCTTTAAGCGAACATAGGAGTAACATGACGTAGGATTAATCTTAACCTCTTTGGACGAAGGTTTTTTTCTTCTTTTCAAGAAGTTTTTCAAAAAGCACTTTAGTATCTCTTATCGATCCCTTTGTGAACTTTTCATGATCCTTATACCTAGCAAGCTCCGCAGGACACCCACAGTGTTTATAACAACGCCACAACTTCTTCTGTTTATGAACAGCCAGCAAAACCTCTCGAGGCATCCACACTGGCCGATTACGCCTACAGACTTTCTTTAATGGGACAAAGCTATTCACAACTTCCAAAACTTTAGATCGGAACTTGCATCCCATGATTTAGAAGGATCTAAGTCACAGAGCAAAGAAGTCCAATCAAATGACAAATTATCAAAATGCAGCAAAGTCAGCGTTCTCAAAATCAAAAACCAGTTTATTAGCTAGAAAAACCTTTCTGAAACAATACAGATCAAAACTAATGAGGTCATGATCACTACACCCTACCTTACCGCTACTTAGCACATTTCTAACCATACTTTCTTCTCTCCTGAAATCGAATTAAGACTTTTACAACCACGCGTGGGAAACAACATATGCTGGGTGAAAAATCAGTCTGATACAACTTCCAGAAAATCTTTACCATGTGGACAACTAGTACAGTTTCCAATCAATGTCTGGAAAATCAAAGTCCCAAAAAACAATAACTCTTCTAGAAGCAACATTCCTAAAGCAGTCAAGCAATTTCTGATTGTTCTCAGGACTACAATTTGGTGATCTATGCACGACACCAACAACCACTGAACTACCAACATCGCCATCAACAATAAGCTCACACCATTAGCAATTCAAAAAACCAAAAGAAAACTGAGCAGCCCGATCTCTGCAATTAAAATTGTCATTTACAAACAGTAGAACACCACCTACTCTACCATTGAGAGTATCTAATCTGCCTTGCCTGGGAACTGAGTAACTTGGGATATGTATCTCTGAATCACTAATTTCACTATAAATCCAACTCTCAGTAATCTGTTCAACATATCACGTTTATTCAAAATGCTACGAACATTTGAAAACCTAACACTAGAAGAACAATCCCTATATCTGTATATCCAGAAACATGCCTGACAGGTGGGTTTGAACTCTCAACCCATCCCTTCCCACCCCCTCCCCGTGACTACTTCAAAAGATTCAGATCATTAGTTGCCCTATTGACACCCCTAGCAAGAACACATATAATGAAAGCTGCGTTCTACCTGTACCAATAAAAAATGGCGACCTATCAATGTCCTTCCAGAAGAAAAGAATGAAAAGAATCACATTCATAAATTTTGTGTGTAAGATTACATCTGTTCTACAGTAAAAAGAACAAAGTTATTAACGCAATTAATATTAGTACGTGCTATTTTGCCCAACTTGTTCCTAATGATTTTAGTCACTTAGTAGCTTTTAAGCGATTGAACTTGGGTTTTACAAGCTGTGTTTAATTTTAACGAAGAGTTTTATACAAGATGTTATCATATAATTATCAATTTCCAACTTTTCAACCTTTCTCAAGATTCTCAAGAAATTTGTAATTGCTGATTGTTGAATTCTCACAAATGATAAAACTGTTGATGAATTCGCTCATTTTCGTTAGCAATTGTGGGGAAGTTCTTTGCGTCGTTTTTATAAGTGCAGTTCTAGTAGGAACCGTTTATATCTTTCTGGTGTCGATTTAATCCAAGAGAATTACAAATGAAACGTGCTGAAAGTGTCAATTCTTACAAGAGTTAGCACGATTCAGATAACCCAAGTGAAAATACCCATTTAATTGTATGTGAGGCAACTGCATATGAGAGCTGAGTGCATAAAAGTAACCAAACATATATATTTATTAAACGCGTAAGAGTAAATTATCAATGGATATTGGATATAAGTTCGTGATAATTAATCTAATTTTAATTTTTTTAGCCTTAGCTGTGATTGAAATATTTTCAAAGATATATACTTGCTGATGTTACTATTGCTTGTATCTGTCGTAACAATTTAAATATCTTACCTCCATTAGTGTTCGGTTGTTTATTTTAGCTTCCATTATCAAATTATAGAGCCGCGAAAGTTCTGATGATCCTCCAAATGAAATCACCCTGTACGTCAGTATCAGTAACCAAAAGATGGGTTGAAGATTATCTCATATACATAGTAACGTTTTCAATAAAATAGTTTTCAAAATGTTGAATTTTTGGAATTGTAGTAGATGAACAACAAGCAACGACAGCAAACGTTTTCCCCAAGGGCCTCCTACTTGTAAGTTACCTCAAATGTAAGCTCAATATCCTGGTAAGTAGCTTTGCTTTATTTGTACAAGATGCCTATATGCCTGAAGATAAATCTGACTTTTTATGCATCCATTGATATAAATCAAGAATGACATAGCGATATGATGTGCAATAGTGTCTTATTGAAATATCTCCAAACGAATACTTCAGATCACTATCCATTCTTGTTATACCTTGTATTGCAGTAAAAGATCATTTCTCATTTTAGGAAATAAAATAAGTCTTGTTTGATCAGTTTTGTGCCCTAAACTATAATCACGACTTTGTTCATAACAGTCTTTCTTATTATATAGCGACAGACTAATGTGCATAGTCTAATCTGCTCATTTAAAACACATAGCTGTTCGTGTGATAAATGGCATTCATCAAGCGAATAATTTAAGATATTGAACATATATCACATCAACTACTTAAATTTTGATAAAAAGTAAACCACCATGAACTCAGTACACGTAGTGGTTTATTTTTTCAAAATATACCGGTACACAACTATATTAATATATTCTAATCTATATTAAAATCAACAAATTTTATAAGTGCTTAATATAAATTCGGGGTGATTTATTAATTTATTAAGTGACTAAAACCATCCTTGCTATAACAACCGGACACTATTGAGGAATATCGTGTACACAAATTGTTAATAAGAACACTGAAGTTTAGTTCTTGTTATTTCGTATGGTTTTTTTAATGGATTGGTTATAGTAAAGCCATGCATTGTTCTTCACACAAAAAGGAAAAGTACAATACAATACTAAACAAAACAAAAAAAACTCTTAGAAAAACGTGATTTTTTTACATATGAAATGCTAAGGTGAACAATGACACATGAGGTATGACCAGGTCAAACACAAGAATAGGTAACTAGACACCATGTCCTCATGGGCCAATCAATGGTTCACAGTGGCTTAGAAATAGAAGGAAAGAACACTTTGCTACGTCATGGTGTTGAGAGAAGATGATAATGAGTCTTCAGGGACTGGGCCCCATTTTCTTTAATCTCTCTAGCAACACAGTCTAGGAGACTGTTCTCAACTTGGATTGCATTGGTGGGGGTGATGATGGGGGCTTCAATTCTAGAGTAAACTTTCCATTCCAATCATTTCCACATAGATAAGAAACAATCCTAAACTTTAATATCCCCTGAGAATTAATAATATATTGAAGTAGTTTCTTGATCATTTTTTTGAATTATCATTTTACACTTTACTGTTTTCTACCAAATAAGATGGACACGCATGGCCACTGAACTAATTTATCAACAATTATTATGGAGTCAGAAGCGTACTAAATATCCTTAGTTGTTGCTTAATTGGCCATCCGATTATCAAGATCCATGTTCGCACGCTTTTTGTGCCGAAACTTGAAACATTTAATCCTTACTTCGTTATTTTGGCTGGTTACCACATGTAGCCATGATATTGTTTTTGTATCTACTTTTAACGTTTTTCAATTACAATAGGCCACATGCAATATTTTCACTGTTGTGGCAAATGTGGTGTATGGAATTCCCCAAACGACAGATACAGCCTGTGCACCTTTTAATCTGATAGTCCGTGTTTTAAAGGATTGTTACAGATTTCAAAGAAGCATGGAACCTTAAAAATACTCAAGGCAAAAATAAAAGGAAAATCAATTTTAATTATCTCTGCGACTGGGAGACTTTTGTAATTACAGCTGCCCTGATGACAACTCTTGCAGCTTTATGACGATGAACACGGAAAGATAGGAGAATAAATTCCCACACTAAATGCATACATTTATCATATATCAAAATAAAATATCAAATGATATGAAAATCAAACAATTTTGTGTTGTATTATTGCAAGTAAGGTTACACGGCGTAGTAACCTAGTTTATAAATAACTGTCAGGAAAATATGAGTCATTATGTTGATATGACTTTTCTACTGCTTAGTGAATGACTTTATGACTAAACGTGTTACCATCCTGAGTTGAAAGTGGAGTACATTAAAAATATATCTCAATGATCTTCAAATCATGAAACACTTTTCTGTCAACAGATATAGAACAAAGCACTGATGTTGCCGCATTTAGTACAGAAATGGAAATATTTGAAATATGAAGTATTTTCGGGAAAATATAAATCAATTTAATATACAAATAAGGTGGTAAGACTCAGGCTTTTGTGATTCCCTTTCATTTGGACCTACATATATTTGGGATGTGATGAACAGTGTTTCTGATAGAATCCTAAATAAAGTCTGAAAAGAAAGAAAAAAAACACCTTTGAGCCTGTTTGCATTCAGGCCGTACGTTCGTTTGCCAACGTATACCTTCTCCTCCCAATACCCAGTGTATATGTACATAGCTATAACTTATTAGAAGACAAAGTATGTCAAATTCCGTCAACAAAGATTTATTAAAATACACAATTTTCTAGCTCTGTAATCCCTTCTTCAGTGTAGACATGCAACACGAAACTGTTTAGTTAGCTTAAATAAAACAAATAAAACCCACTGACACTTATTAGGTATGTATATGCAAATATGTATAATTCATAGCAATTTACTATTATTGTTTTCATTTTATATCTACTCAGTATTGCCAAACTTAAAAATTTCCCATATCTTACTTGAAATAAACTATTATTATCTATTCTATTGTAACTTATACAGTATAAGCTGCGAATTAAGTATCAAACGCATATTTAATACAGTCCTGCTTTATACTCTGAAGCATAACAAACTAGGAAGTTGTTACTAGTATAAATAGATTTTGCTAATATGTACACTTTATCAGGCACTAGCAGAAACAAAATTAAATCTGCGTACTACAAGCTTCCCATCTACTCCGAAGCAATGGTCACTGAAAAAATATAATCGTGACTGTCCTTATTGCTTTCACAAATGAGAGCAAACATGCCGAAATATAATGATGAACATAACCGCCTAAGATATCCAGGCTGCAGAGACAATTAGTACAACTGACGCCCGAAGGCTTTTTGTTAGTAGGCCTACCTTTCTTAACTTGGATGCATCGTTCTTTCTCATGACCTCAATACGTCATTCTTCATAACCAAGAACAGATATGCCTATGCGTGTATTACTTAGAAACACCAATCTGCACATCATAGTAGTTGATAGATTAAAGACAGCAGGTGACGCAACGAATTCTGCAACCTAAACATTACAGTTTATGTTTTGAATCAACTAAAGTACTTTCCTGCCATATCAGCATAGGTGTATGGGCACGTGCTTATTGCTTATATGGGGATTGGGGATTGGGGATTGGAGGGGGAGACGAGTTTTGCCGGAAAAATAAAACGTTTGCCCGAGAGTAAAAATTGTCGAAATTTTCGCAAGGGGGCAGAGGCACTTAATTAGGGGGAACATTGTGTTATATATTTTCCTTTGATTTTTCGCATGGGGTGGGGGAACATACCTTCACAAGTCCCCCCTCCCTGTGCACGATTCTGGCTACGGGCCTTGTTGCTACTGACAGACATGCATTCTATATGCCATCATTACTGGTGTGTAGTGGCTTTAACCCCCTTACCCCCACCCCTTCCCCTCCAGCATAGTATAGGTCTAGTGACACACATGAATTCCAATACGCTAGCACAACTATTTGCAGGCAGCTATAGGGAGTCAGGTGACGAGTCACGTAGAGTTATGTACCTAGCAGGGTTAGAGCTTGAAATGAAATGATATTTTAATAGGCTTAAAAGATCTTGCTAGGGTTTCAAAAATCCCGCGCTAGGCTTTGAAAAATCTCGCGAGGCCTGCAAAAATCTCCCGCTAGGGCTTCAAAATTCCTCGCTATACAGCTATAGGACTGAAGAAAAAAATCCCGCTATAGGGCTTCAAACATCCCGCCAAAAAGTGTGCAGGTTTTTGTCGAGAATGCAATATTTCGCTAGGTTTGAATGAAATATGAGTTTTATTACTTTATAGCAGAGTTAGGGCTTAAGATATTAAGTTTAGGTTGAAAAATCCTGCTAGGAGCTTTAATATTTGCAGGGTTTTGTCCACACACAAAAAAACAACAAAAAAACACTTATTCCGCTAGGTTTTGAAGGGATTATCACGTTTTATAGCCGAGTTAGGGCTTAAGAGCATAAATTTAGATTAAAAAGTTCTTAAAAATTGTACTTTACAAGGTAAAAAATTTGGACAAATATTGAAAATTTTCGGTTTAGAATCTAGAATTCACGCAAACTAAGTTTTTGCAATCCGTCGTCGGGGTTTCAGCACGATTTTTACAAGACCCGATGTTAATTTTGCTTATGCTAATATATGCTCACCCGATATCACAACATACTTTCATACGATTGTACCCTTTCCCAGAGACGGAGAAAGTATGGAGGCGGACGCACGGAAAGGTTGCGGGATGGGTGGAGGAGGGGAGTGCGGGGGGGGGGAAGGGGGTGGGGGCGGGGTGAAAATTATTGAGCATATGATAGCTTGAAAAAACTCATGAAGTTTGATATATGAGTAAAACAGTAAAAAGAAGGTCCCATCATCATCAATTTGGCCAGAAATGCTATCATTCCGTTCAAATTTTTTACGAAGGACGTTCGAAATTTGATAAAGAATAACGCTTGATTTACAAGCTCGCGCAATGGGTTCATACTCAGTCGTGCATACGAAACTTGGGCCAGGAAACTCATGGACGGTTCCCCGAAAAGCCATGATCACAAAAATGGCAACATGCAGTAGAATATCAAATAAATTTCTAACGAAATAATGTATAATTGTCCTTCCGCTTGGTGTAGCCATTGCTTCTCGATTATATGCCGTGGCGAAGAAGGACTACATTCAAATTAGGCGGGCGGCTCTGTGAAGAAGGTAGCAATAAACTTTGCACATCTCTGCCCGTGTGGGTGTTCTACGACTAGTGACCGATCTTCAATTTGTGACTGTTTAATGTCATTGCAAAGTTTCAAAATCCACTGTTTCCTATTTTATAGACTTTTATCTGAATTCTTTGTAAGTTTTCACGATTCAACATGATCTATACTATATTAGGGTCACGCTAAGTGCGTATAACATTATTCAAATTACCTGCTCACTTCTTAACTTAGGTCTACAAAGCTGGTTGGGGGAAGGACATGCACCAATGGAAGTGAACCGACAAAATAATCTGATCGTAGACCTACAAAGGTTGGAGAGCATAGGCGTATGGGCACGTGCTTATATGGGAGGCAAAACCCGAAAAATAGAGCGTTTTCTCGAGTGAAAAAATTCAGTTTCTTCACCCCCCTCCCTCGCCCCCCACCCTACCCCCTCCCCCCTCACCGTCCCATACGTATATGCATATCAGTTTAAGAAACAATCAAATCCAAATTTCAAATTTGCCATGAACACTCCGCAAATTATGAGAACTTTAAGCACTAGATGATTGAATTTAATCTTACCTGCAAGGAAAGTTTCCTTCAATGTAGAGAAATCTACCCGCTTCCCGAAAAATATATTGGATTAAATCCGCGGGAAGAGAGCAACATATTCTGTAGTCAACATAAGTAGCACATTTTTTTTAAAAGCAGGGTTTTTTATTTTTTTTTCATTTTACTTTCTGGATTTATATATTTAGCAATTAAAACTTTAAAACTAATTATTGTGGTATTTCGAACTATACACTCATTTAAAATTTGATACATTACGATTGCAATTTTGAATATGATTTATGCAATAGGCGCTATTGTTGAGCGTTATTCTTTATTGACCTAGTATACGTTCACGATACAGAGCTCTTCAGCTTCCCGCAATAAAAGGTAATGTAAAACTAAAAGAATAACTGTGAAGGCATTGATTGCCTGGAGCCAATCGGTTGGCTGAAGGAGATTTGATAACCGACACATTGTGTTATAGGACAGAAGATAGAAGGCGAATTCCATTTTAATAAATGAAAATGTGAACAAACTTGAAAGCGTCATAAAGAAATTTGGTTCGAATTTACATAATGCAAGCACGGAAGTCAAAATAATGTCCAAAAGAAGATCTTTAAACAACACTGTCTACGTTCATTGCAAATTGTAAACAAATTTTGTGTTAAACTGAAATTCCACACATATCTTTGAAAATCAAGAGAACATATTGAATTAAGCACGTCATTTATCTGTTTATGCACCTTCCAACATGTCCAAGCAATAAGTTTGGAAACATTTTCACTGCAATTTATATGTGTTGCAGGAGGACAGGTCAAAAGTTTCTTGCTAGTGGAAAACAGTCATATGGTATGAATCTGGTATGAATCTGCAAACTAATACTAGTACCTTTATGCCCTCTTACATAAGGGTACCTGATTCTACAGGTAGTCGAAGATTACTACTAAAGGAGAGATAATAAGTCTGACATAATCCTTATTTCATATAATAGAATAAAAAATAGCAAATTTTTCTGACCAAGTTTCATACCCCTTAAGCAATCTAACACAATTTTTATAATTCTACCACTAAATAGTACTATAGGAGCCGCCATTTTGATTTCAAAACACGCAAATTATGATGTCATCAGCACAGCAGGATGTTGGAATGCTTTGTATTTCTTTATAATCTACCTCAAGATTTCTAGGTTGTGAGAACAAAAATTCTTATGTAAGTAAGGGTCAAGGAATTTTTTGTGTACCCATGAAATTAATAAAACATTATGTTAAAACTTTGTGTCACATCATTTTGGAATCAAAACTTTAACAACATTTATACAAAATTACATTAAATTCTTTATGTCCCTATTGGGGAAATTATGTCATCATGCACAATATTTCAATACAGAATTAAACAAAATGGCAGCCTCCATGTGTCAACTTCAAACATGAATAACTTCAGATAGAAATGAGATTTTGACTTGCTATATTTGGTAGTTGGTTAAGATTTGTATCCTCCATCATATGAAATAATGATTGAATCAGACCAGAGAGTTGTTAAGAACTTAACAACTACCTGATCCTGTATATTTCCTTTGAAGATGCACAATGGCAGATTGATCCTTATCTAAGGATATCACACACAACATGAATACAAGTAAATAAAGAAATTATTAAACATAGATGGCTCCGATGTGGGTCGTAATCTATTGCAACAATGTTATGCACTTTACAAAAATCTATGTGTAGGAATAAATGTATCGGAGAGTTACAGTGTGATCTATTTCACCGTGGAACTGTGTTTGTAGATTCCTGGCTACTTCAATTCAACACCTCTTCAAATACTATCAAATTAAACAGACGCCGCAGCCTTGACAACCCATTCACTTTCATGTTCTTAATGCATTTCCTAAACAGCGAAAGTGCGTGCAAAATACTACTATGTTGTAAATTGAAAAGCTTTCGATAACTTAATACCATGACATCTTCCTGTTAATACCAACGTATATTCATACCTCGTGCTTATTATGTCGGTCATGCTGGGGAAATGCATTGAAACTTTTTATTTATTTATTTATAGGCGAATGCTTCGTCACATTGTTGGTAAGATGAGAACAAGCACAGCATAAAACAAACATTTACAGACGGTGTTAATTCGAAAAGAAAACAGTTCATTAAATGTACCAAACCCAGATTCAAGGTTATCTGTAATGAAATTAATTATATTAGCACATTTAGTCGGCGAGAAAACTATGAAATATACCAAGGGCCAGCACATCAATATGACATAACGCTCAACACGTTCATTGGTAAAAGAACGTGAAAGCTTGAGTTTCCATTTAATGTTCAAAGTTTTATTTGAAAGGTAGAAAGGTGAAACGGCACTTATTGGAAATCTAATCCAGAGACTCTAGCTTGCTAGACCAAACCTCTAAGCACACTACCACGAAGATATGATTTCTTCAAGGGTAAATTATGTGTCATACACATATGGCTTCTCTTATTCCTAAACAATATTGACCTATCAATTTATTATAAAAAGGAGGGAAATTTCAACAAAAGATAACACTAAATTTAAGAAGTTTCTATTACTGTATTATGTTCGCAAATATACTTCCACATATAATCGGTAGTGTTTCGGCAGTTTGGTGATACCCGATGAACGATTCGCGTCCATCCGAATGGGTTTGAAGTTTTAATGACATTTTTTACGCAAAATAGACATACCAAAATCAATGGAAAATGCACACAAGAATGAACGCAAGTAAGGCAAACATACCCGTGAGGTAAAATCTCATAGAAAACACCTATAGGACTGTAGGACGTTATGAACACTGCAATTTGAAGGCTCAACTGAAGTCGTGCTATTTCCCTGATTTGCATTTTTTTGTTTTTCATAAAACTAGAATCGTTACATTTTGATTTTAACGTATACATTCGTAACGTAACGTTTTGTTGTAAATTCAGACCGTTAAAATCATGTTTATTGATGTCAAATTCAAAACCGGCATTGATAATTTTCTGACAACATTATCCGAAATTTGTTTCGCCGAAACGGACAACAAGATGTGACACTTAAGATGTAACACGCAAGATGTGACGCATTTACAGATTTACGTCAAGTTTAAATTCTGATGGCATTAGCAAAACTTCCATTCTAGAATAATACAAGTCAGCCAATCATTTCACCCAATACCTCAAATTATACAGGGACCGCGTAGACGGGAAAGCTGAGAGGGGGAGGAAGGGGGGAGCACTTTTTTGCTGATGTTCAATACATTTTCAATGACCTACGAGGATTTCAACTTCCTCGTTTTCCCGAGCTGGTTAGGAGGTAAAATTGAGAAATTATTCACATAAAATTGAAGAAAAATTTGGCAAAATTATACAAAATTTGTCCAATTTTCTAAAAATTAAAGACAATCGACAAAAATTTCCCCAAAATTGAAGAAAATTGTCTAAACATGATGAAATTTCCCAAAAATTGCGAAAAATGAACAATATTTTCCTAAAATTGATAAACAGTTCATCAAAAGTTTAAGGCAAGTGAAAGAAAATGAACGAAATTTCCTAAAAATCGAATACTTTAATCAATTAATAAATTAATGTAAAATTGAATTCAAATTTGGTAGCATGATTTAAAAATTGTCAGCAAATTTTCAATTGCTTGATATTGCCTAAAATCTTCTTAAAATTGTCAAACTATTTACCGAAATTTGAAGGAGAGTCCCCGGAAATGAACAAAATTTCCTGAAAATTGACAAACATTTCCTGAAACTCTAACAAAACTGCTAAAAAATAAACAAATTTTTCATAAAATTTTTAAATATTTGACCGAAATTTTGAGGAGGGTGCATGCCTGAAAATTACGACATTTCCCAAAAATCGAAGAAACTTGCATAAAATGAACAAAATTTTCCGAAATTAAAAAAAAATTGCACCAAAATGATAAAAAATTCCTTAAATTGAGAAACAATTCACAAATCCACTTGTGACCGGGAAAATGTTGGGGTTCTACCCCCTCCCCCACCTTCCTGAGAGGTAACCCTTCCTACGCCCTACTATATACCAATATGGTTTGGAGTTAGTGTACAGGGTTTACTATATATGTGATGTTACCTTTTATTTTCACCAATTTCTTCTTCAACCCCCTCCCCCCTCCTGCTTCAAAAATTGCTCCGCGGTCTCTATTATATATGAACAGGCAAACTTTGGGAATTGTTGGTTAAATACTAACACTACAATAATTTAACCACAATTTACTTCACAACGGTATTTGTTGTTTTGTGTTTTTATATCACAAATGGTTTTAACGATTTTGATTAAAGTAATTAACATGGATATCGAAATCCATTGTATTCTTGATATAGGAAAAGAAGTTATAGACAAGGGTCACGACGGCGGAAGCATAAATAAAATATATATTGTTGGGATCAAAACGGCGCCAAAAGTTTCAATTACCCATTTCCCCATCAATATTTACAACAGTGATGGTTTGAGGGCGCATACTTCGTGCGTTCCATGTTTGAAGAAAGCACCTCCTTTACTGGCATAATATGTTGTACTATTCTTAATTGCGTGAAGGCAAAATAGACGCTCCCATATTTTAGGTGACTACATTTCGTTTCATGGATTGGTAACAAGTATCCGCTTTATAGTCATGTGGGCGAAATTATATGTTGTCTGATCAATTACGTTGTACCTAAACTGCCAACAATATACTTACACCGCGCGGTGTTTTCCCAGATAATTAGAAAAATACAAAGTAAGGTACCACGAACTCCTGTCAAGGAAAGATGGTGATCATCAGACGATAATCTAATGAAGTACACCTTGCAGAGAGAGAGAGAGAGAGTTGAACCATGGAGGTACCACCTCCATGGTTGAACACACAATTACAATGACGGGGTCGTCGCCTGCGTATTCGGTTATGATAGTACAAATGCTATCACGAAACGCTTAATACGACCCGGACGAGAACACAGGTACGACATACGGACAGACATAACATCGACAACCAAGTCAATGTCCATGGCCTTTGATAACCAGTTGTGGTGCACTGGCGTGTCTACCCACCCCAGGATTGAACCCGGGGCCTCGTGGTGTGTAGACAGGTATGATAACCGCTACACCACAGTAGGTAGATATTGTACCTCCTTATATACAGTGAATATTATTAGTTCAATCAATCCATGTTCAGTCAAGCACGCTATATACCCAGAAACCAAAAGGTTGTTTGGTTCCGATGCCTTGTTTTTTAGAAGCAGTTATAGCAAAGAGCTTCCACACAAGCTCTTTGGTTGTAGTGCAGGTAAGATAATAACGTTATTTTTTGGATTCCAATTCTTTTTTAATTCCTATTAAATGTCACTCCTTACATTATAATTAATATCTGAGGATATTGAATATTGAGATCTGATGGATTTCATTTTGTTAATCAGTTAGACTTCCCAGTGAAACTCCATTTTAATTTCAAGTCAGCATTTCTAATGGCCCCTTTCTCTCTAAACAAAAAAATGTTAAATATTATACTTATATAAAGCATGATTTAAAGCAATAGCAACTTTGAGCCCCAGTTATGTGAATGACTCTTTGATGTCAATCCTTCTCCCCTGGTTGTGGGAATGAATCTTTGATTGGTATTACACTATAAGTATCTGTGTTTTAAACTGACAAGTTTTCACATTAGGTTTTAAAATGCAGATAGATATATTAAGTATTTTACATTCAGTCTTCAACAGTTAAGGTTATATAGAGATAATCCACCTGTGAAGAACTGATGGATGAGGACCCGCCGGGAATTAAACCAAGGACATCAATGTCACGATATGACCACTAGGCCAAAGTATTTGTTTCTTATACCAACCTGTGAAACATCCTTTGCAAGTGTTACAATTGTTCAGCAGTCAAAGGTCGCAGTCTAGCCACCGTCTATTAATTCATCTAGTCTTTGTCCTGACAATAAACAAAGGAACTTAGGTTTATATAATTCACAACAGTATAAAAGAGATTAATTTAATAGAAATTTGCAGGTTGTAGGTGGAGTGAAGATACATACTTCGATTTTAAAATTAATCAAATATGACATTTTAACAGCATAAGCATGTGCATACTATCTAACGACATAAACATGCCACAAAGAAGCAAAACTGGTATGCACTTGTGAAGAATTAAAAAGTTCAAGATTTTTGCACTAAGCCCCACCCACTAATCAATATGTATTATATCGACACATAAAAACAATAGGTACCATCTTTGCGTCGTGATTAATCAATGTGCTAAATTTGACATGACACTGATGTTTTCAGTAAAATCACATTGTGCTTCGCCCACAATTCATATCAGTACTTTTAAACATTTTTATCAAATGGGCATCTACACCAACCCTAACACCTTATTTACGCCAAGGAAGATGCAAAACAGATATATGGTTATCAAAATATGAACATTTGAAGATTTTTACATTTTGACCCGCCCACTCATCAATATGCATGATATCAATACCAAAAATTGTACGGATCATCTATGTGTCATGATGCATCTATGTGCCAAATATGACATCCTGACATAGATGTACTGTTCAGGAATTATCGTGTTTACAAGCAAAGCGTCACAGACATACACACACATACACACACACACACACACACATATATATATATATATTTTATATATATATATATATATATATATATATATATATATATATATATATATATATATATATATATATATATATATATATATATATATATATATATATATATATATATATATATATATATATATACTGTGCAGACGACTGCATAGGTTCCTGATAGTATCGGAACCAATAAGGATTATTTTGAAAATCATGCATGAAATAATTGTTCATAAAATAACATATAGAGCCCATTCAAATCGTATAATGAAACTTAGAACATGTCGAATTATAGGCAGGGTTTATGCATTTTATAGTGAATGGACATTTCTTAAGGGCATGCAGAGATCAGCACAATTACAGGGTGAAGCTATACATTTCCTTAATAATTTGTTTTTATTGTTACCGTTCATTCCCGTTCCTTTGGTATTAGTTTTTCCGGAACGAGAAACTTCGCGTAGATCATATATACCAAGATGAAGATTGAAAATAAGAGATAATATTGGACCAATTGGACGCAACTTGACCATGTCAATTCTTATCCATGTCAATTCAAATGTCTCATAAAACTATCATCTGTCCGGACACATTTTCCCGCGAAAATTCAGAATATCTTACAGTCTAGAAAGAAATTTAAGGCAACATCTACGAATATCTTTGAAGCCTTTATGGCATAGGCTTACTCCACATAAATATTCTTTATTTTTCTTCTGAACCTGCGTACCGTAATCAATGACTATGTCTCCCCTTTTCAAGTGAAATATAATTAGTGTTTGTTATACAAATAACGTCAACTCCACAAGTGCGTGAAAACATACTTAGCTTAATAATGTCACTTCGATCGTCACACCGTTTAATCGAAGTCACCATTATACAAACATCAAGTAAAAACTCTTAGTAAAATTAAAACCTGGCAGCCAGCATAAACATTTGATATATCTTTCTGGAAAATATAAAAAGTTATCAGAATATTATTTTTGTTTCAAGTATTTTGAGTAAAAATTATCTGTCATTTCAACCAAAATCAAAGTACCAAAAAACCTCAAACACCTGTTGGAACTATCTTCACTACAATTAATCCACCCGTAATCATACGGGACATTTTCTGTCATAAGCTTGTTGTGCTCCTGACTATTTTGTCAACTTTTGCAATTAAAAACTTATCCTTTTAAAGTGGGCAAGGAAATTCCACAAAGTATCAAATCGTTTTGTTTTTCTACATCACGAAGAAGAAGTTATCTTTAAAATTCCATCATTACAATTATAAATTCAATAGTTAATTGCCGAATCAAACGAACAGACTAATTTATTCTTTAGCTAAAATAAACAATTGATAAAAAAAAATATGGAATTCTCTTCATTATTTGACATCGTCAACTTTGAAATCGTCAATGGAAACAGCATGTTGAAATCAGAGTTGGCAAGAATAAACAGATCATATTAATGAACATTCCATCCAAGTGAAACATCAACTTTCAAAATTCCAAATTCCAAAATTCAAAATAAACATTCAAAAACATTTACGATTTAAACATGAATTATAAGTGAAAGAAATGTATTGCATTAAAAGTCAAATAACAAAAAATACCATTTAAGTACGAAACTGAATTTGATCAACCACTGGTGGCAACTTATCATCAACAAATAAAGAGAAATATGCCTAACAGCATTTGACTATAGCATAAGAAACCGATACGACTGCGAACAGTCATTTTCGACTGACATAGATTTACTCAGAAGGAAATACATAACACACCAAAACTAGGTTTTGCACATTACAATGAATGGAAAAGAGATGTAACGAAAAGTATGGAAATATCTTACTATTAAATAATCTGCTATTAGATTATACTTTATGACGTATTTATTCATGTGGTAGTATTATCAAAAAAAGATTTATATTAACAGATCTACGTACTTTCGTATTTGACTACGAACAGTCATTTTCGACTGGTCTAGACGTACTCAGAAGGAAGTACATAATATACCAAAACTACGTTTTGTACATTACAAGGAATGGAAAAGAGATGTAATGAAAAGTAAAGAAAAATCTACTCTAAGACGTAATTATTTATGTGGTAGTATTATCAGAGAGGGATTTATAATATATATTTTAGATCTACGTACTTTCGCCTTAAAGAAACGGGGAGAGTGAATACCATGGCTTTAAATAAATGAATAAGGAAATACATTCTCGTAAAATCACAAATAAATCTTCTCATTCAAATTTGAAAGATAAAGCAATGTTATTCACGATACCAATGCGATATCTTCCATAATGTTTCGACCCAAAAATTAAGCCAATAATTTACACGTCTAATCAAATATCTTCTCATAAAACATATGAAACAAATTGCTCTTGAGGATAAAAATCTTTGGCTAGAATTGGAGGCTTTAATCAAACCGCCTTTTGATATGGTTTTGTAATTTTGTATGAATAATATGTGTGCGTCGAATATAAATGGGAATTTATACCTTCATCTTTAACAAGAAAGAGCAAAGTAAAAGATTGTTATGTCCATCTTCAATATTTCCATTTGCTTTTAGTAATAACATCATGCACCTAAGACACAGCGGAAAGTTTCTTTCTGTAAAATTTATATTGATATCAAATCTGCGTCACATTTACGTCATAATTTCGCTTAATCTAAAAATGTTGATGAAAGACTCGAAGCTGATATAAATATTAAACCTTTATAACATGCTATGCAAGAAGAAAACAAATGTAATGTAGCATAATTGTATAATGTGATAAGCATGTATAACTATGATATGAAATAATTTCAAATGAAAGGATTAAATATGTATGAAGATATATCATAATTATTAGTTAAAGGTTAGTTTAGTTTTGAAAATAAAACCCAGAAGATATGTACTGACTAACACACATATATACTTGGGGATACCGTCCTCTTAATATGCGATTCCTGCTCAATCAAGTCCTCATTTAACGGTCTTTTTGCTGTGTACTATACTGTAGCTTATACATGACGAGTATAATGCTAAACCCAAGTCTAAACTAGAGCTATATATATATAAATATATATATATATATATATATATATATATATATATATATATATATATATATATATATATATATATATATATATATATATATATATATATATATATATATATATATATGTATATATATATATATATATATATATATATATATATATATATATATATATATATATATGTATATATATATATATATATATATATATATATATATATATATATATATATATATATATATATATATATATATATATATGTATATATATATATATATATATATATATATATATATATATATATATATATATATATATATATGTATATATATATATATATATATATATATATATATATATATATATATATATATATATATATATATATATATATATATATATATATATATATATATATATATATATATATATATATATATATATATATATGTATATATGTGTATATATGTATATATATATATATATATATATATATATATATATATATATATATATATATATATATATATATATATATATATATATATATATATATATATATATATATATATATATTTATATATATATATATATATATATATATATATATATATTATATGGCGTACTTTGGGGTTTTTTTGTCGCCCATTCTTTCTCGTGAAACGTACTTTGGAAGTGACATTTACGCACAGCTGCCCAGGATAAAGAATGTTATATCATTCTTACAATGTTGATTTGCGTGGAATGTAAAAATGCATTATCTGATTAGATTCTCGCCTTCGTAATAACACCAAGGATTTTAGCCTTTGCTTGCTTCTTCTCTTTACGAATGAAAACGTATGACTCCCACCTACAGTCTTGGACATAAATCGTTGGAACACTTTACAAAAATTTGTACTGCTATTATGAACCGTGTTTTCTGTTTATATTATTCAACTGGTATAAACAAATTTAAATGATGGCGATTTCATATCAAGTTGGTTCTTTGATCCGTATTCTCTCATTCAAATTTAGTATGTTTTAACTTGCTAGCACATTATTATAATTTCCTTGACGCCCAGTTATCCCCATACACTACCTTAATCTCTTAATATATTCCCTCCCTACTCAATCAATGTTCACTTTTATTCATAGTTTTTTCAATAAGGTACAAGCAGAGAAAATTCAACATTGGTAAAGGGGAAGGGCGTGGGGAGTTAAACTTAAGGAGGGAAATAATCTAGACACATAACATGCAAATCTCACAACGCCCAATTGTTCCAACAGTTTCGTCGAAAATAGTATATCGACCCCGATATCGACATTTCAGGTCAATGGCAGCCTGTTAAAATGTACGAATACATCTATTCTAAAATGAAAGTACTACCTCTTTTGCCTACCCGTGAATGTTGCCACTTAAAACACGGATAAAGAAAACAAGCAAGAATTGACGTTTACTATATATTCACGTTTCCTTCTTAAATTCTTCACCAGTGTCAATAAAAATCAATAACAGAGACGAACAATATCAGTTACTAGTGATATTCAAATACCCGATGAAAAGAGGAAAAATCAATGACGTTTGAATTTGTTGCCTAGATTTAGCCATCACTGCAGCCCATACTTTTGTGGATTTCTTTCATTGTAAAGGTTACATATCTAACTTAACGCGTTTGAAGTATCCCAGGCACGCTACTCTCACGTAGTATAGTTTATGAATATCTATAGTCATACTATACAACATATTTTAAATCATAAACACTTAACTGCTTAACGTATTTAAGATAAAAGGTAAACCTCGTATATGCTATAAACGACATTCTGAATGACACCTGGTGACCTCTCTGGTTTTCAATACGTTACAATATATGCATGTATGGAGGTGTTACTCCCATTTCAATATTTTTATTTGTTAATATGTAATACAAAACCTCCATAAAATCAGCATCACCTTTACATAAACTCAAACCGGAACTGTTTTTTCACATGAAGTATAATATCTTCAGCTTTGTTATAAATCATAGAAGAGATTATGCCAGTGTTACTTTCTTGACTAAAGAAATAGTAATAGTATTACGGTGTCATAAGATGCAAACTATTTTGTCAAGCTAACAAAGTCTCTTACTCCACTAAAATTACAAAATTGAGTTGATTGACAGTTATATTACAAACAAGCAACGTTTCTAAGGCGACCAATAAAATCGCTGGATTTTCCTTCAAAGGGAGATAATAGGCAAGCTAGAGCAATATATGTCTTAAACCATATACAGATATAGCTCAGTATTGTCAGAGATAAGACATGAACATTGATATGTTTATTACGAGATAAGAAGAGACTTAACCAATGCCAACCAGTTGTTAAGATCGAGGAGCTTGAAATACCCGATAAAACGAATGAAAATTAACAGAATGTATTGCTATAAGAAGTCAGTTTAAAATCAAGGCAATATTAATTACAGATACATGTACAAAAGATTTTAGATATATAACTAGAAAGTGCTGATAAATCATTTCATCATGTTTATTCGAAATTGATTGATTAAAATATACGAAACATCTAGCGTCACGG
The DNA here is from genome assembly GCA_020152595.1 of Chiridota heheva. NCBI lineage: Eukaryota > Metazoa > Echinodermata > Holothuroidea > Apodida > Chiridotidae > Chiridota > Chiridota heheva. Next base: position 939,117 of record JAIGNY010001448.1, read on the forward strand.
ATGACAGGATGAAAGAGAGGAACATGGGGTATATAATATGTATATGTTGAAGGTGGGAAACTAATATCGTTAAGTTTTCTTCAATTTATCTCCATACACTTCAAGTGTACATTTAGTATAGCAATAAGTATGCAGCGATTCCATGTCATAATACAACTATTATCACATACACCTACGTTCAGCAGCTGGAAAAATAAGCTTCCCTTTAATCATGTACATTTATCCTGATACTAAAACTAAAAGTGTTTTATCTATCTGAAGTACATTCCCTGCGCTGACTGGCTGAGTTTTAGTGAGTGATTGTTGTGTTTGGATTTAATGTTTAAAGAAGATTTGGTCAGGTCTTTTGTCTCTTCATTTCACTTATTTTCATTTCCTAGATTTGCAACAAATTTTCACGAAATTCAGGTATACATCCTCAAAGCGGAAATAAAATTCTGCTGTAATTTATGCCAAGAATGTTGCACCAGCGTTTTGTGCGTGGCGGAATAGAGTTGCAATATGTAATCAAGAGAAGATTAAACTGAATTATCTCTCCCTTGAGCCAATCATACACTCTGTTGGAGTCATTTGAGGACAGGCATCTCATTTTTAGTTGCAGATCTGCTGCAAATTTCCTTTAATGACAATCCGAGGTCATAACCTCCTTTCCCTTCGCTAAACGTTATCGTTCATCATTTAACATTTGCGAGCAAGCTGTATGGCACGTGAAAGTAAGCAAATGTATCATAATAACATTTAGGCATTTCGAACCCATTTTGAAATTGTTGATTGGCAATTTAGGAATTATTCTAATCTAAATCTACGAATCTTTTAATAGAATTAACGATTCATCTACATGGATTTCGAGGAAGAAAACAAAACTGGCATATAGAAAAGTGACAACAAGTAGGTCTTAACACTTATTACTATATAATCCGAACAGGTAACAGGTACGTGCACACATTTTGAGCGAGTTTGATAACTGGAATTTGTTTACCGGCAAGAATGGGATTTTCTGTTGGGAAGGATCATACAGTCTTATGACATTTTAAGTGAATAGAGATATCTGTCGTAATCACATATATAATACACACATAATCCCCGAAATTCTGACGACAGAAATCAAATCAGCGAAAGTAACTGAATTCCTGTCCGCTTATAAGCTACACAAATGCAGCAGAAATGAGGCTTATAACAATTGTTCATTTTCATGCCGCCATCGTTAAAACAAAACAATAATATAAGAAAAAAAAGCACCTCGTAAATAGAAAACGATTTCTTAATATATATATATACATATATATATATATATATAAATATATATATATATATATATATATATATATATATATATATATATATATATATATATATATATATATATATATATATATATATATACAAATATATGAATATATTTATATATATATATATATATATATATATATATATATATATATATATATATATATATATATATATATATATATATATTTCAACATATATATATATATTTCAACATATATATGTATATATATATATATGTATATATATACATATATGTATATATATATATATATATATATATATATATATATATATATATATATATATATATATATATATACATATATATATATATATATATATATATATATATATATATATATATATATATATATATATATATATATATATATATATATATATATATATATATATATATATATATATATATATATATATATATATATATATATATATATATATATATATATATATATATATATATATATATATATATATATATATATATATATATATATATATATATATATATATATATATATATATATATATATATATATATATACATATACATATATACGGGGAGGGGGGGTGGAGTCAAACGAATCCCCTTTTGTTGAGAAAGTGCCCTTTTGAAATTAAAAAAGATCCTCAGCACCCGGAATTTCAAGATTGTTTGCCTTTTTATACGAAAAAGGACGAAAAAGGAATCCCCCAAATTCCTAGCTACGGGCCTGCTGAGGTACTATAAAGAACACTTGTCAAATAGGAAACTCCAAAATTCTTCGCAAGAAAAAGAGCGCAGCTCGAATTCTACATCGAAACACATCGAAACGTATTTATTATACCCAAACTTAATTATTCTTGGAGTGACGTTCAGATGAGCAAAAGGGTACCCTAGGGCAGCAATCAAAATGCAAGGATAATCGAATAAAGCACTCCTGTCCTATTTATTATGTCACTCGATCGTTTTCAAGCACAGCTTACTGCTCCTTGACAAGTTATGAATGGTTTGACTTCAAGTGTGCGTTTACCAATTATCCCAAAAAGGCATGAGAGGCGGCGAGAGGTACAAGACTCTTAATGCAATGACTGACTGCACCTGTTTAATTTGGTGAATTTTGCATACAATCTTGTCTTCAGCTATCCAGGGATTTGTTATTCACACAGCTACACTATTTTGAGACATGTATACCATTGGAATTAATATGAAAGGTATGCCATATTAAACCCTGCTACGATTTGAATACATGTACGTCTTTATCATTCCGTTAGTACATGTATGTATGTATGTATGTATGTATGTATGTATGTATGTATGTATGTATGTATGTATGTATGTATGTATGTATGTATGTATGTATGTATGTATGTATGTATGTATGTATGTATATATATATATATATATATATATATATATATATATATATATATATATATATATATATATATATATATATATATATATATATATATATATATATATATATATATATATATATATATATATATATATATATATATATATATATATATATATATATATATATATATATATATATATATATATATATATATATATATATATATATATATAGGCATAGGCAGTGAAACCAGGGAGCACAGGGGGCATATATATATATATATATATATATATATATATATATATATATATATATATATATATATATATATATATATATATATATATATATATATATATATATATATATATATATATATATATATATATATATATATATATGTATATATAGGCATAGGCGGTGAAACCAGGGAGCACAGGGGGCACGTGCCTTCCCCTCCTCACTTTTCTCAAAGGTTTAAAAAGCGCCGACAAGTGACTTTTTAGAAAAGGAACATGCCTTTTTAAAAATTGAAAAACGTTTTCTTCAAAGACTATATCCAATCTTTTTATTAAAGAACATAACACAAATATCGCCCGAAAAAGACTAAAATTGTGAAATTCCACGCGAATCGTGCACACACTATATTGTGAGTTTTCCCTGAAGATATGCAAAGTTTGGGCCCAACGGCCCTGGATATTGGACTTTTTCTATACTTAAAAAACCTTCGTCTATACCTACCTTTATTTCCCCACCTAATAACTTGTATTTTTTTTTTTTTTAAATAGGGCCTTTCTACAGTGTGCGAGCCACCCCGGCCGAATATCATTAGTCAGTTAGTGGTACATCTTCGTAATGGGCCATACAGGGCAAAGATTCTTATGCAACCTGGCCATTGTCATGACATAAACAAACGTGTCATCTCCATCTTCTTTGTAAAGCTGAAAAGGTGCCCGTTTACAGAGATAAAAAAAAAGGTGTTATTTCAAATATTAGAACACATTTAAGTTCCCTTATTATTATTGATCTTTTTATTGACAGATTGAAGAAAGTAACATGAACATGGAGCAAAATACCCCCAAATTTCACTTGAGGAGCGCCAATAATTTAGATTCTGCAAGTCTAAATACTTCTGATTTCAAGACTCCAATTTTTGTAGATTTTGATATAAAGTTTGTTTTATTTTATTAAGGTTTTGGACAAAACATTTTGAAGTTTTAAAGCTATAAATCACAAAAAATAGATGATGGATCCCAGTAATTTTCGAACGGACAAAGATTTAGAAACTTGGCGGTCGGAAGGAGGAGAGGGGGTGTTGACTTTGACTCTATAAAGCTATACTGCTGTGCTACATGCCTTAAAAATACGACAGTTGGAAAGTTCCTCTCGGATCCTGTGCCCTCCCCCAGACCCAAACATCTTTCGCCACCTCTGTATATAGACTTGAAAGAGAACCTATTAGGGCCATTTACTGAATATTTTATTTATTTTCTTATTACAGTCACACCACTAGAAGTTTGTTTCATTCATAGCTACTTAAATTAGACAGAGGAAGTTTTGAGGCCAGAATTTTAATCCTAGAAAATCAAATGTAAATGGCTCAATTCATTTCTGATTTGATGCGTTAAAGCTGGTAATAATGTTAATATATACGAAGTTTATCACATAGCTTGAGTAATTCTCATAATTTGTCAGTTTGTTATGTAGCTTGCAATTCGATATTGCACATATCAATTCCGTGACCAAATTAAGAAAGGTTTTGGTTTTCTTTTAACCATGATTGTGTTTTGCATATTTTTATGAATGATTATAATAGGCCTGAAATTTCGAGAGCAGTTGCTGTCAGTGTTGATAGTATATCGTGCTATTTCCATGGTTTTAGATTAAATTAAAAATTTGAAAGAATTTAGTCATGGTATCTCAATGCGTAATCAGGCTTTTTGTTACCCATCGTTCAAATTATCTTAAATGTTTAACTTGGCACCCAGCAATCTGTTCCCCATTAGCTATCACACATGAAGCATAGAAGAATAGATGCAAATAATAGATAACAAATGGTTTTGAAAACATAATCTAATACTTGGAGAGTAACTCAATATTGTGAATTACAGTTTCAAGCCACACACTCGTCAATTAACTTTACATACAATGAACACTTAATGTCATCTGCTGTGTGAAGCTGTCACGATGCATGCTGAATAGGAAGGTTTCATATAACCATTCTTAATGCATCAATACTTACAGTAAATCGAACCGGGTGTATGGATGTTGAAAACATATACATGATGAAGAAATGTATGATACAGTTTCAACAATTTGATCTCATTGAACTCCTTTTATGTTGCTGGAGAGGGTATATTGTAAGATCCAGTGTACTTACTACAAAAACGTACGTTCAACTTCACAAATACTTAAACTGTTTAGTCATGAAACATTGGCCTATAACTCACAGAGCTGTTGACAACTTCTAGTGGTTAGGCCACTTTATATGCACCCCTAACTCATCTCAGCATACACAATTCAGCATTTATTTTTCTTCTGCACAACACACATAATTAGGAATCTTCATCTTTTACGTCTTTGTTTCTATGTCTTCAAGTAGGTATAATTGATACTGGAAGCAGAATGTATAATCAAACTGCACACATAAAACTTTTGATAAGATTAAATATGTTATCAGTATAAGAAATGCACGTTGCATTGATACTTAGTTTTCCATTCCTCCAACTGCTTATGCCATTTCTTATTTACCTGTATACAACAGGGGTGATGTGATAGATATACCACAGAAAGATGCAAAAAGAATTGTGTTTCTCGTACCATGAACACGACATTGATTTTGATTTTGAAGTAAATGATTCTCCATTCTGAAAATCTTATTCTTTCGTTAAAGAAGGTATAAAGCAGAAAACCAAAACACGTAGTACGCTTTAAAGGGATCATAGAATCAACAAGTCAAGGCAAAACGCTAAAACGTATTTAAAAAGAAATGGCAGAAATTAAAGACCTATATGCAATGATACAGTGATATGCAGTGCTAGAAAATCTCGAGGTTGAGATTTATGTTTCCTTTTAGTGTGGTTTTAATAATAACATGAATCCAATTACAGGCTAGCTAAAGATCTATTTCTTAAACACGTTCAGCTGACAAACACAATGATATAAACAAAAATATCAGAAAAACACAAATCAAAACCATAATTATTGATTACGTCTCCAAATATACATAGTAAGTTCTTCCCATATATCTACTTTGCATAGTAATATGTGTAATAGATATCCGCTGCATATAGGAAGGGTCACATCTCAGAGGAGCAAGAACCGAACAGGTTTTCCTGTTACCAGCGAAAAAATTGTACTAGTAAATTTAGTTTCCATCAAACGTTGCAGCTCATCGGGTAATCTTCAATCTTCGAGAAGTTTCCTTTAATTTTCTGGAATTTTACTCAATAACATGGAACTTTTACTCAATTTTCTATGATTTTATTAAACTGAAACGGTGAACTCCAATCAGGAGAAGCTTGACGCCCTGCCCCGCCCACACACTTTCCCCTTGCCGCTTTATACACCTAGGCCATATATTGTATGACAACATCGGTAGAGGTGCTGCTTTTGGAACTTTTTATGTTTAGATCTGTACCTAATATACCAAACGAACACTTACGGCCCTATATGAAATATCACAGGGCGAAGGTTCTCATTTCGAAATTATCAACGTTTTTATTCAGTGACTTTTATTTTACTTTGAAAGACTCTCTTTTAATCTTGTTTACACACCAGCATACCTGTTGTCATATGGATGATTGTTGGGTCTTAGAATACAGTTAATGATTCCAATCAACCAAAATTTGGATTCATAGATTAAATATTTGTCCTTATAGTAGAAGCAAAAAAAGGATGCGTTTGGGCAACTTTAATTGTGTGAAATGAGATTTTCTACAAGGTATTTACTATGTGATTACTTGATAAGTCAAACCTGCCACAGATTGACGGTATAAGTCAGGTGTGGATGCCTACCCCCCGTCTCCCCTCCCCACCCCTCGCCCACAATACAACACATTTTTCAATGTCAATCCTGCGGTTTACTTAATTTCAATTTAATTGTTTTGGTAGAAGTTATGAACAATTACGCGAAATTAGCAACAGAGATATCTGGTAGAGTTATCTGGTATGACGTCAGTGAACGAAAGAATATACTCGTCAATTATTGGATTCATGCAAGCATTCATAATGCAATGCAATGCAATCTAAATTTATGGTTGAACTTACCTTTTGCAAGAACGGTAGAGTCATGGTCTTTCTATTGGGCATTGAATCTCGGTCTTGACTATAAAACTCCCCTTCACTTCTTCCACCAGGCATCGCATCATCAATCTCCACCCTCCATGTGATTTAAACACTTTAATAACGAAACATTTTACAAGTCTGAATGTATCGACAACATGTGATCTAATCCTTAAACATATCAAGCCGTTAGGCTGTTAGGTCACAACTCCAGTATAAAATATTCGTTTATCTGTGTAAAAGAATTCATTCAAACTTGTTTCAATTTAGATTTAACTTATATTTCAGCAACTGTTTTATCTGAGACAACATTTATAACTAATATGTAGCATTTTGAGCTACAATACCACGAATCCACACACGTTTTCGTTAAACAGTTTGACATACAGCTGTACAGGTGAACAACGAAGACGTTTTTCGAATAATCATAAACGGTATCGAATCACATATTTCTATTTTAAACGAATTAATTTTGGTTTCTCAGCAGACATCTGAACGATAAGCACTGACTTTATCTGAACACAGTTCATACGTTATTGCTCTCGACCGCTGGTGAGTTTATACTAATAAAGATGTGCTATAGATATCCGTTGGCAATTTACATGATGACATTTAATTAATGGATAATTTAGATGGAAATCACAGGTAGAATTTTGTCACGAAAATGCGCTTCAAGACTGCAAATGTAAAGCTATTCCCATAAATACTGGACAAAATTACCATTAATGAAATAATTTAGCAAAGACTATTAGTTGCTACAGATATTATATGATTCCGTCACTCCTATTATCCAACGCACTTCAGCATTAAAAATGATATCCTTTTTGCCGAATCTGAGTTAACCCATTCATATCTCAAATGAAAACTTCAATTGCAACTATCAGACTATAGCTCGTCGACTACCCTTTCTACTCTCGGCACACTATGCTATTCCACTGTATAACGGTAATGCATTACTCATTTTTAAATTTTCCAAGTGAACTATAATCCTTAGGCTTAGCTCAGTTTAACCGATGGTTATCCGTATCGTAACCAAGTGAGGTTTTAATTTGATAAATTCTATAATCATATCACGAGGATGAAAATAGATGTTTGGATTTGGTAGACTACTGTCGCATTGCTAAGAAACAGTTATTAGAGATGGATATTGCAATCTGCGTGAACTATATTCATCTTTATGAGCTATACTTGGTGTGTATTCTTAAATTAGTACTCCAATAACGTACCATCAGAAATACGCCAGTTGCAAGGCATTGTTTAAGATGGTTGGCTCTTTTCTCCATTCATAACTGTTTTATGCGGGTGTTTGACGTTCTTCAGCAGGGAATTATTTTGACTTGCACATATAAGTCGTTTGTTATATGGTGTGTTAATCATGACGATAGATTTGGCTCCCTTCATACTGCAGTACTGGATTCGAATTGCCAGATTATTAGGACATAAGTAATCACTAGTTAATTTAAATTTTCTCTTATAGGTTTGATGCATTTTTAATATATATTGCGTATTTGATCATTGACATTATTTGTTTATCGAGAAGTTATCCGAATACAGTAAAAGGGAAAAAAAGAGGAGGAGGAGGAGGAGGAGGAGGAGGAGGAGGAGGAGGAGGGGGGGGAGGAGGAGGAGGAGGAGGAGGAGGAGGAGGAGGAGGAGGAGGAGGAGGAGGAGGAGGAGGAGGAGGAGTTGGAGTCGGAGGAGTAGGAGGAGGAGGAGGAGGAGGAGTTGGAGTTGGAGGAGTAGGAGGAGGAGGAGGAGGAGGAGGAGGAGGAGAAGGAGGAGGAGGAGGAGGAGAAGGAGGAGGAGGAGGAGGAGGAGGAGGAGGAGGAGGAGGAGGAGGAGGAGGAGGAGGAGGAGGAGGAGAAGGAGGAGGAGGAGGAGAAGGAGGAGGAGGAGGAGGAGGAGGAGGAGGAGGAGGAGGAGGAGGAGGAGGAGGAGGAGGTATAACGAAGAAATAAAGCAATTTAATGAGGTAATCAAGGTTAATATTGTAAATTGTCATTATATTGTGAGTTTGGGCTCCTGTCGGCAATATGCCCAACAATTCAATTGTTTTAAAGTAACAAACGCACTTCATTTTCAATAATACGCATCAAAGAGAATACTTTGTCTGATTTAATTTCGAGGGTTTAAGGTAATAATGTGAAACATACCCATGGAACAATTACTAAACCAGGGCAATGTTCAGATTGATTGAAACGAACTGTCTGCTGTCACCATTCTAAGTTCTAAATGACAAAAGGAAAGATGGCTTTCAGAAAAACTTGAAGTCTATGTTTATTTTTAAAATGCTGATCACTTTTTAAACAATTTGATGAATATGTTAAACGGAGTATGACGTTTGATATGAATTACTTTGGAAAATCAGAAAGACTTTCAGTTATGCCTCTTTTGTCGACAAATTTAGATTCATTAAACCACATATGATGACAACATTTTATTTGACGTGTATGTTGCTTAATTGATGTTGCTATCAATCTGAAGGTCGCCACCTATTAGTACTTATTTTAAGTTGGATATCGATAACACCAACCCAAATCAATCGCGTATTCCTCTTATTATTATAAACTGTTACACGGAGTATGTGGATCACAAGTTTTAAACAAACACCACAACCACTATTTATTAATACTTGCATTTGTTATTGATTCTTATTAACATTACACAATCAACGCAGGCATTCACGCAGCTAGACCTGTCAATGAGCGTCCCAATTTAAAGTGAAAGTATATGATGTGACGTGGATAAACAGTTGTTTAGATTCATCTCTCATCCGATGGTGCAAAAAGCAACAGTCACGTCACGTAATTACCATAACCAAGTGATGGTTTTTGCTGAAACATCCACATCATATGATGCATGCACGCACAACCATACACACCACATTTACAACTAATATTGAAAAGTAACGGACGACGATGTAACTTCCTAATCCGAGAATAATTGAACATTTGAACATGTTCATATAATTCCAATGAACATGTAATGGAATGATAACATCATAGGTTGCTAACTCGTATAGCTGTATACTGTATAGCTCAAAGCCAAAGCAAGTGAAAAGAAATATACCGTTATTTAATACCGGGATGTAAAAATGCAATCAGGCCTTTTAGACATTCCAAAGGTGTTTCCTGAATCAGTGGTTTAACTTTGTGTTTATAATCACCACTATACAGTCACTAGGAGTAAACTGTATGACGATTACATGGACTTTGGGAAGGCATTCGCCAGTATAAAATATCAATCTCTCCGAAAGATGCTTCAAGTGTACAGACATCCCCGACAGTTATCAAATCAAAATCATATGCTGACAACAGATATTTTGTCAGTCATGAGGAAACTACAGTGGTTGTCAGGCTATTGAAGACTAGGGTGAGACTTAGGTGTATCATCTCTCCACTATTGTTCCTTCTAATCTCCTAATGTGCAATGAGGAAGACGCGTGAAAACCTAGCGAGGACTTGTTTTGGACAAAATCGTCAGCCTAGTTTGTCTTTCACACTTGAAAATCCAAGATAGTTTCCTTGGCGCGACTCAAAACCCACCCAGCAAAAATTAAACTGATGAACATGACGAAACACCCTGTCCAAGTGTGAAGTGAGAGGGAATATGTGCAAAAGTTAAAGACTTCAAATACATGGACAATGTCATCTCTGCGGAAAGGAGCGTGGAGAAATATCACGATCAGAATCACAGTGGAGCCTAGATTATGTGGTTTCGCAAGATGATGCGTCAGCTGAACATTTCGAGTCTGGCTGATGGTTCCAGGTTACTAACATAAAGGTCCTGAGGTTTGACGTCAACAAAAGTGCACAAGAACTAAAATAGAAGCGCTGGACATGGCTTTGTAACGTTCTACGTAAGACTAGAAAACCCAATTCCACACACACATCCATGTAATTTGGCCCCTGGAAAAGTATTAGTGGTAGATTATTTGGTACATGACACAGAACCATCGAAGATGAGATGAAGGCAGTGAGATGTGGGGGCTTGCCTTGAGCAGCAGCTATATGTCGGCTTCTTCCCTTCCACCACGTGCGAGGGTTGAGTGAGAGTGTTTCTGTTTTGCTTTTCGTGGGGCAGTCCTTGATCCGCTTGGAAATCTAAACGAGTTAAAAAATTGCATCTGATAAAGTCTTAGACTTCAATGGGCAAGAATCTCAGGTAACAAACATACCTACTTTCTAAATTGTTCCGCTGTAAAGGAAAGTTTCAGATAACATATGCATGTAAATTGTTTCTGAAATGATGTTGAGACACATAGACCTATGTTGAAACATTTGTTGGATTTTCTCTTTCACAATTTAATTTTTGATTGGATTTTGAATTAGGACTTTTACAGTTTCATCCTATAATCTAAAAGTTGATTACGAGATGTGAAAGCTTTGTTTCAACAGTTCAATAGAGATAATTAACGTATGTTATAAAGGCATTGCAGTAAATATGTAGATGTTCCATAGTTACTTGGAACACATTGATTGTTTGTTATGATTACCGTTACCACACATTGTACTTTCTAATGCATATATCGTATGTATATGATAAAGATTCACTATACTTTTTGCCATAAAGCTGAAGAAACGTATCTCTTAAATATAAGGGATCTCCAGCTCTGTTTCGACATGCTGATGCCGTTACCTTAAGGCACACTACCCACTTTTCACCTCCTTTAAACCTATAGTTATCAAGGCTTTTGAAGGTTCTGGAATTATAGTATATGTAATTGGCGTTGTCAAGCGTGCCCAAAACCCACTTGCTCAAAATGCATTAATCCAAAATGGTAATATGATAACTCGTTTTTCCTGAAGTGATAAATAGGTTAGAAATGCTTCGAAATTTACAATAGATCCAACAGCGCAGTTTTCCTTTCTCAACCAGTCATATCAGTTGCAAGTTGATTTCCTCTTGAAATTATACATATCAATTTTGCAAATAGGTGTAAGTCTTGCTATATAGGATAGAGAAATCTAGTTTGAATGTCTTTCCTTATGAATTACACTTCGTTATTTCCAACTACTATTTTACAATTATTATTTTGCGATGTTAAAGATGGATGGTCAGCAAGTTGAGTTTAATTGGAAGAAAATATGTTATTTACCATAAAAATAGCAAAAGGTTCCATAAAAATCGGTTAATAATTACCCATGTTTTTTTTATTTGAAGCCCTTATGATAACAAATTGTGAAGTCGCAACAAGAAAACCTATGAATTTCCTTATCCTCCATCAACGTTACTTTAACGAGATAAGCTGAATATGACGAAGAGGTTTTTAATCTCCATCATACTCGCAATCAAAATTAAGCAGGAGAAAACAGTTTGATGATTTTAAAGAATTACATTAAAAACTTTTTGAAATGTCCTCTCTTTCACAACGTTTGCGTAATTCGGAAGCACCTTCTTTTTACGTAATTTAAAGATTATTCTGTTCAGAATTTAAAGTTCTTTCTGTTGCATCTCAAATCTTCCTGTCCATACATCTTTAAAACTGACACTGATCTTTGTGCAGGGCATCCTTTAAGGAATTTTCACTGGTCTCCAAACACTGGGAAATTCGTCACTTAATTCATACGGATTCCCAGTTTGCAATCTAAGGGTGATTTTCTGGGGCCAAAATTGGTCACACCAGATTGTTATTAAAATCACACTGTAACGCCGTAGTTTTCCCGAAAATGTAGAAAATTTCCCGAAAATTGTCTGTGTGAATGAAGGAAAATGAAAACAAAATTCCCGAAAATGTAGGAAATTGAAGAACATTTGAAGAAAATATCCCCAAAATGAAGAGAATTTCCCGAAATTTGAAAGAGATTTCAAAATAATTATCATTGAATCATCTGACTGTCTGATATCTGTTCCTCTAATGTATCACTTTAATACCTACAATATACTTTTTTTCTTGGGTTGGAGGGCGGGGGAAGGGGGATGAGGGGGGGGGAGGGGGAATACACGCGCACTGAGTGAGTAGGTACATTAGGTCTATTCACATTACGCAAAACCATCTAAAACAACAGTGAACAGAATCCGTGGCACGTATGTAATTGGATAAGAGACCAATTTACTAAGTAATGCTAATGAATGACACCGTAAGTAATTCAATGAATACTCAAATAACATGCGAAATTGGAGAAAATACCGTATGCCTATAGGAAGTTTTATAAATCTGGCTTGGCATTTATTTACCATGGATTTGTGGGTGGAGGGCCATGGCCCCAGTCCCCCTCCCCCCCCCCTCCCCATCCTGGAAAAAAAGTTATGCGTGAGCTTAGCTACCTACCAACGTATGCTAATCTTTATCTCACAACGTTTTGAAACTCAAGTTGAGCATCATTTTGTTTTGTTTTTTGGAGACCAGTCAACAGATTTTACCAGCACTGGTCTCCAAATTTCGCCGAGCGGTCTCCAAATCTTGGTACCAATTAGTACGTTAAAAGAGGCCTTGCCTTTGTGATACAAGATGCTGTTTGGATATTTAGCTTTCGGCATACTAACTTATTCAATTTGATGAAATAATATTTCCACATTACAAAATTTCATTCTACTGAGATAACTTTTGAATAACAATTTTACAATGGTTAATTCAAACTCCGATGCTGTTAATGAAACTATTTGAGAAAGGATATGACTTTGACTGTTAAATCAGTAGTACTTGTCTCTGTCATCAATTTAAACATATGATGGTATCAAGAAAACCTTTAACATTTACTGCCCGTGCATTCGGCGAGTCTTCGTTTTAAACTTAATCTATTCAAACCAATATTTCTACTTATAAACAAATGAACCTATTTAGAAACAGACTTCACTTTGATCGTTCACTTTACTAATACAAATGAACCAATTTACAAACAGGCTTCACTTTGATTGTTCACTTTACTAATACAAATGAACCAATTTACAAACAGGCTTCACTTTTACTGTTCACTTTACTTATAAACATATGAACCTATTTACAAACAGACTTCACTTTGACTCTTCATTTTACTAATTAACAAATGAAGCAAATGAAGTGTTGTTCATTGGATGCGTTTTACCAACAAAAATGTATAGGACCACTGAACTATCGTTAGTTCCAAACAGTGTATTCAACTTCACAGGACACCCGAAGCGCTTCAGTGGATAATAAAACTATCGTATTACATATTTGCAATTGCTATGTCTGTATGTATAACTGACTTACAGTTGATGATAATGAAAACCAGACAGTAAACTGGCCAAAGATATCGCTGGAGGGACATACCTGTTTGCAGCTGCTCGGTTTGAGGACGTGCATACCCACACGTCTAACCACGCATAATACCCCTATTAGAATTTAATTACCTCTGATGAACTCATCGTACTTGCATTTTCTCCAAATCAAAATCATGACCAATTGACTTTCACCAGAATCTAAATGTCAAATAAACATTTGTCAATATAATGTGTATAGAAAAATTTCGACGCATATAGATAGTATTGATAGATATAGATAGCATAGTGGATAGTATTGCCTTAGGCAGTGAAGAGAGCTCGCATCTTCTAACCCATATTTTGTGCACGTGTGTTATCATTCTCAAACTTCAATTATTGAATATTAAATCCTTATACTTTTTAAAACATTTTTCTATGATTTCCAAATAATCCATATATCAGATAAACAAATATGAAAAGTTATAGATGAAGTTAGCAAAGTATAAAAGCTTAATCAAATAGATAAGTTACCATCCACAATTTCTTTAAAACGAACAAATTCATCAAACTTTCCATTCTTACTTTGAAAAAACACTTTTCAAGGTCTAGAACAAACTTAACAACATCGGCAAAACCATGCACAGGTAATACATTAGCATCACATCTACAACGAAAATATAATACTTCCCATAAATAACAATGAAATAGATATTTTAATAGATATGTATATATATATATATTATTGATTTATACATATATATAAAATATATATATATATATATATATATATATATATATATATATATATATATATATATATATATATATATATATATATATATATATATATATATATATATATATATATATATTATATACAAAACCTCATACCACTGAAGAAGGGAACAGGAGTTTTCGAAATATTTGGTTTTTAAAATAATCTGTTGGCTAGAGACATTGTCATTTTTCCTATTTTGTTTTTTTGTTTGTAATGGCCAATATATATGAACTTATATATTTTATATATATATATATATATATATATATATATATATATATATATATATATATATATATATATATATATATATATATATATATATATATATATATATATATATATATATATATATATATATATATATATATATATATATATATATATATATATATATATATATATATATATATATATATATATATATATATATATATATATATATATATAACCCCCTCCCTCTCTCTCGCTCTAAAAGATACGCTAACCATTGTTTTTATATCAACAAATCAAATAATGCTAAATGATGCTATCTATAAAAACTGAATGGAGGTTTATGTTTACCCCCGTCCCCCGTTTTGCCCCTCCAGAATAAATCTCTTACAGCCGCCTGTGAATTATATCATAATGATATGATTATGATATGAATAATCTATAAACATCTTACAGCGTAAATAAGGTTTATCCATACCCAGCTAGTGGCAGAGCAGTTTAGGCGCCGGATCTGGGGAACTATAATGGATGCATTTCTTGTAAAATCACACTGGATTCTCTATCCAGAACAGGAGTGGAGCCAGGTTAAAATGTCATGCAGTGGGCCAAGCCAAACCAAACCAGAGATGATGTTTGATAACGTATTGTATAGGGCTAAGCAGTTTTGTCATCAGGTCTTTATTAATGGAACATAAGTGGCAGAGTTTCAGATTGGCGGGGTAAGAAGACGGGGAGGGAGAGGACATTTTTTGAAACTTGGTGCCAGGGAATAAACTAAAAAATTCCTGAATAATATTGAGCTTTTTTGAAGACAACTACCATTTCATATAACATACATGTCATATACTACCATTGACCTTTTGACATCTTGTCAGCTTCCAGTGATTAAAGACATTTTTTTCAAAATTATACAGGATGATAATTGGTTTTTAATATAGTACTTATATAATGTATTGGAGGTCATGAGATTCAAACCAATCCTAAACCACTTAATGTCGTTTTCACTGCATCTGCCAAATGTTGACATTCTTCTGTTATTGAGCCATTTGCCATACGAAATTCGTTTGTAATTTTAACAATCTCCATTTTGTCTAATTTGTCGGTATGATCATTCAAAGTCAAACAATGATTTAATTTTGCCTGGGTCATATTACTCCCTTAGTTTTTTTTTGTATTAATTTTTTTTATCCGAAAACAGGGAGACTAAGGTACCCTGGGATTATTTCAAGAGATCGCGAAAGGTAACATTACTATTTGTAAAAATTGACCAAAAAGAAGGCAAGTTCCCGAAAATTAAAGAAAATTTACCGTAAATTGAAAAAACTCGTGACCATGCAGACGGAGTACAACGAAAAAAACTTGCTCTGACAGCGGTTGCACCTTGGAAACATTGACATAGCAAGTATTCAATGATCACATCTTATTGTAAACTATCGCTTTCTTAGTGAGGGGTTACGGGACCCAGAGGGTCGATTGCAAAGAAAGGCACAAAAGAGGGATTTTGATCTTGGTGCGTAACTCCATAGCTTCTCAAACACTCAAGGCTGACACCAATCAGCAGGCAGAGATAAATGAAGTAGACATCACCAATAATGATCGCAAGATCTGGATTTTCAATGTCTTACTGCCATCAAGACCGTGACCTTTCTCTCGCACTGTTGAATACTACTGAATTTTAACAGCCACTTAAAGAACTGGGGCTATGACGAAAATGACAAAAGGGATTAAGAAGTTGAAGACTGGAAAATTGAAAACAACCTTGATCTCATCAACTAGCCAGATGATGATCCAACATTTTATTCCAGGCGCGGGCATACATAATCTTCTCCAGATCTTGCATTTGCCACAAATGACCTCTTCAGTAGTACCAACAAAACAATACTGAAACAGCTGGGAGGTAGTGATCACAGATCTGTCAAGCTTTAAATTGATCTAAATATTCAGCTATCACAAGCCAACTGTTTCCCACGCTGGAATTTCAAGACGGCAAATTGGGCACTCTTTGAAGCCCTCTTTGATGTCTACACCAAACCAGTGAACACAAGACAACAAAATATTAACAGTTAAACATTTAGATTTCAACTCAGCCATACTGAAAGCGGCTTCAGGAAGCACAAGAGGTGCCCGCATAGACTATAAACCTTACTGGACTGAAAAATTAGGAAATCTGTAAAACCTTGTGTCTGAAGCCAGTGACAAAGCAGAGACTAGCTCTTCTGTGAATAACATTGTAGCACTTCAGAAAGTAAGAGCCATGTACAAGCTTGCCTGCACCACTACTGCAAGGAAGAGTTGGCAAGAAACATTGTAACAACTTTGGAAACTGGCAAAGGCACTCAACAACGAAAAACACCTCACAAGCACCAATAACTCTTCAATATAATGGCCAAGTACTCACGGGGAAAGCAACTGCCAACCAGATGTCTACCAACCAATCAGCATGGATGCAATTTCTGCAGCAAATAAAGCAACAGTTCGCAGAGCTTTGCGTGACTTTATCCTCATTCCCTCCGGATACGACCGAGGAATTCATGAACTCAGCTTTTTCAACTCAGCTAGATGAAGCCATGCTGAGCCTAAAACTGAAGAAATCACCAGGCCCAGATGGAATCACAATGAGTTAATCCTCCATTTGGGTTTACAAAGCAGGTTAGATCTTCTGAAAATCTTCAACTCAAGCTGGAAATCTGGACAAGTCCCACAGTGCTATAAAAGAAGCCAACATGATTCCCATTCACAAAAGAGGTAAAGATAAGATCAGGGCTGACTGTTACAGCCCCATCAGCCTGACTAGCTGTCTAGGGAAACTCACGGAACGAATAGTAAACTGCAGACTAATCAACAGAGGACCAGGTCACTTACATTGCGCAAAGTATTGAACACTCCTTCCATAATAAAATCACACACTGACTGTTTGGACTTGGTGGAGGCTTTTGAGAAAGTCTGGGAGGATGGACTCAAGCTCAAGCTCAAGCAGCATGGTGTTTCCGATAACATGTACACTTGAATTAATCATTACCTACATAATTGTAAAGCTCGTGTACAGTTTTATGGACACAAAAGCTGCAAGAAACTGCTAAAACAAGGTGTTTTACGGGGCAGTGTTCTCTTACCTACCCTCTTTATCATCTTCATCGATGACCTCATCAATGAACTGCCAATGAAACGTCCATGCTGACGACCTGGTACTATGGTGCTCAGAAGAGTATATCTTTACAGCACAGCTGCGACTTCAGGAGGCACTGAACAAGATAAATGCTTGGACCAAAAGATAAATCAATACATCCAAAACAACTTTCACAGCATCCAGCCTCTACTCCAAAACCCAGACTGTAACGCTGACATTAGATGGAAATGCCTCAACAGAAGAGCCCAACCTATTTACCATAGAGTGACCTTTGACCGCCGTCTCACATGGAAACAATTGATCAAAAAGTGTTGTAGCAAGGCCATGTTGAGACTTACTAACATGAAAAAGCTAGCAGGGATTATTTGGGGAGCTGATTTACACATCCTAAAGACACTGTGCACAGGGTTAGACCAGAAGCCTGGGCAACTGCAGCAAAGTCTAACTTTGATCACTTGAATAGGGTGCAAAGCCAAGCTGAACGTCTGATAACTGGTGACATAAGATCCAGCGAATTTACAAGTTGGATGAAATTACAGGTCTCTACAGTCTCTATCTGACAGAAGAGACACATGAATTCTTACCTAAGCAGTAAAGTTAAATCGACTCCCAAACCACCCAATGTATAACAGAATGCAAAACCCAACAAAAGGCAGACTAAAACGCCGGAGCTTCTTAAACCAGTTAAAACAGCTTTGAGAGAGAAACACCTGTCCTGCTTGAGCGTGATGCCAAACCAATCCCAATTCAAATGTCTCATTCACCTTGGAAAAAAAAAAAACTTGTTTCCTTTAATACAAACCAACATTCCTGGAATGTAAAAGAGAGGTCTACAAACTGACAGCAAGCGAAAGGCCCTAGCCATGGAATACATCTGTCAAACTCTCCCAGAGACACTTAGACACATGCTCACACCAACGGTTCTGCTACTGAGGCCACCAAAGATGGAGGAGCTGTAGTACAGTCTTCATCAGTTACATCGATGGTGAAGAAAACCTCACACTGCCAACTGAGAAATATTCCACCAACTTCCGAGCAGAAACATGCCCAGCAGCTACAGCAATCTCCGATAATGCAGCAAGAATAAAAGGCCACTGGTGCTGCTCTCTGATGCCTTTTCAGTCCTTCAATCACTCAATCGCTCTAATAACAAGGAGACGAATGATTTTACAAATTCTCTCGCTGCCATATGTCATGTTTCTCACAAAGTGAAAATACAGTGGATACCAGCACCCACTGTGACATAAGAGGAAATGAGATCGCAGATAGACTTACAAAAAAAGGGGCAGAAACAGAACAAACAGATACACAAGTGTCATATCTGCCTATGATGAGGTAAAAGCCATCATTAAGAGACATCAGCACAAAAAATGGATAGATCATTACACAGGTTACATGTGATCCTCCTCTTTCTCTACCTCGTACTCATACTTCGTTCGGTTCTCGTGCATTTTGTTCCATCGGTCCCAAACTATGGAATGACCTGCCTGATTCAGTAAAGTCTAATTCATCATTTACCTCATTCAAACGTAACCTAAAAACTCACCTTTTCAAGCTGGCCTTTAATAAAAGAATTTTTTTATTCTTCTTTGGTTCTTTTGGCAGTTTTTCAGTGTGTTTTATTATTTTACATCTTGATTGGAAAGCGCGATATGATATCTTTTTAGTAATGGCGCTGTATAAGTACTTTATTATTATCATTATTATTATGTTACAACCAAAAGGACAACTATCCACTCAATGGGAGAGATCAGGTGATAATTTTTAGATTGAGAACTGGAAATTGCCGTCGCAACTGTCACATGTTCACCAAGTTCAAATTTAGACTCGCAGGAGATTGTCCCTATGACTCAAGGCCCATGATAGTTGCCCAATTTCTCCAATATTGTTGCATATGAAGTACTCCGTACACAAGTGTGGCCATCACCAACAATGTGCAAAAGAACTCATTGGCATTCTTGAGGATCTTCGGGCAACGGCAGCTTTTATCGATAGTGCAAGAATCAACTTGAACATCTAAAGGGGAACAAAGAAAAAGAAAGAAGAAGAAGAAGAAGAAGAAGAAGAAGAAGAAGAAGAAGAAGAAGAAGAAGAAGAAGAAGAAGAAGAAGAAGAAGAAGAAGAAGAAGAAGAAGAAGAAGAAGAAGAAGAAGAAGAAGAAGAAGAAGAAGAAGAAGAAGAAGAAGAAGAAGAAGCTTACGAAGAAGAAGAAGCTTACGAAGAAAAGAAGAAGAAAAAGAAGAAGCTTAAGAAGCTTACGAAGAAGAAGAAGAAAGAAAGAAGAAGAAGAAGAAGAAGAAGAAGAAGAAGAAGAAGAAGAAGAAGAAGAAGAAAAGAAGAAGAAGAAGAAGAAGAAGAAGAAGAAGAAGAAGAAGAAGAAGAAGAAGAAGAAGAAGAAGAAGAAGAAGAAGAAGAAAGAAGAAGAAGAAGAAGAAGAAGAGAAGAAGAAGAAGAAGAAGAAGAAGAAGAAGAAGAAGAAGAAGAAGAAGAAGAAGAAGAAGAAGAAGAAGAAGAAGAAGAAGAAGAAGAAGAAGAAGAAGAAGAAGAAGAAGAAGAAGAAGAAGAAGAAGAAGAAGAAGAAGAAGAAGAAGAAGAAGAAGAAGAAGAAGAAGAAGAAGAAGAAGAAGAAGAAGAAGAAGAAGAAGAAGAAGAAGAAGAAGAAGAAGAAGAAGAAGAAGAAGAAGAAGAAGAAGAAGAAGAAGAAGAAGAAGAGAAGAAGAAGAAGAAGAAGAAGAAGAAGAAGAAGAAGAAGAAGAAGAAGAAGAAGAAGAAGAAGAAGAAGAAGAAGAAGAAGAAGAAGAAGAAGAAGAAGAAGAAGAAGAAAAGAAGAAGAAGAAAAAGAAGAAACAGAAGAAGAGGAAGAAGAAGAAGAAGAAGAAGAAGAAGAAGAAGAAGAAGAAGAAGAAGAAGAAGAAGAAGAAGAAGAAGAAGAAGAAGAAGAAGAAGAAGAAGAAGAAGAAGAAGAAGAAGAAGAAGAAGAAGAAGAAGAAGAAGAAGAAGAAGAAGAGAAGAAGAAGAAGAAGAAGAAGAAGAAGAAGAAGAAAGAAGAAGAAGAAGAAGAAAGAAGAAAGAAGAAGAAGAAAGAAGAAGAAGAAGAAGAAGAAGAAGAAGAAGAAGAAGAAGAAGAAGAAGAAGAAGAAGAAGAAGAAGAAGAAAAAGAAGAAGAATTGTCCAAAACTGAAAGAAAGTGCACGAAAATGAAGGAAATTTCCAAACAAATTGAACAAAAATGAAGTACTTTCACGATTAGCAGCAACTTTTGATGGAGATTTATTTTACCACTATTCCATTTGAAACCAGGAAATTTTGAGGGTTTATATCTGCCCTGAGAGGTGAACCTTCCATCTCTTCTGGAGAGGGCAGTTGCTTATCCAGTTTTAGCATCCAGAGCGGTCAAACTTCAATTTGATGTATGCAAAAAAGTGGCGCAAATTTCAATTGGTCATACTGTCATATTATTAGCGAACGCGTATATGTGCGAACATGTGCAGGGGACATAAAACATGGGTGTGGGTCAGTGGCGTCACCATGGGGGTGGTGGGGCTGCACCCCCGCAATAAATGACTTGCTGTCGTGAAAATCATGCCGTTTGTTGGGAAAATCATGCCGTTTGTTGGGAAAATCATGCCGTTTGTCCGGAAAATGTTCCCACTTTTCGGGAAGTTCAACGTCTAAACGTATACAGGTATTACGTACGTCTTGTCGGGGGAGATGATTCATCCAAGCTGTCGACTGTCGGATAAATTCATGCTCGCCCCGCGGATTGTCGGGAAGGAAATTGGAATTAGCAATATTATACAGTAAAACTATGTTTAATCAGGACTGGTTGTGTTGAATTGTATGTAAAAGTATGTAAATATGAAAGATATTTTAGTAAAATGAAAGTGCAACAGCACACGACGTTTGGACAATCTAATGTTTTTATTTTGTGAGCGCGATCTATGTGACCAAATTGACTTAGATACAGAGGCGTCACCAAACATGGGGGGCGGGGGTGGGAGTTCATCCAGGTTTTCGCCTGTCTGGTAGATTCTTGTTCGTTCGGAAGGAATTAGCAGATTCGTTCTACCCTGTCTATGGTAAAAATAATTTTTCGAAAAAGTGTGTCTTCACGGCTGGATTGAACTTAGTCTCTCATTATTGTTGTTTCTATATCATCTTTTGTCGAGGTAATTTTCTAAAAGAGTGATCTGAATTCGACCAATTGCAGTAGTGAAACTGTTTCCATTTTATTCACAAATTGTTTGGTTTCTTGAAACATATTTTCTTGATATGAAGACGTCAGTTAGACCAGATCATTTTCTATGTAGCCATAACATGTATAAGAATAATAACAGTGGCGTTTTTAAAGGCTTTACCCGGGTCCTTAAAAAAAAAATATTGTAGCCCCATTTTGTTGTATTAAAGCCATAATTATTAAAGGAGCACTAGACCGAAAAGTGAGGGCTCTCGTTTTTACGAATTTCACAGATATATTATACACAACACCTTGATAAACTTCATGCCTCCATAGCACTCAGATGACTTGAGGGCAAAGGTAACTTAAATATTAATTTTAACCAGAGATTTTCTATACCATTGCATGCTAGATAGGCATTTGATTTGTCTTGGGGGGAGACCCCTAAAACTACTAAGTGAATTATCAAATGATTCATAGAAAACAGAGATGTTGCATATGATGGATTTTTTGTATTTGTGTCTACTAAATTATTATTAGTTTTGGAACGAAACTTGTAATTCCAGTTCGCACCAGAAACCCTCAAATGTTGGACCAAACACCTTCAATTTTTGACCAAAAATATTCAATTTTGGACCACAATTCTCCAATTTTGGACCAAAAATCTTTAAGTTTGCATTTCAAGGTCCTTCCTTTAGTCACACTCGATTTCTGTTTTCGCGGATTGCGGCATTTCGTCCATAGTCTGATACAGGGATGCAACAATAGAGTGGAAAGGGTGGGTAAATTTCCACGGGCCTCGAGCAAAACATGAGATAGGAGAGGACCCGAACAATGACACTGCGATATGTTTCTTAGGGGGCCCCGAACGCTAAATTCCCCACTGGCCTCGAGACCTCTAATTAGACTACTGGTCTGATAGTATGAAGCAGGAGCGGATTAAGCTCCAGTGGCATACAGAGCACGTACCGTGATCCGGAGGGTGGAGCCTAATATAAATGGGGCCAAAAATCTTCCAAGTGTGAACCAAAACTTTTGAGTAAAATTCTTCAGTTTTGGATACATCTTCAATTTTTTGGATCATAAATTTTCTAGTTTTGTACCAGACACCCAAATTTTCTCGGTTACAATCAGAGAAATTGCACTGGTATTTCTATGAAACGTTGCTGCTAACTTTCCTTTAATTTTCGGAAATTTTCCTTCAAGTCAGTTTATGAGGCCCAGTGGTGAAGCTAGGCACTGGCATATGGAATGGGGTGGCGGAGGGGGTGGAGACAAGAGTCGAGGTTACATTTTGCGGAGGGCGAGATTAATGATGCAATGAACAATTACGCTATATTCTGTCATTTCATTTAATATAACATAACATAACATAACATAACAAGATGACGGGTTAAGAAGGGTTAATCACCCCAAAGCTCAAACTAACACAAACACCACCACCACAAAAAAAAAAAATCAAAGACGCCCAGAGTTAGTAAAGAACTTATCAATGTTGACTTTGAAATTGTGAACTCAATTGGAGCTAAGTACCTACTCAGGCAAACCACTCCACTCATTAACAACTCTTTGCGAAAAGCTAAAACGCCGAATATCTATCCATGAGAACTCTTTGGTCAAAGTTCAAACTGTTACCACGTGTCACATGAGGATTAGCTGAAACATGCAAGAAATTACAGGAAGTCAAAGCATCACTACCAGATAGGAATTTAAAAACTTGAATCTTATCGCCACGTACTCTTCTCAACTCAAGCGTGGTCAAACCAAGAATTCGCAATCTAGATTCATAACAGAGATTCCTTACTTCGGAATAAGTATAATGGCTTTTCGCTGAACCTGCTCTGAAATGAACTTACCCTCCTCATGAAAGGGACTCCAAGCCTGAATGGCATACTCAAGGTGAGGCTTGACTAACTTCTGATACAAATTAAGGACAACCTCTCTATCAGGAAAACAAACATCTCTTCTAATCAAACCAAGCATCCTATTTGCCCTTGCAGCTGCTAAAGCACACTGTTTAGAAGGCTTCAGATTACTAGTAATCACAAGACCTGATCAACACAACCAAAGTTGAACCATTCATGCAGTTATCAAATGCCAAATTGTTCTGACCAAATGAATAACTTTGCATTGATCAACATTAGATGACATCTGCAACGTTTGGGACCAAGAAACTAACTTATCAAGATCAATTTGCAACAGTGAAGAATCCCTAGCATCATCAACAATCCTCTACAGCTTAGTGTCATCAGCAAATTTACAAATCCTGGAGCCAAGGAAAACATCAATATCATTAATGAAGAATACGAAAAGAAGCGGGCCCATTGATACAGAACCCTGAGGAACACCACTTGTAACCTTCTTCCATGGAAATACTTCACCATTAACATCAATTCTTTGTGACCTGTCAAATAACCAGGAATTTATCCAACTGGCAAACTTTCCCTCCACACCAAGTGCTCTTGTTTTCAACATGAGCCTGCCTAACGGAACCTTATCAAATGCTTTTTGGAAATCTAAAAAGATAACATCCACAATATGACCAGAGTCAACTAGTTTAGTAACATCATCAAGAAACTCTAATAAAATAGAAACACAAGTCCTCTTTGGTAAGAACCCATGCTGGGACTAATTCAACAAATCATTGACCAGTAAATGATCTAGTACAACATCCTTAACAATGGACTCCATGACCTTGCACGCAACACTAGTAAGACTCACCGTCACTGGCCTATACTTACAGGGGATTAGGCCTACTATGATATTTCGCAAACCATAACTTTTAAGAATGATCTCATGGTAAAAAGTATCGGAAAAGTCTCAGGGCCATGTCGCCGCCCGTCACCCTTCCGCCCGCCACCCTTTTTGAATCCGCCCCTGATCCAGAATATGTTTTATCTTTTCGAGTATATCATTTACAGAGAATTCTTTTAAATTATCATCATGTCGTTAACGTTTAAACTCATAAACATTTCTATGGCGCATTATCTGAATATCTCTGAAGAAAAAACGCCCAAGTTCTATGCGTGAAATGTTAATGCAGACTGTTTGAAGACTACTACTGACACTTGACCTTTCAAGCTGCACCACACCGTGATCGATGACATGATAAGTGCATAATCATCAGTTGCGCGAACGAAAATTAAAGTCAAGTCGACACTGCAAGATAACTGTCATAGAAATCTAAGTTCTTCTCACATCAGATTCAATTGCCAAAAAGACTACAAATATTTTGTTATGGCAAGCAACTCTGTTGTGCAGAGTGGTCCTGAAGGTGGAGGTGTTGAGCAGGCAAACGCTGTGCAGGTCAGCATTTTCGTCATTCGTTTAGCAAATGAACTTAGGCCTAGGCCTATGTAACGTTAACGTTAGTGAAACAATCAAATAATGTCGTGACATGCCTAACGTTAGCGTAGGCCTACTGACTGTATTACTAATTACTTAGGCTACTAACATTAGGCCTGTGGTGTGTATCTTGTAAAGTAGGCTAAGCTAGACACACTCAGCTGACTGTATTACTAATTACTTAGGCTACTAACATTAGGCCTGTGCAACAACTGTGGTGTGTATCTTGTAAAGTAGGCTAAGCTAGACCACAGGTGTTTTTAACGTTATGGCAACCTATATTAGGACTTTCTAATGCGACTTTCGAACCTAGAAAAGAAAATCCTTTTTTTTAACCACTCGCGAATCTTAATTACACTTTTTTACTCTACTCACATTCGCTGGAGACTCCCTTCTTTGTGTATAAGCCACAGTATTTGCTGGGTTTTTTCCGATTAGATGTACAAAGGATGAATTTTCTACCAAATTATCGTCAAGACAGTCTATCCGCCCAACAATTTTCTGCAAACTAAAGAACCGTTGCGATGACGTCATGAAGAAGCAGCACTGCAGTATTATTTTGACAAGAAAGAGTCCTACCTTTCTTTATATATATAGTAAGCATATAGGTTGCCATAACCTTAGGAACACCTGTGAGCTAGACAAACTCAGTCGTGCACATTTTCATTTAACTTCTTTTATTGATTTTCAAACTCTGAGTCACACAAAAGAATTAGACCTTAACGTTTGGGCCTACAAATCTTGGTCAAAATTACTTGAAAATAAAACAACAAAAAACACCTCAGAGAATTTCCCCATTTTCCAACACAGTCATTATGAAGCATTTTTTTTTTTGTATGTGTGGATGAAATGTTATGGTAATTATTGTCGTAATTGT
The DNA here is from genome assembly GCA_020152595.1 of Chiridota heheva. NCBI lineage: Eukaryota > Metazoa > Echinodermata > Holothuroidea > Apodida > Chiridotidae > Chiridota > Chiridota heheva. The sequence goes on from JAIGNY010001448.1 coordinate 965,733, forward strand.
AAAATAATATAATTTTTTGGCTAAAAAATATTTTAAGCCCAAGGTTGACTTTATTGTGTTTTTCAGGACCTCATTACAAGACACTCTCCCCCTCCTCCCTCCCCATTTAATGTAAGAGAAAAAGTAATTTTAATTTGCAGTAAAGAAAGGAGGTGATCGTATTTTAACCAGCATTGAACGGGGGGGGGGGGCGCACAGGTATTCCTAAGCGTTATGGCAACCTATATACTAATCTATATATATATATATATATATATATATATATATATATATATATATATATATATATATATATAAATATATATATATATATCTATATATATATATACATACATACATACATACATACATACATACATACATACGTACGTACATACATACATACATACATACATACATGCATACACACACATACACACACACACACAACAAGGTAAGTCATGCTCCTAGCACACGAATCCTGAATCGTATATGAAAATTCCTCTTTTTGACCTCTCGAATCTTGATCACATTTCTTACTCAACTCACATTCACCGGAGACTTATCTTTCTTTATATGCTGCGGTATTTTTTCCGATGAGATGTACAAACAATTAATTTTTCACCCCAATACACATCCAACGAGCTGCAATTTGCGAAAACCATAGAAATGTCCACGATGCCGTCATGATTGAGAAGCATCTCAGTTTAATTTGAACATGAAGCATGAACCGGGTGAAAATCATTACCAGATGAAGATTAATGTGTTAATGAGAAACATTGGTTTCATCAAATTCAGACATGTTCAATTCGGATGGAAGAGGATCACATGTACAAAATGAAGATATAATATGCATTCAAGGAAGATATTTATATTTTTTGACCAGCAACTTGTAAAAGTATTAAAAAAAAAGAATTAGGCCACAAAGATAATTTCAATTTTTTTTGCTATCTAGATATGCACAAAGGTAAACTAGCTTCTGGTCATCAATGGACACACAAAAACATAGCGATAACAAGCCATTATTAATATGACATTAAATATTTTTTGCGAAAGTTTGTTAGATGTACTTTTACTAGGGCCCAAGAGAATGATTGGAGAATATCTTTTAAGATCTGTCATTAGTGCAGGCATGAAAGCAGTGATGTAACTAAAGGTACCGGGGGAGGGGGGCTTATAAGGGGGGCCTATGAAATTATACCATTATAGGCTCCCGCAGGGGCCCCACTTCCCCTCTGCCTTTAGGGCTCTAACTATGCTACTGAGGGAAAGTACACTTTGGGGGTAAATTTGTCTCTTTTGACCAAATGTTTGGATGAGTATTATGAACTTATACCATCTCCGTGCAGTTAGGGCCTTCTAGAAAATGCACATAAAACTGTGTGCAGTGACAAACGTCATCAAACTTCAGAATCGAATTGTATCTATTTCATTAATTTTAAGATAATTTGGGACATGCTAATAGAAGTTAGAATAAAGCAAAATTCATTTCCAGATGACAAGATCAACAATTGGGAGACTACAGCTGGCTTAGTAGATTCTTTGCCACTTTTGAGATACCGACCAGTTTCTTGACATACACGTTTTCTTGACAGATACTATTTGAAATAATAACAATACTTGTGGTTTTTTTTAAGAATTTGAATTGTGAGGTATCTTGTGTAAATATTTGCAAAATCAAGACAGTGCAAAAAATATGTTTCAAATCATTTATTTTCAAACAGGAGAATAATATTTTTCAGATTATTCTATGTAAATCATATAAACTTACAGTATAGTGGCATATCAACCTCATACTATAATCACATGCCTGTACCTCTAAATTTCCCTAAAAATCCCCACCCCTCCTCATTTCTATGCCACTGAGGAACACCAATAATTGTAGGCTGGATCACAGATCCATTTTGCAGACAAGAAAGTCAGGTTTTACACTTTATTTTACACAAATATATCTTAAAGTTCATATATACTAACTAACAGTATAAAGAACACAAATTCACCAGGTGACAAGCATTTCAGAAGAATCCATAGCTCTCTTCAGTTCATGTACACATTCCAAAGTTCGTATTTGAATTGTTAACATTACTAGTGGCCCTTTCGACTTTTAACCAAATGGATCGAATTTCATTCATATTCACCATGATGTCATCATAATTTTCACCCGGTTTGTGCTTTTAACAATAATATTGAGGTAATAGGTGCTTCTTGATCATAACATCATCGTGGACATTTCTGTGGTTTTTCGCAAATTGCAGTTCGTTGGATGTGTATTAGGGTGAAAATTCATTGTTTGTACATCTCATCGGAAAAAACAATAAATATCGTGGCATATAAAGAAAGAAGAGTTTCTGGTGAATGTGAGTTGAGTAAAAAATTGTGATTAAAATTCAGGAGGGCTCAAAAAGATGAATTTTCATATACGATTCACCATTCACGCTAGGGGGGTGACTTACCTTGGTATATACATATATAGATTACTATATAGGTTGCCATAATGCTAGGAACACCTTTGGGGGAGGGGGGGAGGGAGTGCTATATCTGTCTCTATATGTATCAAATGTAATGTCATTCATTATTTCAAACAGAGATCGCATTAACAACAAATTTTTCATATATTACGCCATGGCTAAAAAAAATTACGACACACATTGTACCTGCATCGTAAAATTTAGATACAGCATGTGATATTTTACGCCAGAGTTTTTCATTGGCCTTAATGAAAATCATGAACATCTTACCTCTCTCATGCGATTGAATGATTTATTTGACACAGAAATGATTTTGAATTACTCATAAATTAAAGCAAAATGACACAACTACGAGATTAACAGCCGAATGATTCAACACGCCCGTACCAGTACTGTACATAGCTAATACATACACCCTATACATGATGTACATACACTGTACACTTACGTAAAAGTTTTGATGTTGTTTTGTATGCAGGCTGTCAATTGTCAACGATATTATTAGCTAGGATTCTAATTTCTTCCTGTATTGTGTTGATTGTGTATCTGGAAGTGATCACAATCTGCAAGTCAAGTTACTATACTCTACAAAAGTAGGCATGATTGAGATCTGAATAGAAGTATATTATTGTTGACAATTCGTCAAAGTTCACTAAGACCTCATGAAAGTTTGGATACGATTAACAGCAATATTTTTCTATTTTAGTTTGGATAGTTAACACAACTTTAATAATTCAACAATCAACATTATACAAGGATTGGATTGAACTTTTTCTTAATGTTTCTTTATGATAATAGTCCGATTTTTTAATGTTTTTTTGTATTTTAAGCGCAATTTTCATTTACTTTAGCAAGGCAGGCCTGACACAAGTGTGTGTGTGTGTGTTAACAATACTTGCAAGCTTTGCTAGCGCACAGTGCCATGGACATTACGCAGTAGCCTGTACATATGACAGCAAATTTACAAAATACGCCAAAAATCAAGGGCTTGTCATAACCAAATACGGCAGACAAAAAATTATAACGCAACCTCTGATTTCGACGCTGTTTTATCATCAAGTGTTTCAACAATTTTGACCAAGATTGTAGGCTATGGTACAACTAAATTCGGGAATCTGGGTAGGCCTAGCACGAGTTCTTATAGTCAAATTGCTCATCTGAGCACACGCAATACTTGCACTTTTTCACACACTAAAGGAAAAGTCAATGTGATTTAACATGCATCCCAAAAAAGTTCCTCCAACTTTCAGGGCAAATTAAATTTCCATATCAAAATCAACTTCCATCATACTGAAAATTCACACACACTTATGCTTGGGTGGTATACCAGTACTCACGTAAGTACTGCTACCGAAGTACCAGTACTCACGAATATTGGAAGCCAAAAAGTTTGTTACTACTACTGGTACTGCCGGAAAGTACCGGTGGCACAACTAAAATATAAATACTATTGACCCAAATCATGCGTTTTCAATTCTTAAGTCATGTAAATCACATTATCACATATTTACCTCTCAAGAGGCTTGTAGTTAATCCATTTATCAAAACACCATCGATAAAAACCCTCCGTAATTATTCCCAAAGCTGCTAACAATCTCACTCACACTTAATCAAATTATTGACTAATCATACAGAAGTTACATTCCATAGTGAACTTTCACCTTTCTTGAATTTCTTCCTTCTTTCCAAAAGGATATTTTGCTTTGTTTTTCTTTATTTTGCAGGTGTTGTCCCCAAGTCAAATGTAGCACACACAATTATCAATTAAACAGGATCACAAATAAATATCATAAAATATATATCTATTTGGGCATTTTTTTTTTTTAAAGCCCCCCAAATAAACGAACAAATCCTTGAAAATCCCATCTTGCACGTATTTCACTCATACTCAACAAGTCTGAATTTCCTATTAGGCACAGATATAAAACCAGCAATCCATATACTGTACGTTGAAAGAAATTAGGATTCCCCACCTTCCGCTAGCGCTGTAAGCTTACGCTGCAGACCGTACCAGGCCTACGCAAATTACGTTCTGTGCAATTTTTGCAATGAAACTTGGTTTAGTCACTCTTGTTTTAGTGCACATGAACCATGTGTTGTGCATTGCATTATTAAGGCCTTGACCATACATGTCTGCATGTCCATACATGTCTGCATGTTCAGAGGTTGCAAAATTCACCATGTTTAATCGATCGCAGAAGTTTTAAAACTTAAAACCTGTGTCTCTATACAGCCCTTGCAGCCATTTTCTAGGCAATTTTGCTGTAACAAAGATGGAACTCCATTTTGGGTTCGCATTCGAAGCATAATGCAAACCTATGTAATGGCAATTACATCTGGCCGGCCGTGCGGCCGTCCACAGATTTTTCCTGAGATTTCCTCAGAAATATTAAAGTTTTTTGAGAATTCCTTAAAAAGGTTAGTTTCTTCAGAGTTCCTCAAAAAAAGTTTAAACTTTCTTCACAGTTCCTTATTAAAGGTCAAAATTTCTTTACAAAATGTTAAAGTTTTTCAGAGACACTTAAGACAGGATTGAAGACTAGTTTCCTTTAAAATTCTACAAAACATTTTATATTTTCTTAGAAGATAACTGTAAAATGATATAATTTTCCAATATTCTTCAGAGATCCTCAAGTCTCTCTTGTAGCACTTAAGATTTAAAATCCTTAAAATTCTTCAAAATATTTGGGCACCAACAGTTGTATCAGGCATGATTATTAAACTCCACCTTTATTATTGTGTTCATTTGCATAGAGTTGCTACAGTATAGGAATTGAACTGATTAGACATTGATGGGGGCCATGAGGGACATATGATATAATATTTACTATGTGGTATACACCAAGGGCTATATCAGACATAATTATTTGACTCCACCTTTTTTTCTTATTCAACAACTCATTTGCATATAAGTTATTATATGAACTGACACTTTCATACATAGTATGCTCAATCAAGGACTGATAGCTAGGATGAAACTTCTTATGGAGCCTATGGAACGTCATAGGGTGGGATGCTATGTGGAATGCCATGTGGGACATGGGGGTGGGATGCCATGTGGAACAGGGTGGAATGCCATGTAGGATATATGGTGGAATGCCGTGCAGGATATATGGTGGAATGCCATGCAGGACATAGGGTGGAATGCCATGCAGGACATAGGGTGGAATTCCATGCAGGACATAGGGTGGAATGCTATGGGAAGGAATGTCATGTGGGACATGGGATGTCATGTGGAACATGGGATCTCACCCCATTTCAACAAGTCATTTGCATATAAGTTATTATATGAACTGACACTTTCATACATAGTATGCTCAATCAGGGACTGTGATAGCTAGGATGAGACTTCTTATGGAGCCTATGGGATGTCATGTGGGACATGGGGTGGGATGCCATATGGGACATGGGGTGGGATGCCATGGGGAACACGGTAGAATGCCATGTGGGACATGGAGGGATACCATGTGGAACATATGATGTGACATAAGGTGGGGTGCCATGTGGGACATCAGGTGGGAAACCACTGATGCGGGACACAGGGAGGGATGCCATGTGGGACATAGGGAGGGATGTCATGTGGTACATATGGTTGGATTAATGTGGGACATACATGTAGGATGGAATCCATGTGGGTCATAGCGTGGGATGCCATGTGGGACATATGGTGGAATGCCATGTGGGACATATGGTGGAATGTCATGTGAGACACTGTATAGTGGAACATGAGGTGGAATGTCATTTGGGACATGGGATGTGGGACATAGGGTGGAATGCCATGTGGGTCATAGGATGGGATGCCCTGTGGGACATATGATGGAATGCCAAGTGGGACATGGGATGTTATGTGGGACATGGGGTGGGATGCCATGTATGAGATATGTTGGAATGCCATGTGGGACATGGGATGGGATGTCATGTGGGACATGGTGCGGGATGCCATGTGGGACATGGGATGCCTTGTGGGACATGGGATGCCATGTGGGACATGGGATGCCATGTGGGACATGGGATGCCATGTGGGACTTCGTGTGAGGTGCCATTTTTATGATTGGCCGGGTCATATGATATGGGTGTCAATTTGCATGGGCATGCGAACCATGACGGTATTTACCGTTCTAGTTACCAATCATTATTGACTGGAGATAGTTTTAAAGTATTTTGAAAGGTATTACCAGGACTCTCACACTTCCCTTCTTATCTCCTCAGGTTTTTTTCTGGTATGGGAGATCACTCAAATCCTGTCTCTTTCTAGACAAATACTGTAAACTCTGCAGACATTTCCACAACTTTTCCTTTCTCTTCATAATGGCTCTATACAGAACTGCTCATCTGCTGCTGCAGCAATCTGTCTTGGCCTAAGTCTCTGTTCAAGACTAACAGATGGCATCTCTATCTACTCAGCAGAGACCAGGACCACCCTTCTAGCCCTAAAGTTTAGCCAGCTCTCTTATCATTCACTTTTTGTCATTTCCTCAGACTCCAAACATGTCCTTATAGGCATCTACATCATGACCTGGTCCAACCCCTTAATTTTATCAATCTTGAACAAATTGTCCTATTTTCTTTCTCTGGTAAGAAGATTATTTTCTTTTGGATTCCTAACCATGTTGGAATTTTGAGCAACGACAAGGCTGACTCAGCAGCCCAAAAAAGCCTGACATCCAATTGCTACTTGCTAACGTCCCCATCCCTCATGCAGGCTTTCGTCTTAATATTTCTTATTATCTAAAGGAATGTTGGCAAAGCTTTTGGAACCAAAAGACTTCTGTCAGTCCTAAAGTTAGAGGTGTCCCTAGGCTCCCTACACAGCCCATCTTGTAGAGAGGATGTTTATTATCACTCAGTTACACCTTACTTCACTCATTCTTACCTCTTATCAGGCTCTTCCCAAACCTTTCTGTCACACCTGCAATACTGAGCTCTCTGTTCATCATCTATTTCTAGCCTGTTCTCTTAACATTCACCCCTATGATCTCAGACCTTTCAGAAAAGCATTTCCTGTAACACAATCAGTTTCATTTGTAACTGCAATATGTTCTACAATATTCAATTGGTGTACACTTATGCCAGTATCCCTTTTCTTTCCCTTACTCTTTCCCCCCTTTTCTCTTTTCTCCAACATCACTTAAGTCTTGCTTCTTTATCCCTTTCTTATAGCTCTCCGATTCATTTTTATCTGAGTTGGGCACATTTGACACTGACTGTCACTGTGCCATATATCCTCAACAATAGTGCTGTAGATTTGTGATTAATTTACCAGACATTTAATTACCAAAATTTGTGAGCATTTAGCGACTAATCGCAACCAATCTTTTAAGTGTTCAATGAAATTTTCATGGAACTGGTACAGCTCCCACACATAAAGTCCATGCATTTTCGGGAAACAAATAGGCCAAGAATCTCACCAAAATGCAAATATCATGTCATAAAATTACCTGTAAGGTTTATAAAACTAGTTGAAAATAAAGATCTTGGGATTAGATGACCTTCAAACAGATGAAAAATTGCAATGTTAGCAAGAAATGCTGCCGTTTTTGGCCGTGCTTAGCACTACATTTTCCTGGTCAGATAACATGTTGTTACAAAATATTTTATTTATAGTACAGAGGTACCGCAGTTTAGTAAATGTAAACACTAGGCCCACCCAAATAGAACGATTGCGATTAATCTTTTTAAAGTTTTACTAAACGTTTTGAAGAGTTGCGAGCAAATAATCGCTAATTGTTAACAGCACTACTCAACAAACAGTGTACAAACAGAATCTAATTAAGCAACTGTTCTTTACCATCTGAGGGAGATGGGTAAAAGTATATTCAGAAAAGAAGGATTCAATCAGTAAAAATTCAACTAATTTCCAATAGAGTACAATGGCAATTCAATGGAAAGTGAGTATGTGATATCCCTTGTCTTAATATATGGTTAATGCATCCCTTAAATCAGATTATTTCTTTCTTTCAATAGAATGGTGAGCAGCCTCAACAGCAGAATTATTTCCAGACTATAAAAACCGTTGCATTTCGCATCTTTGTCTTCTACATGATCATGAGCTTCTTCCGCAAATCTCAGACACCTACTGATGAAACACAAACAACTGGTGGTGGTGAAGTCATAAGAACTGGGACCAATATGTTCGCACATGGAACTTTACTGGTAGAGTATATTGTTTGACTTGCAGTTATTACTACTTTAATATTAAGGATACTAAGTAGTGAGGTTGATCGCTTCTACATATATCAGGTTGTTATAGCAGTAGGAGCCTTGTTTGTTATAGACGTTACATCTGTTAGTAATGCCTACATTCCAAGTGTGCTCAATGCTTCTGTACTTGACTTTAATTTGAATTGTAGATTTTTAAAAACTTATTATTTCTAAAGAAAATTAAAAACAAATGGACAGTTGTAACTGTGACATATTTAAACTGTGATTACCCATGATGAACAAATGAAGGCATATTGATATGTTCAGTAATGCAAAGAAAGGGAAAGTGGCTATCAATACTCCCTAGAGGTGCTGCAACAGTATTGCTGTCTGGTATTGACAATAAAAACCTTCAGTTTTCATTTGATTTTGATTTGATTTTTATGAAAATATCTTGCATTTTCATCTTTTGTATGATTAATTGTGCAGTAATAGGCCTGTAAACTAAATACAAACTTTGAATATATATTAATATCATATTGACGTATTAATATATACCTATGTAGTCATGCTGGCGTGTGTATGTATGTATGTGTGTATGTATGTATGTATTTGTATGTATAAGGTTATCAAAAAATATTGACTCATAAGTTACTGATATTCAAAATGTAGTTTTGTATTGATCAATACCACTCTACTAAAACTTTTTTGGTTCCGATGCGATAGCATATTAAAGGAACCTATGTAGTCATGCTGGCATGTGTATGTATGTATGTGTGTATGTATGTATGTATGTATGTATTTGTATGTATGTATGTACAGTATGTATGTTTGTTTGTATGTGACAGAAGCTTGTAAGCACGATATTTTAAGATCATTAAGTGGATTATACCATACTTGGTATATGGGTGTGCTGTGGTCTGCAGATGATCCCTATTGTTTTGGTACTGATGTCATAAATATTAATGAGAAGGCGAGAGTAATTGTGAAATTCTGTTTATGATCATATTTCCACAAATTTTTGTCAGATTCAAATCAAACTTGGTATGATGCTGTTGATAAAAGCAAGGATGATACAGGATTCCATAGAATGTTGAGTTGTTGACTTCATAATTATTCATGTCAGGCAGAGCCAAATAAATATTTTATTGGTTGTTGTGATTGTGGCTTACAACCCAAGGCAAAACCCTTAACACTTAAAACAAGTAACAAAATATACACAAATTACATGTTCCAGTATGATAAATAAACGAAACGTGTAAGAACACAACATTTAAATATAGGATTAAAAAAAATTGCTTCTAATCCAAAGTTAGCATCGGAACCACATGGGATTTCTCCCTCTGGTTCTTATTCAGAGGTAGAAAAATAGCAGAAAGTTGCAGTCATGTACAGTTACATGTACAGCAGTATTTGTTGATTCACAAGTCTATTTATACAAGAATACAAGTATTGGGAACAAACATCCCTAAATTAATTCAATTTAAGCAAAAGAAATAAAACACACTTCAAATGTAAGAAAATTTGGAACAAAATAGCAAAAGGAAAAATAGACATTCGATAATAATTTGGATTACTAGTTAGGGATAGTACTTAACGTTGCACGGTATACCAGTTCTAAGAAAAGTACCGGTACTTTACGATGCCGGTACGGTATGATACCACTAAATGAAAAATACCGAAATACCGTCAGTATCGGTACTTGCAAGAATAAGTTATAAAAGATACTTTAAATCACTTAAAAATCAGAAAAGATATTGTTTTTTAGAAATATATATGTATTTAAACATGGTACATCACCTAGAAATTTCATAAGAACATAATATTTATGGGAAGACATGATGGCAAAACTTGCAAAGTTCGTAAATATTCCCGTTATTTCTTGAACTTTCAATAACAGCTGGCCTAGTTATGGTGCACTACTAGTTTCACGAATATGCAATATACATGTAGTACAGTAACATTAGTACAGAGCGGAAAGTACCGATGATAACTTTTGTGTAAACTTTCTAGGCCCAACTGTTATGAAATATGCCTGTATTTTTAGTACTATCGTAGCAAGAAAATTTCATAGGAACTTATTCAAATTCTTTTAAAAAGACATGTATGATGCATTCACTTTTGTCTGAGAATCACTTCAGTCAATAAATAAATGTTGCAAATTCACAACAGTGTTGAACATTTCGAGTGTGAATTTTTCCATTCAACACGAAAGGGCAGGTTAAAAGAAAGAAAATAATCCCCTTCCCCATCATGTCACATTTACCCTTAAAAATAATAATCTGCAAGTCACATAATGAAAATTCTTCTCACAATCAGCAACTATTTATTTCCAAACAAAACTTGAACAAAGAACTGTAGTATGTCAATCCATCTAATTTGTTTATGGTTTTAACCTCATTTAAGGTGAGTTTTCAAAAATTTCATGGACTTCACCATAACTCATTGAGTGTACAAGCTGCAAATTATGTGTACAGTACTGTTAATTGTTGATTTGTGTACAAAACATCCCAAGTTAGTTGTTGTGAACAGAATCACATGCAGAGGTTTTCGGCCCATTGGGATTTCAATATTGATGAGTATTGTACTTTATATTAAAAGCCGTATAAGGCATGACCAGACGTAAGAATTTGGAAAATAATGTTGAGAAATCAATTGGTATTTTTTATTTTCATTTTACCCGTAACTTCTCCGAAAGTTTTGGAAGAGTAAGCCTACACTGTGTTCTTCTTGCTTGTTTGGAAAGTACTGACGGCTAAGAATAAAAAACTTTTGGCCAGTTACGCACATGCGCAAGTCACTGCAAGACTTGCATATTATTACGATGGGGTAAATTCTGTTCATATACTGACGTGATTAGTGTTGAAAAATATATTTACCCCCCTTCCCCCCGTAACAAATGGATGTGTATGAATTGAAAAAAAGTGTAGATTTAGAGTTGAATAAACTTTTAACGCAAGTTGCAAACTTGTTTTAACCAACAGAATGTCAGAGATTCTAGGTATAATCGGGCGATTAGATCAGGTGTATATTTATGTTTTAATGTTTAAAATGGAAGCCCCTTTGTAATGTGGGATTTTCTTTTGGTGTACAGTTCCATGGTACTGTAAGTTATATTTCATATTTGCCACTTTTGTGTAGTCGCCTTTGAAAATAATGGTACTTTGGTATAAGCGGTACTATTTGCATTGGTGCAAATAGTAATGGTGCTCATTTTCACCAATACCGTGCAACGTTAATAGTACTTAGAAGTTTGCTGCACAACTTTAATAAAGAACTAAAAATACATCACTTGTATATCTCAGCATGTTTGAGAGTTCTTGCATTCTATAGTATTATTTTTCTCAATGAACTTGTTTAAAAAATTGTCCTTTCATTATTTTCAATATATTTTACTGATTACGTGTATCCTAAATCTTGCTCTTTTGAGTCAGAGTTAGTTACTTGTGAACCACTAGTATAGTCCGCCAGATGTGATGACTTACCTGGTCAACCACACGGATATATATGCTTTGAGCTATTACATAGACCTCAAACGAGATTAAAAAAATACCCTTGAATTTTGATTGTTTTCTCCATCTAGTGTAGTGCTTTGAGCTATGGTTTGCCCATTAAATATGCGGGATTTTATGAGCACGTTTATTGTAGAGAAAACTAATTTCAGTTCAAAATCCCTATTTCATCCTATTATTCTCTTGTAGAAAAAAGGTAATTACAGTAGCAACTCATGATTTTTGAGTTATTTGCAAATTACTGAACGATACATGAAAGTAAAAGTACCTTGAAATGCGTTTGGGTATGCCATTGTGGAAAAGGTGTGCTGTATTAAACATTGAAACCATTAAAATCTAGGTTAAAATAGTGATGAATGTATAAAGAACAAAATAAGCTGCAAAAACCATCTCCAATGTTTAATTCTTATAAGGTGATAGATTTGCTTACCATCTATGTATAAATACTTAACACATCTTTCTTTGCCTACATATTTGAATTAATAGTCATACAATTCCTAAGATTTTCTTTGTGTAATGAACAGTAGTTATTTCACGTATAAGTAAGAATTTGACCACTTTTTACACAATGTAATCAAGCCAGTAAAGCAGAACTAAAGTATTAATTTTGTTTGTCAAATATGAATGAATGAAACTTATGTTATCAGACACAAAGAATTGGAATTAATTATAAATTAATTATAAGTTGTGATAGAAGTAATATTAATGTACTAAATACACTTTATGCGCTTCCCTCCTTCGTAATTTGTACAATTCATTGCACAATAACATAGGGGACATGGGAGCTCATATTTACCATATACACTGTTGTTTACTCAAGAAATCTTTAAAAACAAATTAGTGAAGAAAAACATTGTTCCCGCGAATTCCCGTCTTTTTGCGGTTATAACGGCTGGAACCGTAGATTATTTTCCAGGTCTGCAGACACATAGAAATAGCTTTGCACCAAGTCAAACAGACATGCGACTGCCCAACCAAATGTCACCATAATTGAGCAACATTTGCCGAAATTTTGTAACAACAACAACAAAAGGCAACCATCTTACGATTTTTCACTATTACTGTGAAAAGCTGTACATTTTCAAGGTTTACAAAGAACATCACTAATATTCCTTTTCTTCAAAGGCGGCTTAATGTATTTCATTTGAATCATTCTTTTTATTTTGACAAAAAATGGTTTCAGGAGTTCTCTTTAGTTTCTAATTTACATTTTTGTGCTGACGGGCAGGTCTAACATGCTGCAGAAACTAGTTCTCACACACTTAATCTCATCTCAATTTGAACATCGTTAGTCTCTGTAAAATTGGGGGATGCAGAGCTTTTACGTCACTTCTGGGCCTGGAACGCGCAAGATCCCTGCCTGTTTGTACATACATGTGCTGTACATAGCATGTGAAGATTCATTTGTAGTGCATAACATTATAAAAAAGTAAAAAGTGAAAGATCAGTAAGGCAATACTACAATAGCAGCCACCAGACGAAAATTACAATAAACAAAAAAAGAAAAAGAAAATATGAGAAAAATAGTTCTTGCAGGATTTTAACCCACAACTGTCGGTTCGAAAATAATCTGGAGTCCTTTGCTTTAACCAACAAGAGCTATATCAATCATTATTAATGCTTGGGATTTTATTTGATATATACCGTGGAATAAGCGCCAGTGATTCGTGCAGCAATTGGTTAAAATTTCAGCCAATCAAACATTTTCAATCGACTTCTAAACATTGTGTCCATATGACGATTTCACCTCTTTAAATCAAAATGCAAAATGTTTTTAATATTGAAATACCCAGTCTTCATTATTTGCGTAAAATAAAATCTTATTTGATGCTCGACTTATATCAGAAATTATGTGGTATTTATTACAGTGACATTATTTATTTGGAGAGGGAAATGTTTGTTGTCTATGAAATTAAAACAGCTGCAGAGTGGAAGGTTTTCATGAATCTTGGATAAATAATCACTCCATGTACATGTAATTAGGCCATGCTGACAGAACTAAGGCACAGAACCCATTTCTCAAATTTGCAATAATACTGGAGCAAACTTCCAGTATTTTAATTAGAGAATCGTAGTTTAAAGGGGTGGCGTCTTTGCAAGTTAGGCTGTGAGAGCATAGAGAACCCTACTGTATAAGGAATATTTTAACATGTTTTTAAACATAATTTTACTTTTTGAAAATGTTTAACTGAAATGTAAAATTTAACAATTAAAGTGCTAAATTACTTTTGGTGTTTATTGTTCAGCTTGGGCAATGTGTTTCTAATCAACAGTTACAATAAATAACTAATATTCTGCACCTTAAAATGTAACATAAGTTTTCTTTAATGTACATGTATAATATGATTTGGGGATTTACAAAAAAATTGCACCCTGACAAAGGAAAAAATTATTGTTCTTTATGTGTTACATTTATGGTGCACAAGATATAAAATGATCAGCTGTAACATTTGGATGCTACAGTAATTCTATACCTTGAACTGGAGTTTACGGGTGTGATAGTTTGTTTGAAATGTCACATTTCGAGACAGAAAAACAATACCACCAAGTAATTCCAAAATGTTGTCTGCCATCCCATTGTATCCTTGGGAAGTAACAGAGAAAAACAAATGTTAATGAAAAATGTTATGTCAATTTCAAATTTTCTCTAGTTTCATCTTGTCAAAAACCTACCTGACAAGGACTATTAGAACTGTGTAACAAAATTATGAGGGAGTGAAAACTGTTTGGAGAGAAGTGGGGCAAGTCACAGTTACAGTAGTTCAAAAGTAAAATTGAGGTAGAGCTATCATAAATTGCAACAGATTTGGCGGGCCATTAATCACAGCAGATTAGGCGGGCCATAAATCACAACAGATTAGGCGGGCCACAATTTTGTCCTGTACAACATTAGATCTCAAGTGACGATAGAAGAAGTATTCCTTGTGTAATATCAAGATGGGTGCTGCATAAGTCTTATTTAGGGCACACTTACTTAAGTATAAAACATGATTTATTTGGCCAAACAGGTTTATTTTGAAAAGTTTATATTAATTGTTAAAAGTGGTTTTTGCAAAAATTGACGGTGGCATGGTAAAGGAACTAATGAGTTCTGATGATTGATTACACTAAGTAATCAGGTCATTCAGAAAAATTAGGTGGCACAGAAGAAATCAAATAAATCATGAACCTTGAAATTGTTCTGTGTTTTAAAATATGTTCTCCAATGGAATCATACAGTAGCTGTTAAGGGACATGAGCAGTAGCATAGGAGGCATGAGGTTAGGAGGGGAGAAAATAGCACCCCCAAATTGTAATTTTTTAGAATAGGTTTCGTGGGAAGAAAAGATATTTATATTTTTAGTACTTAAAATGTTATGTCTATTAAAAGAAAATTCATCAGTTTTAAGCCATTTTAGGCCATCAAATACAAGGATATCTTCTGGGGTGCTTTGCCCATGGACCCCACAAGGGGCCCTTCAGCAGGTCATTGGATCCCACACCATTTAAGGCCCACGCATAGCAGCACACAATTTTCAGGTAATTTTCATTTTCCCCCAGCGAAATTGAGCCTCTACACTTATATGGAAATATAGGAGTTTTTATGACTGTAGACTGTGAAGGATCTAATGCTGGAGATCAAAGCTATTTAATCATAAGAGCTCCTATACAAAGCTTTTGAATATACTGCATGTACTGTAGTACAATACCATAGACAATATAATAGGTACTTTGCTCAAATTTCAGTGGAATTTCAATTAATGCCTTTCAGTTGCAAAAAAAATTGATGTATTAGGTAGCAAATTGCAATCCATTCTTAACTGTAAAGTTTTGATTTGATACATACAGTAGCACATATGTACCTGCAATTGTTGTAAATAGATATTAAATTCCATTCTTTAAAATAGGTAAGTTTGAAGTGGCTTTATAATCTGATACTATGATCAAACAGATGGCTCTGTATTAGCAATACATTTAGATATATTCAAAAGTACTAGAATACAGGGGGATATCATGCATTGAATATTACATGTATGGTGGGTCTGCAACCAGTGAGTTCACAACTGGTTATCAAAGGCAGTGGCTGTCTTAATTGAATGTCCAGCACTGGATGCTTTTGGGACGTTAAACCTTGCTATGCTATGCTATAAAGAATTTGTATTGTACCAAATAGGCCATTTCATAGTTCCATTTAAAGTGGGGAACAGAGAGATTCTCTAGTACTGTAATTTAACAAGCCCTGCTTGCTGAACAGTTGAATGATACACTTATGTTGGTAACAGCTTTTTAACAGTGCATTTGGTGGATTATCCTTCAATTCCTCTTTTTATGTCAAGGCAAGATCCACTTGTTTATTTAGAAGGTTTGAATACCTGACTCTTCATCAATTTTCTAGTCATTCATTCATTTATTAAATCAGTGCACTAGGAGGCCCTTAGCTCTTGTCACAAAATATGTACAAAAATATCAACAACATATGTAAAAATAACAATAGGATCAAGGATTGTCATAAACAGATAAACGATGAAAGAAATAAGTAAGCATAGTAGGTGCCGAACATACAGTACCTTACATTTCACGAAACTTAATGGTATGCATGATATAAATAGTTCCTGATGTAATGTGTAAGTGAAATGACTTACATTTGAAACTAGAAATTTAGCATTCTGCAGAGCACATACCTCAGCCCCTGTTCATTCTCCACCAAAATACAATCTACAGTACCTCAGAAACCCTCGACCCACCAACTTATAACCCCAAACAATCCCTTCTCACTGTTGGTCTGTATTTCCATTTACATTCTAAAAACTTGAGGATCGTCACTTGTGATCATTGTTTTTACTTCAATTTAGGCTAAGCATTCATTGTTTGAGCTCTATTCGGTGTAAATTCATATTCCATGATTTTCATTCATGGCAGAAACCACTTGTTTTGATTTCTTTGTTACCAGAGACCACTTCACTTGATTTTCTTTGCGTTTAGAAAATTGATTGTATGGCTGTTCTTTCATGGCATGAGCTCATTGTTCAGCACATTCCATTGGAAAGTTTCAACTAAGTCTTGATAAATCTTGTCCTGAAATTATCCCCACCCCTCCATTTTAACTCTTCCCTTGTTCCAGTAAGTCCCAAATTTTTAATCACTTCTTCCTTAAGCAGTAACATAACCACATCCCAAATTTAATTCAAATCCAAGCATCAGTTCTTGAGATATCTTGATGACAAGACAAAAGACAAACTCACCTTAAAATGTCCCCATCCCTCCATTTTCACCCTTCCCCTGTTTTAGTACAGTATGTCTTAAATTTTTTACACTTCTTCCTTAGGCAGTAACAAAACCACACACTAATTTTGATCAGAATCCAATCATCAGTTCTTGAGATGCAGGGAGCAATTTGTTTGGGTTGACATCGCAATTTGCAATGCAAAAATTAATCACTGCGATATAAAGAAAAAAAAAAGAGTAGTTTGGCAAAATTGCTATGCAATAAAAATATAAAAAAACACTTCACATGATTAGAACGTTCAGGGAAATAGCTTAAAAAGTTTAAACGATCGAAAATACAGCTATTAAAAGTTCATGATAAACAAATCCATTCATAAACTTACTTAAAGAAGCCTTAAATTCACAAAATAATCTCAAAATAAAAAAAGAAAAATGTGTCTGCTTCAATTTCAGATGACAAGCTTAATCAGATGAGAAAAAAACAACAGGTAGTGTCTGATAATACAGTCCGACAGTGTATAAAAGGGTGTCAAGTAGGCCTACATAATCTCTTCATCCCGGTCTCCAAGTCCGTTCTAAAATTCAATATCACATTTCATCGTTAAAAACTACAGTTCTAGAATTATTTACATTCAATCATAATAATTTTATATTTTTCTTCATGATTTTATGTCATTTGTTTCTTCTTCGGTTCCGATGAAAAAGATTTTCCCAAATTTGATTGAAGCCCTGATGCTGATAAAACAAAAGCGTTGCATTGTGCATAGTATGCGTTTTCCGGGAAATTCCTTTCAATTTCTAAATTCTGTGTCATTTCATCACATTTTGTCTGATTTATAATACTACTAGCTACATGTATATCACACTGAAGCCTACGCTTTGTAAATTTCAATATCACAAATTCATTGTTAAAATCTACCATTTTGGAGTTAATTTACTTTGGAATATATTTATTTCATATATTTCTTCGTGATTTCATGTCATTTGTTTCGTTTTCTCTGTGGATGGAAAAGATTTGACCAAGTTTGCAATGAAAGTCAAACCTATTATTGTACAGCCTGTTGAACTTTGTACAATTATTGTGTGTGTGAGCGATTATTTCCGGAACAATTCCCTCGGCAACACGTAGTTTAATATTGCTAATCAATTTGTTTGGATTGCTAATCAATTTGTTTGGATTGCTAATCAATTTGTTTGGATTGCTAATCAATTTGTTTGGATTGCTAATCAATTTGTTTGGATTGCTAATCAATTTGTTTGGATTGCTAATCAATTTGTTTGGATTGCTAATCAATTTGTTTGGATTGCTAATCAATTTGTTTGGATTGCTAATCAATTTGTTTGGATTGCTAATCAATTTGTTTGGAATGCTATTCAATTTTCGTTGATGAGTAGCAAAACTGCTAATTAAAGTTCCGCAAAACAAATTGCTCCCTGAGACGTCTTGATGACAAACAAACAGACAAACAAATTTAAAGAGGCGAAAACATAACCTCTGTCCAAATTCAGCGAAAACATAACCTCCGTCCAACTTCGTTGGCGAAGGTTTTAAATAACCAGGCTATGGAATTGACCCAATGGTATACTGCTTGAAATAGGATGCATTTTAAAAATGAGGCTCAGCAGTGTTTGAAATTAGAGGAGGAACAATGAGAAAAGATGCTCAAAATGTCCTTAAAAAAATTGTTTTAAAGAATAGAGCCCCTATGGGCTATCAGCATGTTCATCAACAAGGCTACTTGGTAGCCCAAGTTATTATTATGTATGGCTTATGAGACTGCCTTTGCAGGTGTACAGGTGGAAATCTTAGTAGCCCCTGGGATGTGGTGCATAGGATTTTGTAAGCATTGCATGATGAACAGCAAATTTAAAACTTGATATTTGCTAAAAGGAGCTTAGAAGAAACAAACCAGAGAAGGGGTCATCTGAAATGCTGAATTATCAACATTTAATGCTTTTTCAGGAATACACCATTTTGACCAATTTTGTCTTTGAATATGGCTATCATGAGATTTTTGACCCACATGGTTTCATAAATCAAATGTACTATACATGTATGTGTTTTATGTTAGTAATCAACTTGTTGATAACTAAACTACTCAAGACTCAACTTTTCAAGACTCCACATTTTTATCATGCTAATTGCCAATTCAATCATGACAATATTTTTAAAATAGAAGGGTAAGAATAGATTTTAAAGGAATACAGTACATTTTTATAAGCATGCCAGTGTTCATGCATATGGTTTCATAAAAAGTAAACATCAAACACAATGGCTGAGTAGATGCCAGATTTGTTGACTCGAGTCACTGACTTGGACTTGAATCGCATTTCTTTTAAATGTGACTTGACTTGATTTGGGAGCAAAAAAATCTGTGACTTGACTTGCCAACAAGTGACTTGTGACTGACTTTGTTACAACTCTGGTGGATGCTAAACAATTCTCTTGATTTACGGTGTTATGTATTTTGGATAATCTTTAACAAATGCTTCATGCAATACTACTGTAAAAAATTGTATTGGCAAAGAAAACTATGTGCGAACAGAATCAACACACATTGTGGGAGACACCTCCCCCTCCTCTCCCTTCTGTTTAAATATTTAGAATTTGATTGTAAAACGGAAATAGATACTGTTTTAGATTCTGTTTTAGATAGATTCTGTTTTAGATACTGCACTGTACAGGTAATATATTCAATCCTTGTCAATCCAGCCTGGTGTGCTACTGTATTTGCTTCACCCACCCAACAGCAATAAAAATAATCAGTAAATGGTATTTCCAGTTTCAGTTTTAGATTCCACTTTTATTATTTAAGAGGGTATTCTTGTGAGTAGTGCAAATATATTGGTTCATGTATATGGCCTCAAGTTATCAGTTATATTCCAAATTTTTTCATTTTTGAAAGATACTGGCATAGTGAACTTAAATGGTTCTACTGACTGGAATGTGATGTATTATAGATGTGCTATATAACATGGGCGGGGTCTAGTCTGAATCACTTTGTACAGAAGACAACATTTTCTGACTTATAAGCACTGATGTTCTTTATGTTAAAAGTGACACTATTGGATATGCCACTGTGCACATGCAAAATGCTCCAGCTTTCAATTAATTACAAACTATACTGCTACAAGAAATGAAACAAAGTTCAAAATCCTGAATGTTAATTTTGCTTGAATTTGTTTGGACATGATTGTTGCAGATTAATTTGTTCATTTGATTTATTCCACAAACTTTATTAACAACCAAAGATGCAAAGTCAACAGAGGTTTGAGACATAAAGAAGTATATACAGTGGTTTAGCTTAAGAAATGCAGATATATTTAAGTGTCAATTTGTGACTTCCGCCACATTTAAAAATGTATTAGATTTGTGTATGTTTTGTATTGATACAGTTTAATGCGAAGGATGAACTGTACTATAAGATTCAATTTCCCCACGATTGAAAATTAAAGAAACGATTCAAATTCGTGACGTACTTTCTTGGTTAATGCGGTGATAGCCCGAGGAGACCTAATCCTTCCCACTTAATGAATTCAGGAGTACTTGGTAACCTAAAGGCTTTTCTTTCCTGTTTCTTTTATTTCTGTGTGAAGAAAATACTTAGCTACAATCAAATCTAGCAGTCATGTTTTACTGTGACATAGGTGCTGATCAAACAATGATTTATGGCTGTGTACTGGGAAGCATGTGCGAGATATTAATTTGATGTTCACTGTGTATGTAAGGCCCTTCTTTAATTAGGAAATGACATTAAAGTGGAATTTGATAATTTGATTAATCATAATAAAAGCAAAATATATAGTGTGTTGATTAGTATCAGTCTTAAACTTTTCTTAAGAAAAGCAAAGTGAACAGGTATGTGGTATTAAAATGCTTTGTAGATAGTTTGGCTTTTGTAGGCATGAAGGTCTGTTGCATCCAGTGGCGGCAGAACAAAAACATTTGGGTCGGCTGATATGGACAATGAATTTTGCTGAAACTGGAGACTTTAGCGGCAAGTGCATAGTGCAAAGCCTAAATGGTGTAGGGTCCAGGGGCCCTTAGATAGGGTCCTCTGCGATGTAGGCATTCCTGGTTAAAATTAGCCTAAAAACACTAGACTTGTTTCAACCAGATTGCAAATCTGCCTTGATATGGTAGTACCCCAAAATAGATGAAATGTTATACATTTCAGAACAAAAGTTGGGTAGCTTTTAGCTACATACGACTGAAGCCCCCTCCCCAACAGACACTTTTTCTATTCAGGGTATGACCCCCTCCCTCCCACTTTTTTGTTGAGGAGCTGAGCCCATCTTAAAAATGTTAGACCGAACATATCACTAATATGTGTATTGATTAAGATATGTATAGTATTTCATTTCCTTCTGATTACCTGCACTTGTTAGATTTGTCTGTTGCCAAGTATGTTAAACCAATTGATGCTTTTGTCACTGTATTCGAAATTCAGTAGGCCCAGGATATATTGATGTACAGTATATCAGCTTATATCACTTCAAAATTAAAAAGTAGTCAAACATATACTGTAGCAGCAGTTATTACTATCATCACGATTTTAAGTTCTTTGACATGTAGACAAGTGAGGAGATGCTGATCTATTAAACAGCAGTTCATGTCCTAGAACAAACATATGAATCCTTTGTGGAATCACACGCTGAACTACAGTCATAACCATCTGTTCAAACTTAATCCATCACTCCGCAAGATTTGAAAGAAAATGCTGCCTGTACATTTCTTGTGTTGTACGCAATCTGTAATGTTGCTGCGTCTGTGGAAGACAATTGAATTTGTACTCACTCCATATGAAGTTGCCAAGTGTTGTATCTGATTGATTCAATCTTATGGCCTGGGGATGAACTAGAGAGCGTGAAATGAAATACGATACAGTTGTTTATCTAATTACTTATTCTGATTGTCCTTTACTGATCATTGTTTTCATTTAGGTGACCCTTTATGAAAATTTCTCCTGTTTTTGTTTCGCATGCGTAGCATTATGTGAACCTATGTAATGGCGATTACGTCCGTCCGGCCGTCCACAGATTTGTCCTGAGATAACCTCGGAAATGTTAAAAAATTTAAAGAATTCCTCAGAAAATGTTAGTTTCTTCAGAGTTTCTCAGAAAAAGTTAAAGTTTCTTCAGATATCCTTATGGAAGGTTAGAAATTCCTTTTAAAATGTTAAAGTTTTTCAGAGATACTTAAGATAGGATTGACTAGGACTAGGATTGACTAGGACTAGTTTCCTTAAAAAGTCTACAATACATTTAATATTTTCTTAGAAGGTAACTGTAAAATAATATAATTTTCCAATATTCTTCAGAGATCTTCAAGTCTCTCTTGTAGTACTTGAAATTTAAAATCCTTAAAATTCTTTAAAATATTTGGGCACCAACACTTGTATCAGGCATGATTTTTTAAACTCCACCTTTATTATTGTGCTCATTTGCATAAAGTTGCTACAGTATTATGACCTAACCAGACTTTTTTATTTAATATGCTTAGTCAGAGAGTGTGACAGGATGTGATTGCATATAAACATAGGGAGGGATGCCATGTGGGACATGGATGGGGGCCATGGAGGACATATGATTTAATATTTACCATGTTGTATACACCAAGGGCTATATCAAGCATAATTATTTGACTCCACCTTTTTTTCTTATTCAACAACTCATTTGCATATAACTTATTTTATGAACTGACACTTTAATACATAGTATGCTCAATCAGGGACTGAGATAGCTAGGATGAGACCTCTTATGGAGCTTATGGGATGTCATGTGAGACATAGGGTGGGATGCCATGTGGGATGCCATGTGGGACATGGGGTGGGATGCCATGTGGAAGAGGGTGGAATGCTATGTATAATATGTGGTGGAATGCCATGCAGGACATAGGGTGGATTGCCATGGGATGGAATGTCATGTGGGACATGGGATGATATGGGATGTCATGTGGGACATGGCGTCCCACCCCATTTCAACAAGTCATTTGCATATAAGTTATTATATGAACTGACACTTTCATACATAGTATGCTCAATCAGGGACTGTGATAGCTAGGATGAGACTTCTTATGAAGCCTATGGGATGTCATGTGGGACATGGGGTGGGATGCCACTTGTGACATGGAATGGGATGCTATGTGGGACATGGGGTGGGATGCCATGTAAAACAGGATAGCATGCCATGTGGGACATGGTGGATGCCACGAGTAAGACAGTGTGACATAGGTTGGTATGCATTTGTGACATACGGTAGGATGCCATGTGTGACATAAGGTAGGATGACATGTGTGACATAGGGTAGGAGGCTATGTGGGACATAGGGTAGGAGGCCATGGGGACATGGGATGTGGGACATGAAATGTGATGCCATGTGGGACATAAAGTAGGATGTCATTGGGACATTAGGAAGGATACCATGTGGAACATATGGTGGGATGCTATGTGGAACATCAGGTGGGAAGCCACTGATGCGGGACACAGGGAGGGATGCCATGTGGGACATAGGAAGAGATGTCATGTGGTACATATGGTTGGATTATTGTGGGACATACATGTAGGATGAGATCCATGTGGGTCATAGCGTGGGATGCCATGTGGGACGTATGGTTGAATGCCATGTGGGACATATGGTGGAATGCCATGTGAGACACTGTATGGTGGTTTGCCATGTGGGAGATATGGTGGAATGCCATGTGAGACA
Source organism: Chiridota heheva (assembly GCA_020152595.1). Classification (NCBI taxonomy): domain Eukaryota; kingdom Metazoa; phylum Echinodermata; class Holothuroidea; order Apodida; family Chiridotidae; genus Chiridota; species Chiridota heheva. The sequence goes on from JAIGNY010001448.1 coordinate 989,746, forward strand.
AGGCATGGGATGTCATGAGGTGGGATGTCATTTGGTACATGGGATGTAGACATAGGGTGGAATTCCATGTGGTTCATAGGATGGGATGCCCTGTGGGGCATATAATGGAATGCCACGTGGGACATGGGATGTCATGTGGGACATGGGGTGGGATGCCATGTGGAAGATATGGTAGAATGCCATGTGGGACATGGGATGGGATGCCATGTGGGACATGGGGTGAGATGCCATGTGGTACATGGGATGCCATGTGGGATTTAGTGTGAGATGCCATTTTTATGATTGACAGGGTCATATAATATGGGTGTCAATTTGCATGGGCATGCGAACTATGGCGGTATTTACCGTTTTAGTTTAAATTTGGTAAGCTGTTCAAGTTTTGCACACTTTGAGAATCATGATGGTTTCCTTTCTTGTAAAGAACAAAGCCATGTGTTTTATTTGGTTTATTTTTCATATACCATCATATCGGGAACCATCTTTGTAACAGTCCCCCAGCATATTGATTACCCCTGTTTCTATTTAATGTACTCTAATATTTAAAGAAGTGGATATAACTAAACAAATTTAAAGAGAATGAAGTTCACAAGAGAAAAGAAGGATGATCGAGTTTACAGCTTCAAAACCTAACATACAATTAAAAGATGGAATTTTATCTCAAGATTAGTGCTTCATACTTCACCAGAAATTCTAATGTATACTAGTAATACTTTTTGAATATTTCAACTAATCAGAAGTGTTAAATTTTATTATATTTGAATGCATGTAAATGATGTGCATTCCAGTTATCCTGGGTTTCAATATGGTATTGTGTTCTGTAGAATGATTAAGACAACTTTCAATCTTACATTTTCATAGTTCTTATTGGTTCCAATTATTCCAATTGACCAATTTGTATTTCATATCTTCCACAGGATATGAGAGTTTATATCTCGGAAAATGAGTTTTTCTTAGATTTCAACAACACAGATCTACTATTGTTGGAGATGGATGATGTGGAGTATGGTGACTGGCTTTCAGGTCCCAATGGAGATGGTTCCTTCACTGTCACCAATAAGTTCACGGCCACAGAAGTAAGAGCATGAATATTCATAATGTTAAAGAGGGTATTAAGGTATCCTCCTCCAGAACTGCAGCTGCCACGATACCCCCTCTGGAGTTGTGGTATAACATCTTGTTATATTCCTTTATTAGCCCATCTTACAAAAAGCAAAATATATGAAGGTCATCACGAGCGATGAGGTTCATAACGAGCGATGAGGTTCATCATGAGCGATCAGGTGCATCATGAGATTCATCATGAGCAATCAGGTTCATTATGAGTGATGAGGTTCATTATTAGCCATGAGGTTTATCATGAGCGATGCGGTTCATCATGAGCCATGAGGTTGATTATGAGCCATGAGGTTCATCATGAGCATGAGATTCATCATGAGCGATGAGGTTCATCATGAACCATGAGGTTTATCATGAGCCATGAGGTTCATCATGAACCATGAGGTTCATAATTAACCATGATATTTATCATGAGGTTCATCATGAGCAATGAGGTTCATCATGAGCGATGAGGTTCATCATGAGCGATGAGGTTCATCATGAGCGATGAGGTTCATCATGAGCCATGAAGATCATCATGAGCCACGAGGTTCATCATGAGCCACGAGGTTCATCATGAGCCACGAGGTTCATCATGAGCCATGAGGTTCATCATGAGCCATGAGGTTTATAATGAGGTTCATCATGAGGTCATCATGAGGTTCATTATGAGCCATGAGATTCATCCTGAGGTTCATCATGAGCCATGTCAGAGGCAGCGGAAGATGTTTGAAAGTGGAGGGCACAGGATCTGAGGGGCACTTTCCATTGTATTTTCACAAAGCATGTCAGTAGCACAGCAATATAGCTTTATATGGTATATGGTAAACCCCCCCACCACCCCCCTGAAAAATTTCTAAACTTTTATAGGCTGGAACATCACTGGTAACCCATTTCCCTCTTTTTTTTAATTTTACAATATTGTGGTCCAAAATTCAGTAAAAATATAACGATTTTATTGAAATCTACAACAATTTCTTGAAATCGGAAAGATTTAAAGTTATAGATCATAATTAGCCATTGTATGGTTCATGAATCAGAATACTTAATGTCTTAAATAATGTGAAAAGTAAAAGGGTCCTTATGAAGTCCATCATTTTTTTGCTGCTTAAGAATGAGAAATGTAACTATTTTTAGTATAAATTAGACCAGATGGTCCAAGTTCACACCCAGTCTTCATCGAGTTAGTGGCGTGAGGCCCATTGTATGTTTTTTCTAGAACCCAAATTAAAGGCGCTCCATGAGTGAAATATGGGGTATTTTGCTTGATGTTTGTGTTACTTTCTTCAATCTGTCAATAAAAAGATCAGTTATAATAAGTGGACTTAAACATATTTTAATATTTTGAATAACACTTTTTTTAAATCTCTGTCAGTCTGTAAAGAGGCACCTTTTAAACTTTACAAAGAAGATGGGGAGAGGGCACATCAGTTTATGTCATTACATTGGGCTGAGTCCAAATAATAGGGTTTGCCCTGCATGGTCCATTTCAAGGATGTCCCACTGATTAAATTTGCTCTTGCTTGCCCACTCTAAAAAGGCCCTATTTTAAAGAGTTTGTACAAATTATAAGGTGGGAAAACAAAGGTATGAACTTAGAGACAAAAAGGCTTTTTAAGTAACTTTGTTCTAGGGAAAAACTGAGAATAGTGTATGCGTGCAAAGCATGTGAAATTTCACATTTTTAGTCTTTTCAAGGCAATATTTGTATTGCTTTCTTTAATTAAAAATCAGATATATATGAAGAAAAAATGTTTTCAATCTTTGCAAGGGTATGTTCCTTCTATATAACAGCACTTGTCTTTGGAAGAGCAACTTTCCTTCTGAAAAAGGGCATTTCTCCCTCAGAAAAGGGGCATTTTTCCCTCAGAAAAGGGGCACTTTTCCTCTGAATTGGGCACTTTTCAAATTTTTGAGAAATGTGGGGGGGGGACACGTGCCCCCCGGTTCTGCTGCCTATGCATGAGGTTCATCATGACATGAACCATGAGGTTCATCATGAGCTGTGAAGTTTATTATGAGGTTCATCATGAGTGATGGTGTTCATCGTGAGGTATATCGTGAGCATGGAGGTTCAACATGAGCCATGAGGTTCATCATGAGCCATAAGGGTCATCATGAGCCATGAGGCTCATCATGAACCATGAGGTTCATAATGAGCCATGAGGTTCATCATGAGCCATAAAGTTTATCATGAGGCACATCATAAGCCATGAGGTTATCATGATTCATGAGGTTCATGAACCGTGAGGTTCATCATGAGCAATGAGGTTCATCATGAGCCATGGGGTTTATTATGGAGTATGAGATTCATTATGAGCTGTGAGGTTAATCATGAGGTTCATCATGAACCATGAGCTTCATCATGAACCATGAGCTTCTTCATGAACCATAAGCTTCCTCATGAACCATAAGCTTCCTTATTAGCTTCATCATGAGCCGTGAGGTTTATCGTGAGCAGTGAGGTTCATCATGAGGTTCATCATTGGCAATGAGGTTCATCACGAGCCATGAGCTTCATCATGAGCCATAGGGTTTATTCTGAACTATGAAGTTCATCTTGAGCTATGAGTTTCTTCATAAGCCATGAGGTTTATCATGAGCCATGGGCTTCACCATAGGTTCTGAGCTGAGGTTTATTATGAAGTAATTGTGAGATTCATCATGAGCCAGATTCATCATGAGCCAGGTTCATCATGAGCCAGTTTTATCATGAGTCAGGTTCATCATGAGTCAGGTTCATCATGAGTCAGGTTCATCATGAGTCAGGGCCATCATGAGTCAGGTTTATCATGAGTCAGGTTCATCATGAGTCAGGGCCATCATGAGTTGGGTTCACCATGAGTCAGGTTCATCATGAGTCAGGTTCAAGCCAGGTTCATCATGAGCCAGGTTCAAGTCAGGTTCATCATGAGTCAGTTTTATCATGAGTCAGGTTCATCATGAGTCAGGTTCAAGTCAGGTTCAAGTCAGGTTCATCATGAGCCAGGTTCATCAGAGTCAGGTTCATCATGAGTCAGGGCCATCATGAGTTGGGTTCATCATGAGCCTGAGATTTATCATGATCATAAGCAGATGAGAATGTGCATAGTTTCCTGGTGATTGCTCTTCCTGTCTGAGATTTGCTCATGGTCACAATGCAAGCCTCTTTAATTATGTCCCTACACCTTCAAATGGCAAGTTAAGCAGGATACCTTCAACTGGATAATTTGTATACAATGGAAAGTTGTAATACCACAAACAATTAAGGTTTGTTTATATGAACTATAGCTTGCACAGATTTTCATATTCTTGATATGTTGCAAGAGTGTGTGTTGCATCCGAAGCTGAACAGTTGCTGTAGTGATGAAGCATCACATTATTTCCTAGAAACCGTTTTTCTTTTCTCTTTTGATACTTATACATCCAGAAATGGGCCAGCTTTGTAGCTCAGAATACTTTGAGGTTTAACATGGTGTATTGAAATGGATGTAGACAGTAGCTTAAAGGTTGATGATTTTACACTTGTACGTGACCTAAAGCAAAGGGAGTATTGGTAATTGGTGTTGGTTTGAGTTGTATATGCCAAAAATAAATGAATAGCTTGAATGAGATCTCCGAGCATAGTGCAGAAAATTCGGAAGATTGAGTGTATGATAGAAGACTTAAATAAAGCATTTTGTATGTGTTAAAACTTGCCATTCTCAATTTCATGTTAATTTAGGTATTAATTTTTTCTTTCTAGAACATGATTAACAATGGCAGTATATATATTCATGTGTACTTCACAAAATCAAACTTTTCACCAGACCCAAAGAGGAAAGCGAAGTATGTCAAGAGTTATACATTCTCTGCTTCTAAAAGTAAGTTACTCAATTACCATTTCATGATTATTTCTGCCAGTACTTGCCTCCATGTTCCTTATCATATTTGAATGCTACACATGATTTTGGTGGGGCATGAAATTATATGGCATATAGCAATGCGAGAGGTTATTTTCATAAATATTGGGTTCGTTCACTTTAAAAGGTTTATTGAGGTGCATAAACTTTAAGGGTTAAAAACAATGAAAACAACCAAATTATTATTAAATGCAATTGAAAGTTAGCCATTTCACGAAAAAATTGACTCTTTATTGATCAGTCATCAAAAATTGATAACTTTGTACATGGAAGTCAAATTCTGATCTTTAAAGCATGGGGAAGGGGGCATGGGTGTCCGAATCCCCCCACCCCCCCTCACTTTTTCGAGGACTTTTTCTTTAATTGGGATAATCTTTCTTGTTTTTTGCTTTTAAAAAACAAAATTTTCCTCAGAAGTGGACCAAATTTGAACCCTTTGTCTTGGGAGGGGGGTCTAGGACCTTCTCGAACCCCCTCACTTTTTTAATGCTGGCTATGGCACTGCTTAGTAGTATAGTGATTAATTTACCATTGAGTTGTTATTAGTGCACTTGTCTGCATGTCTGTGTTTGCTATGACATTTGAGAGTTCCTTACATGCATGGCATTATTGAAAAGGGAGGGTTTAGATCTTCTTGCCTATTTTATTTTTGAAAGATGTCAAATCAAAGATTTTGAAAGAAGTGTTTGTGTTGTTGGGTAATTGGTATTATTCTTTTAAATGCTCAAGGTAGAGAATGCTTTGAATCCTATTTATATACATGCAGTTTTAATTGTCATAAAGATTGTTTTATGAAAGGTTCAAGTAATAAAAGCTCTGTTCCTGACATTTTTTCTATCTATGATAAAGCATGTGAATTTAATTTCTTAATTTCTCACAAGGAAGGAAGAAGCTAGTTTTGTTTTGGTGTATTTTTCCATAAAATTTGTCAAATGCTAACATGGTAATACAAGAAAAAAATTAACATTCTTATGGGTTCCACCTACATTGTCATAATGATATTTGTTGTAGTAGTTTAAATTTCTGATCTTTGTTCATATATTATGTTTTTGACATTTCTTCACAGGAATAAACAGATATAAAAAGAGGAAATTTAAGAAGACTAAGAATTTACTTACAGGAGAAACTGATGCTAGCCCAGAAATGATTAAGGTAGGTTACATTGTGGATATTTACGTATCCACAATATTTGTAACTTGGCAACCCTGAAAGGATTAGTTTAGTGGTCAGACAAGATCATCTTATATGAGAGTAGTGGACTTTTGTAACCATGTTGGTCATCTCCCAACCCATATTTTGTAATTATTTAATTTCTCTTCTCCTCCCCCAGCTTTGAAAATTTCTTCAACTTATTTTTAACGCATCCTGACAAGTTGAAATATTAATATTTACACTTGCGAATTACTAATCCTTTCTCCTTCAAATCTTGATTGAGATATTTTCACTTCTTATATGTGGGCAATCCTTGGTTTGGTTGTATAAGTTGTACAACAATCTACATGGAAGGATGATGGTAGTAAATAACATAACAACACTAGTAGTGCACTGCATAAGAGATGCAACAGTTTTGGTGGAAATTGCCGTATCTGTCACGGATATGTGATCTTCAGCTGTGTAATATCAGCGATGTCATAGCGTACAAATCATGTGAAGCACTTTTGTGTTTGCATGAACTATCTCCATAAAAAAAACCTTGTTGCATTGTGGGTATGGTAGTGAAATACAAGGTCTGCTGAGTCATCATACAGTTATTGATGAAATACAGAAAAGAAACATTATCTGGTGATTATGAGTGCAGTGAATCAATCTGGGAATCATCAATGATAGATTGCCTAGGTTTTAGTTTCAAGATTAAGACATTTCTGTGATTAGAACATTTTGCCACATAATTATAAAGCAGTTTCAGATACATATTACTTTAGATCAAATTTTCCAAGAGAGAACTTTACATTGATGTTTTTTCAGATTGCTGAAGAGAGAGGACCAGTTGAAATTCTTTCCCATTGGCACCCAAATATGACCATAGCACTTGTTGATGACCACACCCCATTTAAGAAAGGTGGAGTCCCTCAACCTCTGGATAAGTGTAAGTTGCTAAAGATAACTTTATGAAAAGTCATCATTACTTTATCATGGGTAAAATCATACTGTTTTTGTCTTCATGAAATTAAAGTATAGTATAACATGTTACAAATGGTACAACAGAAATGTACACTTTATCATACTGGAGAGGGAGGACAATCATTTTATCTGCCATCAATAAATGACTTAGGTATTCTACCCAAATGCACTCTAATTAATTACTTGTGTGAATTATGGAGTTACTCTCATAATGACACACAGCTGGTAATTCAAATAAGCCGTATGTCAATCATTTCCCTACCTCATAGTCTATTTCTTGAGATTTTAATATGTTTTAAAAGAAATCTTATTAATATATCATAATTCTTGAGCACAAACATAAGAAACATAAAAAAACTATATACATACATTTTGCCTTTTAAATATCTTGAAAACCAATTACATGTATTACTTTATAACTCAATACTAAAGAAATTGAAAGAGCTGCATAGAAATAATTTTTTCTTGTAAATATATCAAGCTTATAAATTTTGTATGATTTATCCCAGGTTTTTGTCATGCTCTTTTTTCCTTTCATAACTGGAACTGAGATAATTATATGCATTAATTAACTCAGCATGAATCTGAAAATTTGGAAATTAAGAAGTATATTTACTCTAAGGAGGAAGAGTACATATTTGAACTCTGTAGCCTATGCAGAATCAAAACGCCTGTAAACAGATTAAAGTTAACATTTATGTATTTGATACTGCTGGTGTGTGTCAAATCCCAGCAGACCAGGAAAAACTCTGCAAATTAGAGAACAAACGTTTAATTTGTATAAAAGAAATTCCAAGGAAGAGTATCTTTATTACACAAAATTATGTCTTGTTTCAAAATAATTACTTTGTAATCTGAGTACTAGCGCAATGCAGTGATGAAGACTGGGTTGCAAATTAGAATTTGAAGTCTCATGTTTCAAGAAGGATATAACACACATTTGCTTAAGGCATTGTGAAATGTCTTCACATTAAAGGAATATTCCCGTAAATTTTCTCTTTCATGTGTATAATGGAGGACTATGAAAGACACATTTTGGTGTCAAAATCATGTTGATATCTTTTTTCATTTAGGAGTTATTGCATTTCAAAGATTGTGTGAGTGTTCAAAAGTGACCTCACAGTGTACAGTGTGATGTCATCAATGATGTCATAAAGGCAAATCCAAGACAATATTTGTTGTTTTCATTGAAAATTAATTGCCTTTTCTTAAATTACTGGGAAGCATTTTTTGTTAATTTATTGAGATGGGGTGTAATATACCCTTTATAACAACATGCTTTGCCCATCTGCTTATGAACCTTAGGTATAATATACCCTTTATAACAACATGCGTTGCCCATCTGCTCATGAACCTTAGGAATAACATACCCTTTATAACAACATGCATTGCCCATCTGCTCATAAACCTTAGGTATAACATACCCTTTATAACAGCATGCTTTGCCCGTCTGCTCAGGCACCTTAGGTATAACATACCCTGTATAACAACATGCATTGCCCATGTGCTCATGAACCTTAGGTATAACATACCCTTTATACCAACATGCTTTGCCCATGTGCTCATGAACCTTAGGTATAACATACCCTTTATAACAACATGCATTGCCCATGTGCTCATGAAGCTTAGGAATAACATACTCTGTATAACAACATGCGTTGCCCATCTGCTCATGAACCGTAGGTATAACATACCCTTTATAACAGCATGCTTTGCCCATCTGCTCTTGAACCTTAGGTATAACATACCCTTTATAACAGCATGCTTTGCCCGTCTGCTCAGGCACCTTAGGTATAACATACCCTGTATAACAACATGCTTTGCCCATGTGCTCATGAACCTTAGGTATAACATACCCTTTATACCAACATGCTTTGCCCATCTGCTCATGAACCTTAGGTATAACATACCCTTTATAACAACATGCATTGCCCATGTGCTCATGAAGCTTCGGAATAACATACTCTGTATAACAACATGCGTTGCCCATCTGCTCATGAACCGTAGGTATAACATACTCTTATAACAGCATACATTGCCCATCGGCTCATGAACCTTAGGTATAACATGCCCTTTATATTAACATGCTTTGCCCATCTGCTCATGAACCTTAGGTATAACATACCCTTTATAACAACATGCATTGCCCATGTGCTCATGAACCTTGGGTATAACATACCCTTTATAACAACATACGTTGCCCATCTGCTCATGAACCTTAGGTATAACATATTCTTTATAACAACATGCTTTGTCCATCTGCTCATGAACCGCAGGAATAACATACCCCTTATAACAACATGCGTTGCCCATCTGCTCATGAACCTTGCACTCTAAGTAGAAAAAAAACTTTTTTTTTGTTTTATAGAAATACATAATAATTGTCTAGGATCTGCTTTTATGACATCACATTTTACACTGCAAAGTTACTTTTCAACACAATCTTTGAATAAATAAAAAAAATCAATATGATTTCTACACCAAATTGTTTATTTCATAATCCTCTATCATATACATGAAATGAAAATTCATGGGAATATTACCCTACTTATTTATAGTGCCTTGCCTTCTATATCATGATATCTATTAGGCACAAATACAGTTAAAAGGTCACTTGTCAGTGATGAGTGTACATTCTTGTGGAGTCTGTAGAATATAATTTTGGCTGTAAGGTTTAATTACAGAATTGATAATGAATCATAGATTTTTCATTAATGAAGCAGGGTGTCAGTGTCACATTTGCAATGAATCTTGAAGGCCAATTACGAATTAAATTTCAACAATCCATCTTCAGAGATTTCTGAACCACAAAGTACTGAGATATTTACGGTGTTAATTCTAAGAAAATGAAGTGGAGAAGAATGAGGATAATTTTGCTCATATTGATATACTTAAGCAAGCTGTAAATATAATCACTCTTCCCTTTCATATTGATCTTCATATTGCATTTTGTATCCTTAAAGGAATATTCCCTTGAATATTTTTTTCATATATATAATAGAGGACTATTAAAGAAACAATTTGGTGTCAAAATCATGCTGATATCTTTTTCCGTTTAGGAGTTATTGCATTTTAAAGATTGAGTGAGTGTGTTGAAAAGTGACCTCACAGTGTATTATGTGATGTCACAAAGGCAGATCCAAGGCAATTTTGATGTATTTCAATCAAATAAAGCAAAAACTTTACTTAGAGAGCAAGGTTCATGAGCAGATGGGCAAAGTACATTCTTATAAAGTGCATGTTATACCCCATTTCAATAATAAAACAAAAATGTTTGCAGTAATTTAGGAAGAGGCAATTAATTATCAAAGAAAATGGCTTGGATTTGCCTTTATGATATCACACTGTACACTGTGACGTCACTTTTCAACACACTCATGCAATCTTTGAAATAACTCCTGAATGGAATAAGATGATTTTACATTAAATTGTTTCTTTCTTAGTCCTCTACCATATATATGAAGATGAAAATTCACGGGAATATACCTTTAAAAAAAGAGTCAGCAGTGATATGTGTGTGCTATGAGTGAATGAAATGGATTGTTTGAATATTCCTTTAAAAAGAGAGTCAGCAGTGATATGTGTGTGCTATGAGTGAATGAAATGGATTGTTTGAATATTCCTTTAAAAAGAGAGTCAGCAGTGATATGTGTGCTATGAGTGAATGAAATGGATTGTTTGAATATTCCTTTAAAAAGAGAGTCAGCAGTGATATGTGTGTGCTATGAGTGAATGAAATGGATTGTTTGAATATTCCTTTAAAAAGAGAGTCAGCAGTGATATGTGTGTGCTATGAGTGAATGAAATGGATTGTTTGAATATTCCTTTAAAGAGAGAGTCAGCAGTGATATGTGTGCTATGAGTGAATGAAATAAATTGTTTGAATATTCCTTTAAAAAGAGAGTCAGCAGTGGTATGTGTGTGCTATGAGTGAATGAAATGGATTGTTTGAATATTCCCTTAAAAGGAGAGTCAGCAGTGATATGTGTGTGCTATGAGTGAATGAAATGGATTGTTTGAATATTCCCTTAAAAGGAGAGTCAGCAGTGGTATGTGTGTGCTATGAGTGAATAAAATGGATTGTTTGAATATTCCCTTAAAAAGAGAGTCAGCAGTGGTATGTGTGTGCTATTAGTGAATGAAATGGATTGTTTGAATATTCCTTTAAAAAGAGAGTCAGCAGTGATATGTGTGTGCTATGAGTGAATGAAATGGATTGTTTGAATATTCCCTTAAAAAGAGAGTCAGCAGTGATATGTGTGTGCTATGAGTGAATGAAATGGATTGTTTGAATATTCCTTTAAAAGAGAGTCAGCAGTGATATGTGTGTGCTATGAGTGAATGAAATGGATTGTTTGAATATTCCCAGTGATATGTGTGTGAAATGGATTGTTTGCTTTAAGAGAGAGTAGTGATAGTGAATGAAATGGATTGTTTTAAAAAGAGAGTCAGCAGTGATATGTGTATGCTATGAGTGAATGAAATGGATTGTTTGAATATTCCCTTAAAAAGAGAGTCAGCAGTGATGAAATATTGTTTGTGTGCTATGAGTGAATGAAATGGATTGTTTGAATATTCCTTAAAAAGAGAGTCAGCAGTGATATGTATGCTATGAGTGAATGAAATGGATTGTTTGAATATTCCTTTAAAAAGAGAGTCAGCAGTGATATGTGTGTGCTATGAGTGAATGAAATGGATTGTTTGAATATTCCCTTAAAAAGAGAGTCAGCAGTGATATGTGTGTGCTATGAGTGAATGAAATGGATTGTTTGAATATTCCTTTAAAAAGAGAGTCAGCAGTGATATGTGTGTGCTATGAGTGAATGAAATGGATTGTTTGAATATTCCCTTAAAAAGAGAGTCAGCAGTGATATGTGTATGCAGTGATATGTGTGTGCTATGAGTGAATGAAATGGATTGTTTGAATATTCCTTAAAAAGAGAGTCAGCAGTGATATGTGTGTGCTATGAGTGAATGAAATGGATTGTTTGAATATTCCTTTTAAATGAAATGGAGTCAGCAGTGATATGTTTGAATGCTATGAGTGAATGAAATGGATTGTTTGAATATTCCTTTAAAAAGAGAGTTGCTATGAGTGAAAAGAGAGTCAGAGTCATGCTAGTGAGTGAATGAAATGGATTGTTTGAATATTCCTTTAAAAGAGAGTATGAGTGAATGAAATGGATTGTTTGAATATTCCTTTAAAAAGAGAGTCAGCAGTGATATGTGTGTGCTATGAGTGAATGAAATGGATTGTTTGAATATTCCCTTAAAAAGAGAGTCAGCAGTGGTATTTGTGTGCTATGAGTGAATGTTATGGATTTTTTGAATATTTCATGAAAAAGGATTACAAATAAATTGAAAGTGGTGTAACAGCAGCCTATAACTTTACAAGGTGCTGTATTGAGTAGAGGCTTTGCAACTGATGGAATTTGTTGTTTGGAGTGAGAATTAAGTACCATTTCCCATTAAGGTATAGGTTCTTGTACAATACTAGTTGTGAATCAGGTGCCACAGCAGTCATCTGCAGATTCTTTTTATACATGATTCAATTTGTGAGAAACACATTATGTGAAGTCTTGATGATTGTTCATGAGAATTTTCTCTTAAACTTGCATAATATTAATAGTTTGCTCTTCCACTTTTGCATAATTTAGATCAATTTAATTTATCCCATGATTTGTATCTCTTTCATTGCAGTGATAAAGTTTCACCCATCAGGGGATTACTACCCTATAGTTATCTGAATGATTACTGGAATTTAGCTGCAGATTACATGCCCATCAATGAATCAACTCCGTAAGTATTAAGGATTAAGTTGAAATTTGATTTTGTCAAAACTGGGGCAATTCTTTAAGTTGAATGAAATTTGGGTAATTTTTTCACTTTCTGTTCTTGTACTTTTTTTTGTGATTATTCTTAAAGGAAAAGTTACCTGACTGAATTGTTCAATATTTTTATAATACACTACTTTGTGCTTTTAATCTTTTGTGCTATAAAAGGACCAAAGATTGAGTCAAATTGTGTGACTCTCAAAGCAGGAATATATGAGAATTGATCTAAAATCATGTAAATAGTAGCAAATATCACTGCAATCAGTTGAAAGATATTCAATGTAAAACCTTTATTTTTTAAATTCCAGCTAATTATTTAAAGGAAATTTAAACCCAAGATTTTTAAGTTTTTATATTGTCAAACAACATGATATAAGCAAAGCACTGAAAACTGTGTGTCCCATTATCAAGTTATTAATGTTTTACAAGATAGCAGACTTTTTGACCCATGTTGTCATGAAATCAAGAATATGATGTCTTTTAATGATCCACACACATTCATAAACCTATTAGAATTTTCATAATTATCTTTGATAGTTAATAACTAAATTTAATTCAGATTTGTTTCTCATGCAAATTTATAATTTTTCTAGTATCTAGATTTCTTAGGAAGGAGAGAACTGAAGAAGGTGATGGAAAATTATGCAAATATATCAAATAGATTTCAAACAAAAAATATTTAGGATGTGAATATTAAATTGAAGTAGATATTATGTAGAGGAAGATAAATAACCCCAAGTAATTGATGTAGAGATGACTGAACAGTAACTTGAATTGAAGAGAAGTGTTTTAAGTATTTTGATAATTGTTGTTGGAAACATTAATAACATTTTACCTCATACTTTTATTTGTACACAGAGAGCTGGAATTGGTGCTGACATTCACACCCATGTCCCTCATAAAGCTTCAGTTTTATGCAGCCCAAACCATGAAGAGTCAGTGGAGCACCATCCTAGGCGAAGATGCGGAGAATGAAGATGCAGATGAAGACGGGCTCAAGGTGAGATGCAGCAGCTTGGTTTCATTCACACAGCTTCCCAAGACATACAGCTGCCTAAGACAAACAGTTAAGACAAACACCCCCAAGACAGACAGGTCCCTAGGATGGACAAGTCCCAGGATGGACAAGCCCCAAGATGAACAGGTCCCCAAGAAGGACAGACAGGTTCCAGAACATACAGGTCCCCAAGACGAACAAGTCCCCAAGACAGACAGGTCCCCAAGAGGGACAAAATGGATTCAGTACGGACAGCTTCCCAAGACAGACAGGTTCCTTAGACAGACAGGTTCCCAAGACAGACAGGTCCCCAAGATGCAAAGGTTCCCAAGATGTAATTTCCAATACAATCACTTTCAGAAGGGAAATGGTCTATTACATTTGTTTGATATTGTTATGCCTCATCAGATGAAGTAATGAATAAAAGAATTGAAGTTTTAAAATCGATTTTTATAAGGTAGTAAAAAGTCACATTGAATTTTGTATTTAATTCAGAAATGACTGTCTTCTGTGGACTTCTATTTGTTAGTACCACATGGTTAAGATATTAAGGCTACATAAACTCACACAAACTTCTACAGTGTTATGCCTTTAATCCTTACTCTACCAGAGCATTTGAGATTACAAGTGTTATTTTAGGGAACTTTTTGGAAGGGGCTTTTTACAAATTTTTCTTCATTTTCTATAAGCTAAGACTTTGAACTTTACGTTGGTTTGCATAATTCTCTGTTGAATTATGCAAATTTATGCAAATGAGGTCATTAATTTAGATTATTAGAAGTCCTAAAACTGCTATCTTTGTGATATTCTGTTCTCTTGTGGCTAATTATAAAAAAATATTGATAGAATTTAGGAATTCTTGAAAAAAAAGACCTTTCATTTAATAGTACTCTTAATTTTTTTAGGAGCAAGAAAAAAATTCATACATCAATTTAATTATTTTGACCTTTTTGGCCTAAAAATTGACCTGATTTTGCCAATGATCTATCTGATAAGATTTGGCACTATAGTTTCCTATAAACATGTATGTTCCTTTCTATGATGCACAAAACTAATATAATATAAAAAGGAAATGTTTACGCCAATATTTCAATGAAAATGTTATGCAAATGATATGCAAATTAAATAATTTACCTCATTTAATATGTGCAGGCTTGAAATTTTCAGTTTATGAGCCAATTTTAGCCATTGGAAGCTTTGAAAATAGTTATATTTATTCAGGATATACTGAAAGTCTTGTAGAAAGTTACTTTTGTTAATTCTTGTAGGAATTCTTAGTGAAAAGGTACTAAAAATGGTTCAAAGCATCAGTTATCATGTTGACGTTGCCAAACTTGGTATCCTTCAGTGACAGTTGGTACCGCATATGAAATGTCAACAAATTTGTCCAAATACAGAAAAATCCTTCAGAGAAATATAATTTCAATTGTTTCCAAGGAAATACAGGGGTTGGGGTGGGGTGGGGGTTCTGGCCTATTTATATTGCGAGGGGGAACCAGGGGAAATGCCACCCCCACCCCCAAAAAAAAGTGGGACAGCTTGGCCCCCACCATTGGTCTTAGGACCCAACATGTGTCCCTTTCCAACAACATGGGACCCTTTCCCCTTAAAATTTTAATCCTACTCCACTGCACCACAAATTCACAACATGGAATCAAAAATTCGTGAAATAGGTGTATGGGCAATGTTGCACTACAAATTAAATATTAATCTGTAAAGTTTCATCCAAAATTACTATAATAAAGACAATTCATGTTAATCATGTCAGATTTTAGTGACCTTTTACTTGTTTATAATCCTTACAAGTAAATAATCTTAGCTAAATTACACTGTTTTTGCTTAATTTTGAACGGATTGGAATTAACATTAGCTATGCCTAACGTTAAGTGAACGAGTAACGTTAGTAAGCATGAAGTCTGAAAAATGCACTCACGATTTAAGACATTTGAAAAAATCATTTCACCTGGTTCTGATAATCTTTAGGCCTTTTCTGGGTTGGGTCCAGGTACTAAAAGATCTCCATCACTGGCAATAGCCTTCTGACATTTTCTAATCCTCAGTTTCACTCTCAAACAAGATTCGGAGTACACATTCTTCTGTCATCTCAACGTAAATGTCAAAAAAATCTAAAAATGACTTGAGTGACGTAGCTATAAAACATTTTAGCAACGATCGAGGGGGTATGTCTTTTATTGCAGCAATCCATTTGAAAGCACATTGTTTTCGCTACAGAATGGTGTTTGAAACTTTTCATTACAATATAGAGGTGGATTACACGATTTTTTAACAAAAAGGGTAAAATAATTACCAAAAATCACAAACTTTTACATATTTTGCAAATAATTTGAAAATAATGACCAGGTATGAGCAAAATGTGATTAGATTTAGACAATATGACTTGTCTACATATTATCTGTAAAAGAAAATATTTAAATTAAATTTCTAAGCAATTTTTTTAAAATATGCATTTTCGGGACATTTTAAACAAAAAGTGAAATTTCTGAATGTTTGGACAAAATTAACCGAAAAAAAGTGAGTATAGACCCCCCAAAAAAATACATTTTTATGAAAGATCTTTCCGAGATCTTATTAATGAAACTATTTTCACCCCTATAGAATTTTGGTAAGGTTTCGATTTTATTTTTGGAAAAAAAGTAGTTTTAAACAGCGATATTATCGCGGCGTGGTAGAGTAAGGGTTAATAAACATCTTCATCATAGAAATATGTAGAAAACTTTGCCCTATAGGAAAGAATCTCAGATTGAGAGTTATTGCCAGTCACTTTCAATCAAGTGGTTCTTTCATCATCTTGTCCATACAATGTAGTAACATATAGTGCCAAAGCTATGTGATTTTGTTCAAGGATGTACCAACATTGCTTCTAGTCAATATTATCTTTGTAATGGAATCCAATGTCTATTGTAGTGCAAACTGAAAAAGAATCGAATAAAGTATTACTTTGTCTTGTTTTTGTCTCTTACAGAGGGCAATGCTGGATACCAACCCTTACCTCCTGGGCCTTACCTTCATAGTGTCAATTGTTCATAGTGTGTTTGAATTTCTAGCATTTAAAAATGGTAAGTCTTCTTTATAATATGCGTGGAATATTTTTCTTATCTGAAAGGTCTTGTTTTTGTGTATTAAAGGCTTTGCATAACCTTCAAATGAGCACTATTAGTAATGTAACATTTTCTGTTACCATAGTACAGTGTTTAGCTTGACAAGCCTGTGTTGCCACATCACACTAATGAGATTAAACATTTAAATTTCTAGCAAACCAGGAGGACATCTCTTAAAGAACTCTTAAATATCATGTAGTAAATGCTGAATACTAGGGCTGGAATACAGTAATGTTGTATTTGTAACGTCCTTGTGCAATGTGCTTGGTTTTTATTCATATTATTTGATTTGGAAATAATGCAAGGGAAGACATGGATCTAAAATTTGCAATATTTCTTAGTCCAGTCATTGTATTTTTCACACTTTCGTTATCATTTCCACCCATTCTATTTTCAGATATTCAATTTTGGAATAATCGCAAGTCTCTGGAAGGCCTGTCTGTACGTTCGGTGTTTTTTGGTGTGTTTCAGTCCCTGGTCGTGTTGCTGTATATCATGGACAATGAGACCAATTTTGTGGTCAAGATGGGCGTCTTTGTCGGTCTTTTAATTGATTGTTGGAAGATAACAAAAGTTACAACCATTAAGGTGAATATTCTTGCAAGCATGCTTACCTCTACTATTATAAAGGTCTTACACATCAACAACCAGTACTAGCTGAATTGCCTCAAAGAATTCAACGAAATTTCATACAAGTTTTTCAGAGACCCATAGACAGGTTAAAGGCTAGTTTCTTCACACCTTTCAATATTTCCTTAGAAGACAACTGTAAGATAATATACTTTTTCAATATTCTTTAGAGATCTTCAAGTGTCTCTCATACAACTTGAGGTTTAAAATCCTGAAAATTCTTCAAAATGTGTGTGCACCAACGGCTATGGGAGGCCATGTAGGACATAGTGTAGTTGCCATTTGTGGTGAGCATTCGAAGCATAATGCGAACTTATGTAATGGCGATTTCGTCTGTGCGGCTGGTTGGCTGGCCGTCCACAGTTTTTCCTGAGATTTCCTCAGAAATAATAAAGTTTTTTGAAAAATCCTCAGAAAATGTTAAAGTTTCTTCAGTTTCTCAAAAAAACTTAAAAGTTTCTTCAGAGCTCCTCAAAAAAACTTAAAAGTTTCTTCAGATATCTTTATGGAAGGTTAAAATTTCCTTACAAAATGTTAAAGTTTTCAGAGATAATAAGAAAGATTGAAGACTAGTTTCCCTAAAAAATCTACAAAACATTTGATATTTCCCAAGAAGATAACTGTAAAATGATAAATTTTCAAGTATTCTTTAGAGATCCTCAAAGCCTTTCTCTCGTAGCACTGGAGATTTAGAATCCTTCAAATTCTTCAAAATATTTGGGTACCAACGGTTGTATCAGGCATGATTATTAAACTCTGCCTTTATTATTGTATTTCATTAGCATTAAGATGCTACAGTATATGAACTGACCAGACTTTTTTATTTTGTATGCTCAGGCAGGAAGTGTGACAGGATGTGACTGCATATGGACATAGGAAGAGATGCCATGTGGGACATGGATGGGGCCATGTGGGACATATGGTAGAATATCTACCATGTGGTATACACCCCAAGAGCTATATCAGGCATAATTATTTGACTGCCTTTTTTTTGTTCAACAAGTTATTTGCATATAAGTTATTGTATGAACTGACACTTTCATACATAGTATGCTTAATCTGGGACTGTGATAGATAGGATAAGACTTCTTATGGAGCCTATGGGATCTTATGTGGGACATCGGGTGGGATGCCATGCGGGACATGGGGTGGGATGCCTTGTGGAACAGGGTGGAATGCCATGTAGGATTAATGGTGGAATGCCATGCAGGACATAGTGGGATGTCATATGGGGTGGGATGCCATGTGGGACATGGTGGGTGCCATGTGGAACAGGATGGATTGCCATGTAGGATTAATAGTGGAATGCCATACAGGACATAGGGTGGAATGCCATGGGATGTCATGTGGGACATGGGATGTCATGTGGGACAAGGGATGTCATGTGGGACATGGGATGTCATGTGGGACATGGGATGTCATGTGGGACATGGGATGTCATGTGGGACATGTGATGTCATGTGGGACATGGAATGTCATGTGGGACATGGCATGTCCTGTGGGACATGGGATGTCATGTGGGACATGGGATGTCATGTGGGACATGGGATGTCATGTGGGACATGGGATGTCATGTGGGACATGGGGTGGGATGCCATGTGGGATGCCATGTGGGACGCCATGTGGGACGCCATGTGGGACATGGGGTGGGATGCCATGTGGGACATGGGGTGGGATGCCACGAGTAACACAGAGTGTGAGATAGATCAGGATGCCATGTGTAACATAGGGTAGGAGGCTATGGGTGACATAGTGTAGGATACCATTGGGATATGGGATGTGATGCCATGTGGGACAGAGTAGGATGTCATTGGGAGGGATACCATGTGGAACATACGGTGAGATCCAATGTGGGACATAAGGTGGGATACCATGTGGGACATTAGGTGGGAAACCACTGATGCAGGACATAAGGTGGGATGCCATGGGGTACATAAGGAGAGATGCCTTGGGGACACAGAGGGATGCCATGTGGGACATAGGGGGGATGTCATGTGGTACATATGGTTGGATTAATGTGGGACATACATGTAGAATGGGATCCATGTGGGACATTGGGTGGGATGCCATGTGGGACATTGGGTGGGATGCCATGTGGATCATAGGGTGGGATGCCATGTTGGACATATGGTGAAATGCCATGTGGGACATATGGTGGAATGCCATGTGAGACATACTGTATGGTAGATTGCCATGTGGGAAATATGGTGGAATGCCATGTGAGACAAGGCATGAGATAGGATGTCATGTGGGACACGGTGAGATGATATTTGGGACATGGAATGGGATCCATGTGGGACATAAGGTGGGATGCATGTGGGTCATAGCATAGGATGTCATGTGGGATATATGCTTGAATGCCACATGGGACAAGGGATGGAATGTCATGACGGACATGGGGTGGGATGTCATGTGGGACATGGGGTACCATGTGGGACTTAGTGTGAGATGCTATTGTTATAATGGGCCAGGTCATATGATATGGGTGTCATTTTGCATGGGCATGTGAACCTTTATGGTATTCACACTATTGTAGTAATAATTGGGCTGGACATATGTGTGTCAATTTGCATCAGCATGCAAGACATAATGGTATTTACCATTCTAGTTTTAAAGTTAATCTCTTCTGATAAGATCTGCTTGTATTAGATGTCAGTTATGTAACAGCAATGAAAAGCTGTTTATTGTATGGGCAGAACAAACTTCATAGAGATGGTTATTAGTACAAGTTCAATCATAATAAAGGTTGAAAGAAGATGAATGAGCTGCTATTTCCATCGTCAGTAGTATCATCATAGGAGAGAACAAGCTGTATCAGCACATCTCACACTCTCCAGTATCATGAGCTGGACCAGGCAAGGATTGGTTAACTAATCATTTGTTTTTTCTCACTGTTTGATGTTTGTGTGCCAAGTGAGAAAGATTTCCCTACAAGAATTTCACATCCTGTTTTAACATTCATTTTTTTGTCTTTTGCAGTTTGATCGAGAAGAGATGATCCTGGGCTTGATACCAAAACTAAAATTCCAAGATAAGGAGTCTTACACAGAGTCTTCAACTAAACAATATGATACAGTGAGTGGCCAGTTTTGAAACTTTCATTCAATGTTTTTGTATAAAGTAGGGAATTCCTATCACAACAAGAGCTGAGTTGTCTTCATGCCTTGAGGTGTAAGCAGTTAAAAACATTTGAAATTGGTTTGTAGGAATATAAACTTATTAAAAGGGTGAATTTTAAGTAGTTGATTTAACAGATTCTATATTTTACAAGTTTTGTTTTTAACCTGCCATTGAATTTCCTCAACCTTGTGATTCTGTTCTTCAATATCTCAGTATCTGGGGGTGAATTTTTTTAATAAATGATGAATAAAGATACAGCAGATGAATTATAACTTTTAGGTAATTAAAATGTTAACATCACTCAAGGATAGTAAGGTTAGTGATTTCAACTGAGCCTTTAACATTGTAAATCTGACTCTTGAGTACATCACCTAAGAACAATCAAATAATGGTACAGCAACAATTGTGTATTGAATAAGACCAGATCAAGACATTCTGTTGCATTCACAGCAATGATAAAATGGTATTTTGAAAAACTTTCATCAAGCTTTCATTACAAAAGAGGGTTTGGATTGTTATAGAAGTGATATTAAGCTCTCCTAGAAGTTTACTTTACTATATTTACTATATTTGCAACACAATTCATTCAACATTCAGAGTGGTAGAAAGTACAAGTTAATATATAATACAAGAGTAGAAAATGACATACAGTATGTTGATCACAAGAAGAGGTTGAGGAGACTAGAGAAAGTTTAAAAAACTTGTTAATCGTAATTCCCCGAGACATGATATAAATTTATTAGAAACATATAACTATATATATATTTATATATAGTGACAAGAAAAAGAAAAATTACATTGAAAGGATACATATGAGAAAAAAAAAGAGGGAAAAAGAAAACTATCCAAACAACCGACCATACTTGAAATCCTGCCACTATCCGACCCCAACCCCTACTCTAGCCTCTACCCCAACCCCAGCCTCTACCCCAACTCAAGCTCCTACCTATTCCCTAAACTCCCATCCCAAGCCATGTTTAGGATGATACAGCATACAAATAGTTGTATTCTTACAAATCAATGCACAGCGCATGTCAAGATTGATAAGAAACTTGAGATATATTGTTTTATGTGGTGCTAGAGAAACATGAGTCATGTCTCAAGAGCATTGCGACTGCTAATATGATATCGATGTAGACATGCATTTGATAGACTCTGGAGCTTCACAAGTAGGATTTGTTTCAGTCTTTTCCTTTTGACTGAACAAGTGATTTAGTTATTCCTCCTCTTCCTCAAAATTAAATTCTCTAAAACACACATCTCTACCATGCTTCCTTCCTTCAATGCAGTATTCTTTCTTATTTTCCTTATATATTTGTTACGCTAGAATTATATTACCTTTGATTTGAAATAACCACTCTGGCACTTTTAAGTGTAATGCTGACATGCTGTTTAACAGCACCAACACCTTATGTGAATTTTATTGTTGGAAACAAAGACTACTAATTATAATAAAAAAATAAAAAAAGGCAAATACTTTTAATTTAGTTTGTTTCAGTTATCAAAATATCTGAATAAAAACTTGTTTTTCTTTGTCGTTCTATGGATACAATCAGTTTGGTTGTCTTTAATCTGTTTGAAAGCCAGTGTTTTAATTTCTTTGGTAGTGTCTGAAATTAAAACAAATTGTGGAATACTCATATAACTTTCTCATGACTGGATCTAGTCTGAACAGACTAGTCTGAACAGACTAGTCTGAACAGACTAGTCTGAACAGACTGGTCTGAACAGACTGGTCTGAACAGACTGGTCTGAACAGACTGGTCTGAACAGACTGGTCTGAACAGACTGGTCTGACTGGATCTAGTCTGAACAGACTGGTCTGACTGGATCTAGTCTGAACACACTGGTCTGACTGGATCTAGTCTGAACAGACTGGTCTGAACAGACTGGTCTGAACAGACTGGTCTGAACAGACTGGTCTGAACAGACTGGTCTGAACAGACTGGTCTGAACAGACTGGTCTGAACAGACTGGTCTGAACAGACTGGTCTGAACAGACTGGTCTGAACAGACTGGTCTGAACAGACTGGTCTGAACAGACTGGTCTGAACAGACTGGTCTGAACAGACTGGTCTGAACAGACTGGTCTGAACAGACTGGTCTGAACAGACTGGTCTGAACAGACTGGTCTGAACAGACTGGTCTGAACAGACTGGTCTGAACAGACTGGTCTGAACAGACTGGTCTGAACAGACTGGTCTGAACAGACTGGTCTGAACAGACTGGTCTGAACAGACTGGTCTGAACAGACTGGTCTGAACAGACTGGTCTGAACAGACTGGTCTGAACAGACTGGTCTGAACAGACTGGTCTGAACAGACTGGTCTTTAACAGACTTCATCAAAGAAAGAGGATAGTCAGATGATTAGATCTTTTATAGTAAATCAGGCGATCAAAATGCTTTTATTTATAAATGCAGAGTTGAAATTAAAAGTCTGAACAGCCTAGTCTGAGCAGACTAGTCTGACTGGATCTAGTCTGAACAGACTAGTCTGAACAGACTAGTCTGAACAGACTAGTCTGAACAGACTAGTCTGAACAGACTAGTCTGAACAGACTAGTCTGACTGGATCTAGTCTGAACAGACTAGTCAGACTGGATCTAGTCTGAACAGACTAGTCTGACTGGATCTAGTCTGAACAGACTAGTCTGACTGGATCTAGTCTGAACAGACTAGTCTGAACAGACTAATCTGAACAGACTAGTCTGAACAGACTAGTCTGAACAGACTAGTCTGACTGGATCTAGTCTGAACAGACTAGTCTGAACAGACTAGTCGACTAAGTCTGAATAGACTAAGTCTGAATAGACTAAGTCTGAATAGACTAAGTCTGAATAGACTAAGTCTGAATAGAACTCATAGGAAAATCTCTTTCACTGATGGCTCCATTTTAAACTTCTTCTATAAAGTAATCAAAGACCAAAATCTATTATTCAGAATTCACAATACTTTAACAGCATCTAATCTCAGCTTTGCATTTTCTTTGAATCTGCCACTATTCTCTATCACTTAGTTTAAATCTACTAATTCATTGAGCCAACAGCTCCCCAAGCCTTTCTCTTACACACTAACATATTTCTAATAAGGATGTTTCAGCTGATGTCGTAAGGTCACATGACTTTGTTTACATCGCCATTTTGTAGGACAGACTGCATGTTGTCTGCTGTAAACTTACATATGTTTTCATGTTATGTTGTTACATAAGATTGCTTTTGTAAGTAGAATGCCGGAATAGTGATGTGCCGTTGGTTGCGCTAACTAATGATGTGTTTAGAATCTACTGATTAAGATTACTTGAAGTACTTGGAGGGTATATTTTTCTTTTAAATAACATTTCATATTAAAAAATTAATTCATCTGGTCAGTTAATTTTAACCAGCGCGTGTTTATATGCCCAGCACGTTTTTTTGTCCAGCGCATGTTTTCATATCACCAGCGCATGCTAGCTTATGTTTTAGACCGAATCTGTTTGTTTTACGCGTGATGTGACTTGAGCTGTGTGAAGATCAGACACATGAAATACTCCACGCGCAAAGCTCTTCCCTGCAAAATGGCTCCCAGTTGAGTTAAATTCACTGATGAAATCCTTCTATCCTGTAACTTTCCCTGCTAACCCTCTTCTGGCCCTGCTCTCAGTGATCAGTCTGAACCAACCTGATGAAAGCTGCAGCTAGATTTGTTCTACCTGATAGCAGTCTGGGAGATCTTCCTACTTTTAGGAGGTAACAACTTCATGTTCCAATTACTTGAGCCCATAATCAACATAAAGTCCCCTTCAATCTTCAGGCCTAGAAAGTGGTCTTCCACATTTTAGCCACTTGACCACAAGTAATCGAAGAATTCAGGTCAAGGCCAGGATTTTCCAAGTCGAATTTCTCGACATCTAAACGGTGAAATTTCTTGAAGCAGCCTATATTTTGTTCATTTACTTTTCTTAAAGTAACTGAATACCCATATCCCATGTGATACCGAAGCCTGGGACAAATTTTACAAAGTTTTAAGTTTAACCCATACACTAAGTATATGAGAGAGCATGTGGGTATTATGTCGTAATGGCTTTTCTATCTCCTACATTTTAGAGATAATTTATCCCTTACTTTTAGGAAATCTCCCCAACTGGTAACTCACTTGAATGTGACATGTCTTCTCTCTTTTTACAGCTGGCCTTCAAGTATCTCTCATGGCTGCTCTTCCCTTTACTAGCATCCTATGCTGTGTATAGTTTACTTTATCATGAACACAAAGGCTGGTATTCATGGGTGCTCAATATGCTGTATGGATTCCTATTAACATTTGGTAAGATACAATTTCTCGTTGTGATGATAAGATAAGACAAGATAAATTTATTTCGTCCATAATAAACTATAGAAATTTGTCGCCCTGTAGCAAAACGTACAAAGATATTTAAAAAGATATATAGATATAAAACTTATAAATATAAATGTTACATAAAATTTAAATAAAAACAGTAAATTAGGAAAAATTAAAATTTATGTTAATATTATTAAATGGTAGAAACCAATAACGTCCAAGAGATGTAAAAATAGATATATATATATATATATATATATATATATATATATATATATATATATATATATATATATATATATATATATATATATATATATATATATATATATATATATATATATATATATATATATATATATATATATATATATATATATATATATACATATACATACATAGATATGCATATATATACATATATATGTATATATGTATATATATATAGAAATTTGACTTACAATATGGTGGAGAGGGGGATTGGAGTAAGATGTTTATGGTGATCTATGTCTGTTTTAGAAAAGAAAACTTTGTGTAGTACTGGTGAAAGGACTTTTGCTTATTTGTCATCCACTTAGTGGATTAATGGACTGTAGCTTCTATTCTACCCAATCGATTTGTTTTTAATTGGTCTATGCTTAAAATGCACCTCATTGAAATTATTCTTAATAATTGACATAAATATGTGCTTTGATAGTAGACCATATTATTTGTGAGAGTAGAGCTTACTTGTTATTATCATTAAAAGAGACGAATACATCAAATATAAAGTTATCCTTTGACTTGCATTGGGTCAGAAGATAAGTACCTCTGATCTATTGAAATTGTATTGATGTTATCACAATGGTATCACAAGAATAAAAATGAACTAGTCATTACATGATGAAGATAATATAACATTTTGTTTCTTTAGGTTTTATTATGATGACTCCTCAACTCTTCATCAATTACAAACTGAAATCAGTCGCCCACCTCCCTTGGAGGATGTTGACATACAAAGCGCTCAACACCTTCATCGATGATATTTTTGCATTTGTCATTAAAATGCCCACCATGTACCGTATAGGTTGCCTCAGAGATGGTAAGTTCTAATTTATATTATTATGAATAATAATGAATCATAAAACAGCAAAACACATCAATGTTGGGGAACACTTACAACTTTAACAGCATTTTAATGTTTTTCAAAACCTCTACAAGTAGTTGCCTGAAAGTTAGAATCTGAATCTTTTCATTAGTTTTTTTAAAACTTTTCTTTGCCCTCAACCCTTGATGGACGGACAAAGGCAATCACTGATATATCCATTGTTGGAAAGAATTGCTTCACCAGCTCTCTGTTGCAGCATCACATATATCCTAGGTCAATATGCTATCACTAGCAGGATTGGTTTAGGTCATACATACCTATCATGCCTGGTAGAGGACAAATACAAAACAAAACTCTTCACCTGTTCCGAAGATTAGTTTTAATCACAATCTCCGTTCTTAAAGAAGAGGTATCTTCCCATAAATAGATTCAGAAGTTAATGCCGTAGTGCTGGTAACATCACTTCCAGTTTTCAATTTTCCTCATTGATTGCTAGAAATCTGTGATGATATTGATAACAAATGTAGGCCCCTATCTTTGGTCTGGCAGGTGTGTGATTGATAACATTGCATATTTCTCGCGATCAATAGGGAAATAGAAAACCGGAAGTGACATTATTAGCGCAACTTTCACTTCTGAATGTAGTTATGGAATGATACCTGTCCTTTAATAGTTGTTCAAAACATCTTCGAATGATAAATCTACTTCACTGAATTCTGCTATACCTATTTGCTACCATAGCCTTTGTTTGCAACCTTCACAAAAAGAAAAAAAACTATTGTAAGTGATCTACACAAAGACCTCAAGTACTGAAGAATGTCATGTCACATTTACTTCGATACCTGTCATTTCTACCCTAAATGTGGTAGAGCTTGAAATATCTACTCAAGGGAAAAAGATATTTAAATAATTTAATCACTAGTTTGTTGTACTCTTTCATGCACAATGAATATGAGTGATGACGAAAACTGTAAATTGCTTTGTTATATTAACTCAAATTATTCATCGCATCACTGAAGATATTTTACATTTCACACTTGTCCCACCTGCATCCACCTCGGCCACACCTTTCTCACCCACTCTCACCTACTTTCCGGGTCCCCTGCTCCTCTCCGCCCTACATGCAACACCGATCTCTCAATCAAGCCTATCCTCTTAACCTGTCCCTTATACCTGAACTCCAGATCACACCTCTCCCCCTTCATCTCAATTTCTGACCTTTTCAAGAACAATCCTACCTCCAACTTTATCACCTTTCTCCGCAACAGCAATTTATTCCACTTGACCTAAACCTCCCTTTCCTTCCCTTCTCTGCCTTGCGTTCCTCACCTTCATTTTATTACCTTAACTTCTTCCCCTTACCCACCTTCTCTTCCTCCCCTCTATCCCACCCCTCTTCCCTCTTTGTCCTTACTCAAGCACCTTAATTTATTAACACCTTCTTGGCACATTTGTCTCTGACTGTCGCAGTGCCTTAAACATTAAGAAACCAAACCAACAAACCAAACCTGTCATACTGTAAAAACTGAAATTTATTTCACATGATGGATTAGGGTGTGTGTGGACTTGGTTTTGATTGATGCATCTTTTTAACTTATTGGGGTATACCTTTCTGAATACATCTATCTGATTACTTTCTTTTACTGTTTTCCCCATCTAGATGTTATATTTTTTATTTTTCTGTATCAACGATATATCTATCCCACTGACTACAAGCGAGTCAACGAATTTGGAACAACAGGAGAAATGCACATTGATGGAGGGTCGGAAGGGGCTAATGGAAATGCTGTCACTGCGGGGGATCCAAGCCCTGCGGAAAAACAAGAGCCTTCAGAGGACGCAACAACGAAGCAGAAGGATACGGAGGAGAAGAAAAATGATTGACATTTTGAGCTTTAGATATTGGGTCTGGATTTCTATATTGGTTATGGTTGGTGACAAGAGGGAATTAAGGACTGGTGATAAGTTTAAAACAGAATGATGGTATTAAATGGTGATTATTTTAGATTGTGGATCAGAAGGAGAAAGGTTTGAAATCAGCATAGAGAACCTTGCTTTCGAAGGAAGCTAGTGAATTAAACCCAAGTTACCTATTCTAGTAAGTGACATTCTGTGCGTAGCTTGTCGAAGATATTTTGATTTAAAGTTATACAAATCTGTGATACTTGGACATTGTAGCTTATTGAGACATTGTAGCTTATTGAAACAAGATACTAATATTTGTGTCTTGGAATTTAAGATTTAATTGTTTTTCTTGCTGATCAAATACCAGGGTGATCTACAATTTTGTCAAATTTTGGTATCTTAAAGCAAGTTATACATGTATTCAAATTAATTCTCAAACTCTGCTTTAAATAGTGTTTTTTACCCAAATCAGTGTTTCTTGTTCAGTGATATTGATTTTCAGTACATTGCAGTCTGGTATGTTTATTAACTCCCCTGTAACAGTTTTCATATATTTTATGTTGTATGTGGGTTTTTTGGACCCTAAAAACTGACTGTACAGTGTGATGTGTCATGTTATACTGTTGTGAGTGCAATTATTTTCGTGTTTCAAGTTATCAGTAATAGATATTGAAAAGTGTTTCCACATTTTACAGGATTGTTATATTAAAATCATGTCAGAGTTATTTTGCTGCAGTGTTTCATTTTTACCAAACTGAAAAAGATTTATCCAATCGAAATGCAAGAATATGAAGGGGTACTGCTGTAGATTTATATTTGTGACTCGCTGCCTGTCACATTAGCATTTTGTAGCCCAATTTGACAATGTTCTGCCAGATATTATTAACAAGCCTATTTATGTTCTGTAATTTTAGAATTGTAAAGTAAACAAAAGGTAATGATAAACAATATTTCTGATATGAAATTATGATTTAAAAAAAATGATGAAATTAATCTAGTATTTCTTATTCTGTAAAATGATTGAAGATAATCATCATAAATACAGTCAGATGTAGAATTAAATTGAAAGTTATCACATTTTGTTAGATATTGACATGTTGTACTGCAGCATATTTATGGAGGTTACTGTACTTCTCACTGCACTTGGGTGCACTTTCAGAGTAGGCCGCCATAATTCAT
Organism: Chiridota heheva; assembly: GCA_020152595.1. Lineage (NCBI taxonomy): Eukaryota > Metazoa > Echinodermata > Holothuroidea > Apodida > Chiridotidae > Chiridota > Chiridota heheva. The sequence goes on from JAIGNY010001448.1 coordinate 1,019,029, forward strand.
AGGAATAAAAAGATACATTTATGTGAATTGAGACTTTTTGTGAACTGAAAGTAACAACATTTGGTTTATTGATAAATTAACATTTTCATGAAAATGAAAGCTTTTGTCCACATTGCTATGATGTAGCTTAATGGTTGCCAAAGTTGAATAACTTGAAGGGCTCAGGCATGGCTATCTCATTTGCACAGTACTACAAGAGTACAACTTACCACATACTTACTTACTTAATCAATGTACTTTCTTGGCAAGCACATCACAAATTTAAATTTTAGTTTTTCTGTCTTCATTTATTAAAGACTGGGTTCCTGCATATAATGAAACATCTCATAATTCATATACGATTAAAATGTGCAACTATATAGAACTGCTGTGTTAGCTTCAAATACTTGTAGCTGAATAATTTTAGTTCATAAAGATTTTGGATTTGCAATGATTGAAACCTTTAATTCTGTAAAACATTTTCAAAAATGGTCATGTTAACAGCTTTATATATTTTCAGATCTGGTTTTTCAGTAAATGAGCAAATTCTTGATGTCATGTAGGCATATTTGAGTATTGAGAAATTGGCTTCCAAGTCACTTGGACTATTTTTATTTCATGATTATTGACATAAAATCCATTCACTTTTCATGTGGTCATTATCATGTATTCTATCAGCATAATTGTTTTGCTGTGGACTTTTTCATTGTTTTTAGAATGCCTTCCATGCTATGCAGATTAAAACTGATGATTGAGGGTTTGGTGCTATGTTTGATATATTTATGTCAATATCTGTTTGGAATAAAGGTTGTAGAACTCAAATGCAAAACAGAATAGGTTGTTAATCAATTGGGGTATTATGATATGTAAGATCAGATAAATGATTTTGATATATGTTTTCTGTGGTAAAATGACTAACAAGGGTTACAGTGGGATGATATCTCCCCCTGGTTCAATGCAGCATGAAGAGGGGGGGAGGGGGGGGGGGTGTAAATTGATGTTTGTGATTATTTTCTGTAATGATCTTCTTTAGACTTTGGCATAGTTTCAAGATACCTTTGTTTCTTGATAACATCTTTTTTCCTTGTCACCAAATTTCATGCATTGTGAAGTGTTTGAATTTTTAATTGAATTCAGCACTCCTTTTTCAGCAGCCATTAAAAATAGATTAGATATACTTTTGTGAAAATTGTAAGTTTGAAGGCAGACACCCCAAGTTGTTTTGCTGACCGGAAATGGCACACGCCTTGTACAATTCTTTCATGATGAGAATCTGGAAAACACAAAGGTTTGTCATGTACCTAGTAAGCATCACAACCATGAAGGAATGCATTCATGAAGTTTAGAAAAATGCTAGAACTGTTTGAGGTACCTTTTGCCATGGACCTGAAGAAGAGACATCTTAAGAAGGTTTCATCTGTGCTGTCATTGGTTTAAATGGTTGTTGACCTAATCAAAAATAAAAAGACATTACCCAAATGAAGATGAACTTAAGAAAGCAGTTTCTATACATTTTGATGGATAACGATGTAATTTATAGTTTATAGTGCAATCAATTTTGATGCTTGTTAGCTAAATATCTTAACTTACTGTCCAAAGATACACAAAAGCCATACCTCCCCTGGGGTGGGAATTTGAAGGTAGACCACATACATCAGTAAATGCAAATCAATTAATTATTAATTTATCATTCCAACTTTTGTCCACTCAAACTGATTTTTGTATTAAATATATTTAAGTGGTGTTAATTGTTGGTTTAATTCACCCACACAATGTTGTTATTTGTATGTTTATCTATGACAATTGATGTTATTAGAAGTGCTACACAGCTGTGGAAGTTAGGAGCTGAAGACTTGATTTTTTGTAACTATTTTATCACTCGATCATGAAATAATTAAACTTCAAACGATCTTGAAATAATTAAACTTCAAACGTTAATAGTAGTAAAAGAGATATGTCAGTGTTTACTACAAAGTAAAGATAGTCATCACTATCATATCTAGTGGTATTCTTTCTTGGTTGTAAAGCCGATTTCTGATGTTCCAACTTACAATTGAATGAATGAATATTGCATTTAATTTTGCCTGGATGATTCTGTAGGCAGTGGTTCTTTCTCTTGAAAACCACATTTGGGAGTTTTACCCATTGACTTATTTTACATGGCACATTCAGTTTTGTACATGGAATATCTCAATATTTTCTGAAACAGAAAATTCCCAATTGTTGATGGCTTGTTTTCAATTCAGGAAGAAATTAAGGAAAATCTGAAGTCCTTGTTGTGCTCATATAGTCACATGTCATTGACTTCTATCTTTGTTTTATTATATAACATTTTTACATGTAAGAAACTGATTGATGAATAAATAAATTACTTTTGATTTAAGGTGTGTATTTTCAGATCCTGCCATAAATTACATGTATGTCCATGACTGATGTGATTGGTCAATTTTTGCTTTTAAAGTGGGTGAGAGCATCAACATGCTATATAACCAATAATGATGAATGTATATCATGATTAAACTTTATGTCAAGGAAATATATGTTTACAGGCTAGAAATCTGTCATTTTTTTGTTTTGTAATTATTTCTTGTTCTATTGACAAAAACTATACATGAATATTGATAGTATCATCTTAATCCTCATGATCCATAATCCTCAATGCACTTTTGCTGTACCACCTCATCTCCCGCCACCGTCAAGATTCCTGACATGTTCATTGCTTGGGTTGTCACTTGTAGTAACCTTTTTGTAAGTAATGGCATTTGTTCTTAAGACTTTTCAACAGTGTTTGCAAAACAATTTTGCATGGCTAAATAGGAAAAATAATTGGAGAACAGATTTTTCTCTCTCATCTCGTACATCCATGTAAATCCAAGAAACAGAGCCATTGCTCTGTTTCTTCTGAGAGATGCAAACAAGGATGCATATCCCTCCTGAATATGTGTGATCTCATACATGGATGTAGGAGATGGGAAAGGAAGATCTGTTTTCCAATTATTTTTCATATTTAGCCATGCAAAATTGTTTTGAACTACATAGAGACCTCCTCCCCCTCCTCCCCCTCCTCCCCCTCTTTCTTCCCCCTTCCCATCAACACACTTTCAGGACGTCACACAATTGCTTTTAACTTAGTGGGACTAGTGAAATACTGCACTGTTCATTATATTACAATGTGTCAATTAGTAGCTCATTGCACTCATTTCAAGTATCCATGAAGAGCTAAATTCGTAATGCCCTTTTTGCGACATTCAAACCCCTACATTCAAACCCCTTTCTTGTCTTGGGTATAATACACGGCTGAGCCTAGTCAAATACATTCAAAGGAAGAAACAGTGATCCCTTATTGAGCATGCAGTGTAGCAAACGGAAAGAGCTGTCAAATTTGTTGCTCCATATGAACCCCTCTAATCAAAATAATTGTTTTCTTTCCTTTATCTTAGCATACAATCATGTATTTTCTGATGCTATCCATTCAAATTTTAAAATTATAGAGATCCAGCTGGTAAATTACAACAACAAAAATCTGATTTTCAACATCATGGTGAGTGTCAGGGGGGCCAAACTTCACCATTTCTCAAGCAATTATCCATATATACCACTATTTTCTAATTGCCTTTCCATATTACTTCTCTCTCCCCTCCCCTCCCCTCCCCTCCTCCTCCTCCTCCCCCCCCTCCCCTCCCCTCCTCCCCTCCCTCCCCTCCTCCCCTCCCCCTCCCCCTCCCCTCCCCTCCTCCCCCCCCCCTCCCTCCTCCCCTCCCCTCCTCCCCCTCCCTTCCTCCCCCTCCCCTCCTCCCCCTCCTTCCTCCCCTCCCCTCCCCTTCCCCCTCCTCCCCCCCCCTCCTCCCCTTCCCCTCCCCCTCCTCCTCCCCCCCCCTCCCCTCCCCCTCCCCTCCCCCCCCCTCCCCCCTCCCCCTCCCCCCTCCCCCCTCCTCCTCCTCCCCCCTCCCCTCCCCCCCTCCTCCCCTCCCCTCCCCCCTCCCCTCCCCCCCCTCCTCCCCCCCCTCCCCCCTCCTCCTCCCCCCCCCTCCCCTCCCCCCCCCTCCCCTTCCTCCCCCCTCCCTTCCTCCCCCTCCCTTCCTCCCCCTCCCTTCCTCCCCCTCCCTTCCTCCCCTCTCCCTTCCTCCCCCTCCTCCCTTCCCCCTCCTCCCCTTCCCCATCCCCCTCCTCATCCCCCTCCTCATCCCCATCCCCCTCCCATCCCCATCCCCTCCCCCCTCATCCCCATCCCCCCCCTCCCACTCCCCATCAATATACTTTCAGGACTACACAAAAGCAAAATAATAGGGATATACCTAATTAAAAGGAGTGATTATTTAAGTGTTGACACAATTTTGGCACTTTTGAGAACTCATCTGGACTTGTGTTCAAGCATGACGACCCTATCAACAAGACAGCAAGATCCAGTACAAATTAATTGGTGTTCAAAGGCAAATGACTTTGATAATTTCAAAATGTGATTCAGTCAAATTGACAGAGACGAGACCTTTTTACAGTATATGCAATGTGTTTTTGTATATTTCATGTAACATATTTTTTCTTAGCTGGAAGTTCTTCAATTTAATTAGCTATACATCAACAAGCGGGCATTCTAAAAAATCCAGGTAATTTACACTTTATGGTCAAGTTAGATGCATGGAAATATTCTTTGTTTGCAAAGACCTGGCAAACACGGAATCATGTCCCAGGATAGGCGTGCCTGGATTTCCCAGGCTTGGGGGCCAAACATAATGCGCTTGTATCTGCACCAACAGCAGCACGCCTTCCACATTCAAGCATTTTGATTTTCGGCTACATCCCTTTTATTATCTCATCACTCATATATCTGGGGATAAGATTGTAGTCTTTGTGCCTTTTTCACACAAACGACTCTCATGCCCAGACCAAGGACACCACACCTTTGATGCCAGATTGTAATGTGGTGTGTAATAGGGGGTCTCATGCTATGACTGCATCATATTGGTAAATGTTCTTTGTGATGTGGGGCCAAAGGTAGAGATTTTTATGTCCGTGGGTGAATATGTGTCTCTGTTTGTATGTGTGTGAACACAACTTTTTTTGTCAAGTATAAATCAAAATCTGCTGTACCAATTTGAAATAAAATTGTTTGAGGGGTGAGCTCATGAGTTATGAGCTCATGTGTATTATGGAGCGAACTTATTCCTCCTAAATTTTCAAGCTAAGCACAAAGGTATAAAAACATTTTTATCTTTTTTAAATGTATCTAGTTATCATGGAGGAGGTGAGAAGTATAAGTGTAGTATATAACCCTCAGTTGAATCAAATTGAACAAACGGTCAAGGGTCAGAGGTCAAATATTTGTTTAAATGAATAAATTTGAGCCAATTTAAACGCAAAAAGGTACCGTATCCCGATTAAGATCCAAATTGGTGGCATGGTACCTTGTGGGGGTGAAGTTGTTCCCTGCATAATTTTGACCTCAAAGGCCAAGTCTGTCGACACCCATGGAAGGAGGCATCAACGAGCACCATGTCAATATGCTGGATTTGTAAAAGGGCGTTCTTACCTAATATTCCACAGTCGTTTTTACCAATGTACTTTATTATCTACTTTCAGTGGGGGTGGGAGGAGTAATGTGTCCCGTAATGTGTCCCATTCGTTCATGTTACTGCACTTCATAATTGGCAAGGTTGGGTCATGGATGTGTATACTATATCCATGGTTGAATCATCGAAAATGTAAGAAATTTGGTACTTATTCAAAAAGAAAGGAAGATTCCCTCTCCTCTTGCCCCCACCACTATCACACATGCGAGTGTGATTACAGATATATTACCCCGAGAGTCGATGTATACATAGCATTCCAGAAAGTGACTCCTTGTTGATGATTTCTTCCTACAGTATATAAGTTTTGGGGTGTTCGTTAATCTCACAGACTTGCGTTGTTTTTGCGTCATGTAAAGTGATTTACTGAACCGTGCCACAAGGTTCAATTTAGCCTTTCTACATACGTTATATCCACGAGAGTAGCATGATCTTGCAGTTTAAACATAAGCCAAATATTCAACCTGCGAATATCATATGCGTTGCATGTCAAGTTTGGGCATATACTAAGTTGGCGTGTATTGGTGAGTTTTCTGTTTGAATTTCAAATAAGATATAATTTTCATCTTTAATTTGTTAAGAATTGAGACTTGAATTATTTGAAAAAAAGTTGTAAACTCATCTTAGAGAAGTGCATGAAGTCATGCTCGTATCCGGGATCATCCCAGGGGTCGTCCCCGAGATCTTTCCAACGAACCTAAAAGGTACTGCAACTTCCTTCATCTGTTTTTGAGAAAGTGCCTTTTAGAGTTTTGACTTCATTATTATTTGACATTAAGTCAGTCTGATACATGGGTGTAGGAAGCTTTACAAAAGTGGGGGGCACGACCTCTTAGGGGGCACTACCCTAGTCATATGAATATGTCCGTCCATGTCTGTAGCTAATAGGGTAAAGTAAAAGGGCCACTTCCTCCTTAGAAAGGAGCACTTTTCCAATGGAAACACTTTCCTCCTCCGTACATGGGACTGACAAAAGTCGCCAGTTTCCTACTATTAGGTTAGTAATTAGGCCTTACGGCCATTTTTTTTTTTCTTAAGTGGCCCTCGGTTTCTACACATAATGGTCTAATATACGGAGAAACCAGACTTTCATTATCTTTTCTAAAGGTCCATTTCTTGCAAGAATACGGCAGATGGGGCAAATGACCGCCTTTGAATTCAACACTGATATGTATAATTATGACGTTTCAATGAGTCGAGCGGAATTTGAAACTACTGAAAAATTAACACATAAGTAACAATAACATTGATTATGTCATGATTATAGTGCTAGACTTGCGATTTGTGGTCTTTGGACGGTTGGAGTTACGAACAAAGCGACATTTTGCATAGTCGCTGTGTAGAAGCTCTTTGGTCGCTTTCATAAAAAAATTATCTCAACAGCCCAAGCGTTTAAGGAATGAGTAGCTATAGACTATTACGGAGGATCAGAAAGCCTCGCTATAGAATTGTAATGGTCTTGTTGTTCCCTTCTATGGAAATACGGTTGTCAAGAACTCCCTTTTCATGGGCTACGGATCTGCAAATAGTCAGAAAATCAAAATGCACCCGTTTGTAGCTATTATTTGATCAACCCCAAACAAGATTTTTTTTTTTTTTTTCAAGCTTTCGTTGGCTTAGGGGTTGTAATGTATAACCAGGGAGATGCTATAATAACTCTCTAAGCAAAACAGGGGCATGTTATTCTAAAAATGACATCAGCCTGTTCCAAGCGACAAGTCAGTTACGTTGCCATGGAGCAGGAATTTTACCATCTCCCGTCGAGTAGAGATGCGAAAGGAAGTATTTAGTACAGGGTTGATTTTGTAGGTTTTAATGTATCCGCCTCAACTTCTAGATGTGACCTTGATCATCGAAAGGTTGAAGCAATTTGCCGAAACAATCTGACTGTAACGGTAATGAAGACTTCACATGGTACAAGACTAATATAAAGACGGAAAATGTAAATGCTAACCTTATCATTACATTACTTACTGCTTGGTTATTGCTTAAATCATTTCAATGAAAACTGATTGCTGTTGCTGTTTTTCCCACCATCCTGTCCGAATCAAGATCACAGGGTTTGTATATATTTTTCTATCGAAAAATTCATCCATGTCATACTGAAATTATATAACATTCTCATACATTTCATCACGGTATTTTTCCTTATGTATTTAGGCATACCTTAGTATTTTTGAATGTCATTTTTTGTAGCGAGACCGTAATATGCTGCAGCCCTACTAAAAATCCTATCGGTAAAGTAGGGGGGCGGGCTGGGGGAGAAGGTCCTAATAATGGTTATGGCGAAGCTCCCATAACTCAAGTATAAAAATAAATCCCAAGTTTTTTAATCCAGAAGCCAAAGCACAGCAAATTCACCAAATTTCCCCAAAAAAATTATGTATAAGGCCTACTTTAGTTTTGATAAAACACTACCCCGAAACCGTGTGGGCAAATTACGTCCTACTATTCCCCCCAAAAAAAAAAAAAAATATATATATATATATATATATATATATATATATATATATATATATATATATATATATATATATATATATATATATATATATTAATATCAATAATAATCCAAGGTCTTCTACGGTCTTTTAGTTATAACCGATAAGCATTGGTCAAACCCGATATTTTTAAACTGAAGATGATTTGTGTTAAGGCGTTTGGCTACAATAATTACCTTGCTGACTAATGATACATTTTTGCATTTCCGAACTAGCCCCTCGTTAATTATTTTACATGCTTTTGTATCTATATTACGGAAGTGAAGACTTAGCAAATACTATCATTTATTTTTTGTTACGATACACTCAGTATCATGAATCTATGCAGTCGTCTGCACAGTGTATGTATGTATGTATGTGTGCACGTATGTATGTATGTATGTATGTATGTATGTATGTATGTATGTATGCATGCATGCATGCATGCATGCATGCATGCATGCATGCATGTATGTATGTGTGTGTATGTATGTATGTATGTATGTGTGTGTGTATGTATGTATGTATGTATGTATGTATGTATGTATGTATGTATGTATGTATGTATGTATGTATGTATGCATGCATGCATGCATGCATGCATGTATGTATGTATGTATGTATGTATGTATGTATGTATGTATGTATGTATGTATGTATGTATGTATGTATGTATGATGTAGGTATGATGTAGGTAGGTAGGTAGGTAGGTAGGTATGTATGTATGTATGTATGTATGTATGTATGTATGTATGTATGCATGCATGCATGTATGTATGTATGCATGTATGTATGTATGTATGTATGCATGTGCGTATGCATGTATGTATGCATGTGCGTATGCGTGTGCGTATGTCTGTGGCGCTTTGCTTGTAAACACGAAATCTATATCATGTCATATTTAGCACATAGATGCATCATGACCCATAGATGGGCCTTATTGTTTTTAGTATCGGTATCGTGCATATTAATGAGTGGGCGGGCAAAACGTAGAAATCTTAAAATACTCAAATTTTGATAACCATATATCTGCTTTGCATCTACTTTGGCATAAATAAGGTATAAGGGTTGGTGCAGATGCCCATCTTATCAAAATGTTCAAAATCTCTGATATTGGGCATAATGTGGTTTTACTGAAAACAGCTTGTAAACCAATATCTCGTAAACCATACATCAGCGGCATGTCAAATTTGGCACATTGATTAATCATGACTCAAAGATGGTTCCTATTGTTTTTGGTGTCGATATCATGCATACTAATAAGTGGGTGGGGCTTAGTGCAACAATCTTGAACTTTTCAATCAGTTTTGCTTATGTGGCATGCTTGTCGTTAGATAGTGTGTAAAGTAAATGTTGCTAAAATGTTATATTTAATCAATTTTGAAATATAAAAAACTAGAATTGCTACCCTTTTATAAACCTAAGTTACGTTGTATATTGTCTGTAATAGCATTATCTGTTCTCCCAGGACAAAGACTATATAAACTAAAACTGCCACCTTTGAATTGCCTTTGACGTGCATTCCTTCTCAACGCCAAACAATAGCAACAGTTGCAAAGGATGTTTCACGGGTTTGTCATCATTAATGACTTTGTATAAGAAACAAATACTTTGGCCTAGTGGTCATATCATGACATTGCCACGTTAGATGTCCCTGTTGCAATTCAGATCCCAACAGATCCGCATCCATTATTTCTATTTCTATATGACTTTAACTGTTTGAAGACTGGATGTAGAGTACCCAATATATCTATCTGCATTCTAAAACTTAAATGTAAATCATTGTCAGTTTAAAACACAGACATGTATAGTGTATAAGCACCAACCAATCAAATAATCACTCCCACAACTAGGGGAGGGAAAAATTGACATCAAAGAGTCATTCGCTTGGTCTCAAAGCTGCTATTGCTTTAAAGCATGACCCGTAAACCTCAGGATCGATAACTGATAAAGCCAAGAATTCTTTCTCTAATATAAACTCACCACTGATCGTAGTCTAAAAATCGTCATTTTCCCCACTGGACATGTTTAAACTCCCTAATTTTCCACATGGTTCAATCGATCACGTATCAACTGACACAATTGACTTCAAAGTCCCCACACAATTTGGAAAATATATTTTCTTATCTGCTGTACAATATGTAATGCTTTCATACTATAATTGTTATAGTTCAAAGATTAAAAAAATGATTTTCAAAGTGGAATTTGCCCCAAAAGTTTTAATAAAAAGTTTACTTAACGGTGAGTTTTATATTATGTTCATTGAAGACAAGCAATATTCTTCTCTGAGCCCTATAAAGATTCAAGGATGAAAGATTGAAGATTTAAAATTCTAACGTACTTTACAATTGTTCTTTTTTAAAGGTCAACTGTTTCATCAGCTTGTCTTTTCAACCAGTCAATACTAGATAACATTTTCCTGCGGATAAGCAATACCAACATGATTTTACCGTTGATCAGTTGATATGCAGTGCAGATAATGCGTCAGACCTTCCAGCGGATTAAAGGACTAAAAATTTCATATTTTGTTTAATGGCAACTTAATTCCTTGTAATCCTCTTTGAGGGGAAATCTTTGTTCGCGAAATGCCTCTTGCCGGGATCTACCGGATAAAAATCTCGCTTTTATGTGCTAGCACGTTGGCTTCTATTTGCATATTTGCTTTTTACTCGAGCATAAAAATGGATACAAAATTGAAAGTAACGAAGATATTCGAATCAAAATCCACTCTTAGATTTATTGATAAAGTGAAAAAACGTCAAGAATTTAAAAAGATAAACCACCTTACCTTAAATAATAGAATAATTGCAAAAAATATTAGGCCTACATATGCCCAGTCACACTCGGTTAACTCTAGTGCTTACCTATCTTTACATGATGGTATTGTATTCAGAACAATTGAAACTAATAGGAAGGACAACACAAGACTGATGCACGATGGGATGCAAACAGACGGCCGTGATATAGCTTCATCTAAACCTCAAGCTGACATCAGGTTAAATATGACACAGAGAACTCTAGAACCCCGACCAAGCATTGGTCAAAAACATGGTCAAAGAAATAAATCTTTCGAACAAATCTTACCAGATGGACAAGTAAATAACAAACTGCAGCGTAGGAAGTGGGCTGATCGGTTCTTCAAAGACGTAGAATTACGAAACACCGGTAAGTATTTCAGGATTAGCTCTCGGCCCTCACACAAAAACAGACATAAATCCCAGAATACGAGCCATATCTGGGTCAGATCCCGGTTCGACATAAAATCCAGATCAGGATTTGATATCGATCCCAGATATGACAGATAATGAATTGGGCAGATATGACTTTCTATGACTTGATATACCTTGATATAAACTTTATTTGAATATATGATGGGCATTTAATCAAGTTTATATCTTGACAGAGAGCTGATGAGTAAACTGCTCCGTTGAGAAAAATGTCAAACTTGAAAGGTGCCCGAGTCTGTTTGAAAATGACTGGTGGAAAAAAATCACCCATTCACGTTCCTTGCACTGTCTGACTGTTGAAAAATATAGATATTCGGCGTTTTAGCTTTTCCATTGATTTGTTACTGAAATTGATGAGTGGAATGGTTTGCCTGAGTGGGTGGTGGTTAGTTCCAATTCTGTTCGCAATTTCAAAGTCAACATTGATAAATTCTTTACTAACTCTTTGATATTTTTGTGGTGGTAGATGGTGGTGTTAGTTTGGGTTTTTTACATGGTGACTAAGCCTTCTTAGCCCGTCATCTTGCTATGTTATGTATGTTATATTATAATGTATTGACAACCAATCAAACGTCTTGAATAATCAATTATTTTTTTCTTTAAAGTCTCAGATACTCTGATAACACTTCTGATAGTTGCATACGACAACAAAAATTTGACATTGAAGGCCTAAGACTTTTACGGAATGTGAGAATGTGATGTCACTCATATAGTCCGACATCAGACATTTCGACACAAGTCTATAGCATAAAGTTTAAATCATGAATATTTTTTTACCTGTTTACGAAAAATGATTTTTGAATTCTCAATTATCCACGCTGATACCCATATAAAGTCGTGCGACGTCTTTTATTTAAAAAAAAAACGATAATCAGTTTCGTGACAGACAATTTGACAATCGTCAATTACTTAAAAATGTTATCACATGCATGTGTTATTGCATGGTTAAGCTGTACTTATTTTAAAAACAAACATGGCAATAAGTCAAAAGTATTGATATTTTTTTGAAAGCTTTTTTATATATTTTTTTAAGTGTATGACCACAACCACTACGCTATTGTCAGCAGAGGATATTTTCTTTTCATGTAAAATGGACAGGGGTGACGAAAGATGTTTGAATCTTGGGGCACAGGTTTTGAGGGGCACTTCCGGATTGACGTATTTTGAAAGCATGCACGACAGCATAATATCTTTAGGGACAACCCCTCCCCCCCCCCCCACCCCTTACCCATCATACACACCGCCAGGAACATTTTAATACTTTTATCGGTCCGAAAATAAGTGTTGACCAGTTTTTCTTTTCGAAATTTTGTTGCCTGCACGAACACATTAGATTCACACATTTAGGAGCAAAATTCAAAAATAGGGACAAACTATAATGGGAAAAAGGGCACCAATTTGTTTAACTTTTGAGAAAAGTGTGGGTGAGGGGAAACGTGTCAAATGTGCCTCCCCCCCCCCCTTCCTTGTTCCACCGCCTATGAAAATGGGAAGATTATATCTTAAACAGATGAACACTTCGATAATTATAGCAATATCTATGGAGCTGCAATATGACAATCTTTTTTACCATTTTCACCTATATTCCTTCTTCTGTTTTTACTGTAGTCATATAGACCATAAATTTCACTGATAAAGATCATGATTATAGCAAATCGATATTTCAAGGGTCTAGCATAACCGTATATGCATATATAAATTGTATTTGCCTTTTTATATGCAATAACTATGTTGTTACTTCAACTTTTAAGAACATTTTTGTATTTTTTAGTTTGTGAATCGGCGAAGATCATGCCGCGCGGTTCGATGGCCCTCACAGCCCTTGCAAGCGTTCCGGGGTCGGGGAATACATGGGTGAGGTACTTGATTGAGCGTGCCACAGGAATTTATACCGGCAGTGTGTTTCGCGATCCATTCCTCTTCTTTGGTGGTGAGTTTTGGATGTGGGTGCATGATAAATACAATGTAACTTCCAAATAAAACTATAACATCTGTATTTTTTTATACCACCAGCAGTGTCACCAGGAGGGAACCGTGAAAGTGCTTTAAGCCCCAGCCTCGTTTCATTTCAAGAAGATTCTTCAAATTCTTAAGTCCACTTATTTAAAGCTTTAAAATAATGCACAAGGTTTGCTACATCGTGTTGTGGTTTCTTATAACCATTTTGTACGAATCTCGGTATTCGGTCTTTAACCAGTTACTCCCAGCTGACGTCCTGTTCAGTTCAGAGTTTAATTAAATCAATATTATACGTCACGATGAAACAAGGGCCTTTATTTCTTGGTGAGAGTAAATACAAGTTCTTTAAAGAAAAAAACAATTCTTTTTTTTTATATTTTTTTAATGCTCCTGCGTTTAATAATCGGAACGTTGTAGTACGCCTCCGAGTCCTCAAAAGACTACAATCATGGCCGTACGAGGCGGGGGCTGTGGGTAGCCTCCACCTGTCGGCCGGATACCAATCTAAGTCGGGCAGGAAATATTGCCCGACTCAGCTACGACGGCTAGATATCGTGGTCATACCCTCCTGACTCGGCATGATGATGACAATATGGTACTTGGGCACCGATCTGATATAGTCGTGCAGATATATAGAATGTTGGATATAGGCCTACTGTTAGTTCAATCAGTGATTTATCTGACTTATGCCAGGCTCTGCTATCGGGCTCATGCCAACCGGACTCGGCAAGCTGACTACATAATGATTCTTGGGCACCGATTTCAGTCGGGCAGAGATATAGAATGTCGAATGCACTGTTTAAATCAAATACATAATATATCTGAATCATGCCCGATTCGGTTAGATATAACAATTACTTCTCCAGACTCGGCATGATGCTGACAACATGATTTTCTGGTCACTAATCTTTAATCAGGCAGAGACGTGAAAATGTTGGATGCAGTGGCGAAGCCAACCTCAAAAAACGAAGCGTGAATTTTGATGTCAACGTTCAAGAAAGTGGGGGATTCAAAGGGACCTTGATAACGTTCAATATTTTTGAAACAGTGAGGGAAGGATATCAGAATATCTCCATGTGATCACGTGCAGCTTCGTCAATAGCTGCCTGGTCGGATATGAATTGATGGCATGTATGGGAATCATGCTCGAATCGACCAAGTCGACTAGATATCAGAATCATGTCCACCCGACTAGACATGATGGTAATTTTTGGGTTGGCTAACAGAAACGTAAATATGAAGGAAACCCACCCACACCCAGGGTCCCCACGCACACACACCCATACATACATGCACCCACCCACACGCACACACACACACACACATTTAAAGTCCTAAACCTGGATCTGGATGACAGATGCGGGGACTGGCTTTGAAGTTGTTCACAAGGATCCTCGTAAACTAAACAACTAAATTAGTTTTGTTGATAGACGGGATTAGGGGTTGTCCGGTGCAGGAGGAGCATTTTCCTCCCACTTTTTCTTCATTCTTTGTGCATCTTAATGTCATTTTATAATCTTGTCCCTCACTATCTGTACACAAATTTTATTTTGTGATTCTTCCCTAACTTTCAGTGAGAAAATTCCGTCCATGGTTCTGCTGCATGATGCATCTATTTGCTACATACGGGTCAACATTTTTAAGAGGGGAAAAAATGTTTTGACTCAAAAAGATTCCCGTTTTCTTGCAAACTTTTGACGGTTTAACATTTAATTGTAATTGTGGTACGCAAAATTGGCGAAAAACTACCAGAACAATTTGCATGTAACATTTTTCTTTACTTTCCTCCACTTTTTTGTGACCCTTTACACAGTTTATGATCCGAATTCTGTAATATCTTTAATAATATTTTGCCCGAACTTTCTCAATTTTAAGGGAACATTTCTTCTCTATACCTGCTTAGAAATAACATTTTTGCTACTTCTTTACCTATATTTTCAGCCAATTTGCATTTTGGGGCATCAAAAACAAGAACTTTCAGCGCATCTGGGGACTCCCACTTGTAAAGTTGTACCTAACCAGAGCTTCGCCCCTAGACCCCACGATTGCCCCCAAATTTGATCAATTTTCAGGGAAATTACTTCTGCCTAAGTATAGAAATTTAAACCCATGCAAACTGTTAAAGCTTATCTTAGTCTGTTAGTTGATTTTATCATTAGAATATTTTCTTCTTTTCAGCTTTTTATCTGTTGAATTTTGTAACGTTGTGTTTGATTTTGAGCCATTTTTGGGGTTTAAAAAGTACAAAATCTTCAGAGCTTCCGGGACTTCGCCCTACGCGTACGCTGTACGTCGCCAATGCTGCCTTTGAAAAATGCGCAGCACCCCTCCCCTTCCCCACCACAACCCAAGCCCAAAACTCTGGTGAAAACACTGCGCTTAAAATTAAATGTTTATTCACAGATTCACTATCTGACTACGAGTTTTCCTTCGTAATAGGCCTATGTTTTCGTTTATGTTGTATAAGTCGTGAAAAAAGTCACCGCCGCCTGAGTAAGATGGGCCCATACGGCCATATAATTGTATCATAGTCAAATTACAATTGGTTTAAAGTATTCTTAGCTTGTCAATTAACTAAGAAATATTCAATTTATAATTTTTCTCGAACTTACAGGTTTTAAAGGTGAGCGTCAGGTTCCACAGAGACGTACCGTGATCGTGGTAAAAACACATTATGATGATAGTCCACATATTCGGTCTTACGATAAGGCGATCATTTTAATACGAAATCCATTCGACGCTGCAATATCTGAAGCCCACAGGAATAACAGCGACGGCAATCATATCTACATCTTGCCACACAGCTATTTTAAGTCACAAGGTGAGAAATTATGCCTTTTCCTTTTCAATTTTTGCTTGCTTGTTTATGGACTAATTAAGTATTTGTAGGGATTATTAGTGGCATAGCCAGAACCCCTATTTTTTGGAGTCATATTCTTACCTAAGGAATGGGCAAAGCTATATTACAACTATTGTAGACGAACGTTTGCTTAGGTATATGCAGTGGGAGTGGGGAATGGGGAGTGAAATGTAGAGGGGGGGGGTGTGCGGGGACAGGAGGATTGGGGAGGGGGAAGACAATTTTACTGAGGTCAATGTCCCTCCCCTCCCATTCCCCGATCTGGATACGCAAGGTAGCGATCACAATTTTCTGGATAGAATTTTTCAAAGGTATTTTAGAATTTTGCATCGTTTTCAATACAAATTTGGTCCTAATGTGTATGTAAGGTGTCCGCCCGTTATTCCAAAGGCCGTAAGAATTGCCTTTTTTAATTTTTTATCATCAGATTATACGTATAGCAGACAATCAATAGACGTTCATGTTTACGTATATTTTAAACTTTAACATGTTTCTCCTTTCATCTCTGTAGCTTGGAATATGTACGCATCTTCCCATTGCTGGTTCTGGCGCTCTTTTAATGAGAACTGGATATCTCAGACCAGACAGTATCTTGTAGTTTATTACGAGTCTCTCATGAGAAATATCCATCTTGAATTAAAC
This sequence comes from Chiridota heheva, assembly GCA_020152595.1. NCBI lineage: Eukaryota > Metazoa > Echinodermata > Holothuroidea > Apodida > Chiridotidae > Chiridota > Chiridota heheva. Next base: position 1,035,740 of record JAIGNY010001448.1, read on the forward strand.
CGTATAATCAATTTCCTGGAGCAACCGCTGAACGAGACTCGGGTCGCCTGCGCAGAACAATTCTCGGAGGGGAAGTTTCATCGGTCACCCCATAATTTAAGTTTTGATCCGTTCACACCGCAGATGAGAGCTGACTGCAATCAAAATATTCAAGCATTCCGCAAGTTCCTCGAAGAAAGGGGAATTTCATCTGTTCATGTGCACGTTTAACAAATTACAAGAAAAAAAGTATATGCTTCTTAACTTTTTCTTATAATCACTTTATCCTTTACCAGTGTGTCTATGCTATCCTTAAGTAAGAAACTGATTTTAACGATAACGTCGGCACCACGCCTGAGTTGTCATTACCCCTGATTGCTCCATCAGTCCAAGATAATATATGTTAACCATCCGTCAATTTCTACTAAACTAGTTATTGTTTGGTGATTCTTTAAATTATTTCCCTGAAGTGACCTGGATCAACAGGGACCGCGGAGCATATTTTGAAGACGGGGGAAAGAAGGAGGGAGGGGGGGGGGAGTGGGGTGGGGGAAGGGTGAGGGGGCTGAAGAAGTAAATGACGAAAATAAAAAGCGCCATCACATTCATATTTGTACACCAACTCCCAATAGGCATGGGCGTAGGAAGTGTCACCTTTCGGGGGAAGGAGAGAGCAAGAACTAAAAAAGAAATTGGGAAATTTCCTTCATTTTCGGGCACTTTTCTAAATATTTCGGTAAATTGATTGTTATTTAAGGGAAATTTCTAGCTGAATTTTTGTTTTGTTTATTACGGGAAATTTCGCCCTTTTTTGTGCAATTTTGTTCGATTTTCTGGAAATTTTGAGCACTTTTCTTACAATTCACCAAAAATTTTAGGGAAATTTTGTTCAATCCTATGAAATTTCCTTTATTTTTTAGCCATTTTCCCCAATTGTTGTGAAATTTCACTCATTTTTGTGCAATTTTGTTCAATTTTCTGAAAATTTTGGGCACTTTTTTTACAATTTACCGAAAATTTCGTTAAATTCGGGAAAATTTTCTTCATTTTATGGCCATTTTTCCAAATTATGTGAAATTTTGCTCATTTTGTGCAATTTTGTTCAATTTTCTGGAAATTTTGGGCACTTTTCTTAGAATTCACTAAAAATTTCAGGGAAATTTCGTTTAATCTCGGTAAATTTCCTTCATTTCTTGGCCATTTTCAACAACTTTTGTGAAAATACCTACATTTTTGGGCCATTTTCGGAAGATTTTTTTCATTTTTATACATTTTTTGGAGGGAATTTCGGAACTTAATTGTAAATTTTTGGGAAATTTGTAGACAAATTTGACCTAAAATTAAAATAACTCTAGCGAATATGTCTTCAATTTTATTTTATTTTTCGCGAAATTTTGTTCGATTTGGGGGAATTTTCGTTATTTTGGGCTCTTTCCTTCGGTGAACCGCTGTTAATTTTGGGAAATTTGGTTCATTTGTAGGCAATTTTCCGGAAATTGGGTTCATTTGTAGGCAATTTTCCGGAAATTGGGTTCATTTGTAGGAAATTTTCTTCAATTTTAAGAAATTTGGTCAATTTTCGAAAAACTTTGTTTACGAATTTGACCAAAATTTCAAATTAATTTTACCCAATTTTCTTTGAATTTTACCATTTATATCAATTTTATGTTAATAATATACCCGTTTTATGTCCCATCAAGGAATACCTGGCACTTCAAGGTTCTCAGGCCATATTAATATTATTATTATTATTTTGGCCTAGCAAAAAAAGTGTGTGGGGGGCTCCCACCCCCTCCCCTAACCTCCCCGTCTCCGCGGTCCCTGATCAACCTGCATTTGCATGAATAAATTGGTAAGAGCCCACTGGTCCAAAGGTCTAACAGTCCGAAGGTTGAGTAGTCCAAAATAAAGGACCCACTAGGTCGATAATCCGGAGGTTTACTACTTTGAAAGGTTCACAAGTCCGACATGTCCGAAGGCCTTACCTTCGCAACGACTCATCTGAGAGACGGAAATGCAAAGTCAGGGAATTGCTAAATAATTCATCTCTTTGGCTCCTTTCTAATTTAACTCCCACCCCCCTCCTTTTCCCCCTCCTATCAAAATAAAAGGAGAAGATTATTTTCGACGTGGTGTTGCTAATATTTTTTTATGGAACATGGAGAAAAAAAAGTACGTGTAATCACGCTGTCTTTGTCAGTTTAGAGTTTAAAACAACGTTGTATTGCAGAGGTGTAGAAACCGGGGCCAAAGTACCATTTTGGTATTTGAAATACAATTCGTGCTCAATGGCAATCGCATCCCGAAAGTTGAATATACGAAGTTCCTGGGTTTAACTCTAGACCCCAAGCTCTCCTACAAGCAACACATCACCAACCTGAAACAGAAATGCAACAGCTCCCTGAACCTTCTCCGCCTCCTCTCCAACACCACTTGGAGTGCGAACCGCCATGCTCTCCTCAAAATCTTTAGGCTCACCATTCGTGCCAAGCTTGACTACGGCAATATTGTCTACTGTGTCGCTCACAATTCATACCTCAACCACATCAACACCATCCAAAATAAAGCCCTCAGGCTTTGTCTGGGTGCCTACAGGACCTCCCCAATCATCAGCCTTCATGTTGGAGCCAACGAACTCTCCTTTCTGTTAAGGTATAGAAAGCTTAGCCTCTCTTATGCTTTTAGAGTCCTCACCAACACCCAGAACCCTGCATACAACCTCATTAGGTACCCAAATTTCTCCACCCTCTTTGATAGGACCAAAACCCTATCCCCTCCCTTTAGCTTACGCATTAATCAGACCTCCATCTCGGCATCAACCCCGCCACTCTTGGCACCTTCTCCTGGCCCACTTTTTCTCCTTGGGCCACCCCCCCCCCCTTCTATCCACCTGGGCCTCTCCACTCATCACAAAACACAAACCTACCCTAACCTCTTTATCAATCTCCACAACCAAATCAAAGACCCAACTCTCAAACTACACCTCCATCTATACTGATGGTTCCAAGGAAGGCGACAAGACAGCTGCTGCTGCCGTCATCCAGGACATCACCCTTAGTAGCAGGCTTCCTAAATACTCGTCCATCTTTTCGTCAGAAGCAAAGGCCATCCTCCTCGCCTTCAACTTTATTGAGTACTCTCCGCTCAGCCACTTTCCCATCTTCTCCGACTCCAAGGCTGTTCTTACTTCTTTACTCAATCTTAAATGGGATAACTTCACATCCCACCTCCTTCTCCAGAAACTCCTTTCGCCCACCCTCTGAAGGAAAAGTATTATTTTCTTCTCGTACCCAGCCATGTTGACATCCCTGGCACTGACTCCCAAATTGATAACAAACTGCACGTCGTCCAGCCCACCATTCCGATCAAACCCACCATCAACAACCTCTCTCGTGTTGACGTATTATCCGTATTAGAACAGGTCACACCCACCTCACTCACTCCCACCTCCTTATTGGCTCCCCCCAACCCCTCTGCAACAATTGCCATTGCACCCTCACAGTCCATCACGTTCTCCTTGCTTGCCCCATGCACAACCTTCACAGAGCCTCCCTCGCTCCCCACAACTCAATTGCCGAAGTCTTCCAGAAAAACCCTCCGGATAAAATGATCTCATTCCTTCAGCATGCCTCCATCTACAACCATATATAGTCCTCCTCTCCCACCACCTTCTCTCTACTTTCTTTTTTTCTTTTCACAAAAATTGAAGAAAGCTTTCAAAAAATTGAAAATTAATTTGTGCAAAATGAAGGAAATTTTCTGAAAATTGAAGAAAACCTCCCAAATATTACAAAAAAAAATCCCAAAATGAAGGAAAATTTCACGAATATGGAAGCAAATTTGACGAAAATGACTGAAATTCCCAGAAAATTGAAGAAAAAAATCCCGAAAATAAAGGAAATTTCCCGAAAATTTAAAAAAAATTCCCAAAAAATGAAGAAAATTTCATGAAAATGAAGACACTTTCTCGAAAATTGAAAACGTTCCCGAAAATGAAGGAAATTTCTACAAAATTGAAGTATTCGTAAGACGTTCATTTGAAAGCAAAAAAAGGGGCTTTAAAATGTGTCACATCCATTAGGGGCGCTTGGGGCGAGGCCCACGAAATACCTGCATTTCTAGCAGTTTTGATAGCAGAAAATTGCTTAATATTGTGTCAAATACAGGGTCGACGTCCTGGTAGGCGCCCAGTGGGCGAAGCCCTAGGAAGTAAGTAGCGTTTTTTGGCGTGATTTTGGTAGCAGACGATTGCTTTAAAATCGTGTTAAGCCCACACTAGAATTACTTAAAAGGAATATTTTGGAACAAATTTTAAAATGTAGGATCCTATTGACTACATTATGTGTCTTAAGTTGGGGTCTAGGGATGGTTTTCATGTGTTTGATGTAATAATAAAGCTTTGAGGGAAAACATTTACAACTTTGAGAATAAAAAGTGTATAAGAATATATTCTCAAGGCAATTTTTCGCCCCTGTGAGCATTCGCTGTCCTCTTAAAAAGCATATTCAATAAAATTGTTTGCCCTTCATGGCAGGGGCAGATATTAAATATTGCCGACGAGCTATCGCCATGCATCGGCTACTGTCAGAGTGCGAAATCCAGGAGCCCGCTCGAGTGCCAATGGAGGGGTTCGGGGCGAAGTCCCTGGAAAATTTGATCTTTTCTGTGGCCGGGAAAAAATCATGCTCTTTTGGACTACAAAAATGGAATTTTACATGCTTAATAGTATGAAATAAGAAGTAAGAAATTATTGATCAACACAAGTTATAGTTATTGAGAACAAATATGTTTTCAGGACGATTTTGGAGCTTCCTTGAGAATTTGGCGCCCTCTCATAAAGCTTCGCTGGGGGAAGTTGCCCCCTGCCACCACTCCACTGATTCCCATGCATTTTTTCTTATTCCAAAGTTTTGACCTTGTCGAGCCGACTTTACAGGAATCTTTTACCTCTATCGACGGTCCTGGCTTTGATATACCATGAAACATTCACCTCCATGAGAAAAATAAACATTTGACAAAGACGTGAGATTATTTTTCTTTACTGGAACATCAAATCGCGTTCCAATAAACAAAAATCAAATAATAGATGTAAGTTCCGATAGCTGATACATCTGTACATGTCCGCATTATTTGCAATGACAAAGTGCGCGAACTACTCCGAATTTCAATATTAAGTTACATCGATCTGCATGCTCCATGGCCAGCTGGCTCCGAATTGCGTATATAATTTGCTTTTAAGCTACAAAATAATGCAAATTCATATATGATCGTTACTGATGAACTCATTTTCATATTTATATAGGCCTACTGTTATGAGGGCGAGTCTGGATGGCCCGACTCTATACATGGGCCAACTTGATGGAAATTCCACAACTGTTTCTACTCCATTTTGCGTATGTAGACTAAAGTTATTTTTTTCCCAGAACTATAGCCCGAAATTGATATATTTCAAAATCTAAATCAAAATCTCTAAAAATATATCGTTTGCAAGCGAAAAAATTGCACAGGTTAATTGAGTTTCTGTTAAATATTGCTCTTCTTCATGTTCGAGAAATTTCCTTAAATTTTTGGAAAATTTCTTCCATTTTCGGAAAATTTCCTTAATTTTCTGGAAATTTTCTGGAAATGTTAATTTTGTCAAAATTTCATTTTTTTTCTTCCAACCGGGCAAGAAGCATGCAACCGGTAAGGTGAAACTATCTCGCTTCATGTGCCGCACCCCATACAATAATAATTCCTGTAACGTAAAGATTTGAGAAAATTTTACATCCTTGCTCGTCAGCTCGTATACAAATGTGTAAAGAAAAAATAAAATATGAGGACTTGGAGACTTAGAGGCATCGGGCAACATATTTTCTAGGCCCTGCCCACCCCCCTCCCACCCCGCCCCTTCCTCCCGGACAATTTCTTTACACATATAGCTCGTACGTTTGTTTATAGGTTTGTTCAACAGTTTGGACAATAATTAAACTGTCAAATGGCCTCCAAAGTCAAATATCTTCCTATAAGCAGTGGCGTAGCTAGACTTTTTTTTTGCAGGGGGCCCGAAGCAGGGGGATGAACAATACAAAGTGAATCCAAGCTACCCCCACCCCTCTCCATTACAGAAAATGTGAGATATTATGAGGGGAAAATGGGACATTTTGAGCAAAATACTTCAAAAATTTGGAGGAGAAAGTCTAATATTTTAAGCAAAATGTCAGATATTTTGAGCAAATACTAAGAAATTTTCAAGTAATAGACCTAGTCGGATATATTGAGCAAAACTTAAATGATTTGTGGAAACGTCAAATAATTTGAGAAATTTTGAGGAAAAACGTTGGAAATTTTAGGAAAAACGTTGGAAATTTTGAGGAAATTTGACCTAATTTATACATTTTTCGCAAATTTTGTGATCCGCTTTTCCCGTGGCTGGTACAACTAAACTCTGAGACCGATTACTTTCATAAGGTTTACCAAAATCATACAAAGTTTCTATTTTGCTAATTACACAAATTTTCCGAGTTTTGGGAAATTTCCTGCCAGGGAGGAAAAAAATGGTGAAACACCCTGATTGCCTGAAGCAGTAGCGGCGCGAAAATCGTTCATGGGATCTTTGCGAGAAATGGAGCGTAGTCCCTACGTCTCTCTTCCTAATATGAGTATATCCCAGTTTGAAGAATTAATCTATAGACTAAAGCAGTGGCGACGATGTCATTTGAATCATGGGAGGCAGGGAGGAGAATGGGAACCCAGTAGCGTGTTTGTTAACAATAATTGTGCCGCCATCGCGGCGTGGGGTGACTGGGGTCCATATGCGAGGCCCTGGTAAAGTTCAGTGAATTTCCCGCGGATGCAAATTGACAATTTCATTTTTGTAATGCCCCGAAATGGCTTCCAATGATGAACATATTGAAAAGGATATAAGCTACATTTTTTCCCCTATCCAAGCCTTTATGTTTTAATTTGATATTTGCATCAGAAGTATGAAATAGATCGAACTTGAACAATTGAATGAATATTCATTAAATTATAACAACGAGTTTGGTTCAAGGGTCGCTGTCCAAGGGTTGCTCGGGAAATTTCAACTAGTGGTCAAGCACGTTTATAATATGAAAGAGTAGACCTACTTTAAAAGAAACAAAATGGTGAAGAAACTACTAAGTTCAATATATTAATGATGACAGTAAGCAGGTAAGTTTCAAGAGCTGATACAGTTTTGTGTGATTTTGTTTATAATTTGTAATGACAACTTGTATGTGGCAGCCACTCCGAATTTCAACACTGGGTTACTTTGATCTTGAGCCCCCTCGTTGGGGCAATGTATACAGTGGGCCCTTATGCAAACGATAAATACACATTTAAGCTCTGTTCGTGTAATACTGACCAAATTTCACTGCCTGTAAGCTATGAATATTTATGAGGACCTCTTTTTTATGGTCCTATATTGTTTTAAGGCGGTCCTCTATAAGGTGTGCTCAACTTCGCCAAGAGGTGATTTAGGAGCTTTACCTATACCCACAGAAAAGTATTACCTGATCAATTCAGCATTATACAAAAATTGATAAATGTTTTACACATGCATATTAAGAATTTACTGGGTTGCAGGTATTCAATTTGTAATTATAGTTGAAGATTAATTGAAATAAAACAAATGGATGCAGTCTTCGGTCTTTAATCTTAAACTTTTGACCTCCTGTAATCATCATTCTATCATCTATCGGAAGTTAGTATCCTTTAAACCCAAAAAGTAAGCCCAGGGCCGTAGGAAGAGTCAGCTCTATAAGGGAAAAATTGATTGGTAAATTAACTTTCCATCCAATACTGCATGCTAAATACTGCATGCTATTTGGGAAATCTTCTTTTTTTAGGAAGTCTCAAGTCTTTCTTCTTTTCAGGTATTTTCTTTAATTTTGGGGAAAATTAGCCAAAATAGCATCAGGCCAAGGCACCTGGCAAATTTTTTTTTTTTTTTTTTATATTATAGACTCATACATTTTTAGGTTTATTGACTTAAAAATAAAATCTGCCGCCCTCCCCAAATTTCACTCAAATATACGACGTTGTACCTTACTTTATATATTTCTTCCGGTGAGGAAAGTATACACGCAACGAACGAGCCAGTGACAATTCGAGCATAATATAAACATCGAAGAGACAACCAAGAATCTTTTTTATTTTTTTTGTTTCAAGCAATTTATTGCATTCTCATCTCAAATGTAGTATCTATATTTGTGTTACAGATGATAATAAAACAATCTTACTGAACTGATGAAGATGATATCAGAACGGAATAAAAGATCAACCGTTTACAATTGATAATAAGTCAGGTACCTGCTGGAAGGGTATTGGAATTTCTTTTCTTTTAGGTTTTTTTCATCACATATTTAATAAGAAGAAATTAGGAAAATAAAGAAGAAATGTCCCGATACGAGGCAAAAAGCCTGTTTTTGAAGTTCAGACTTCGAAAGTCACATATTAAATACGGACATTATTATGCGCAAATATATTTCAATTTCAAAATGATTTGGTTAGAGCATTTGTTTTCACATATTTCTTATGATTGATAGAAATCACCTTTTTTAGTGATTTATGCAATGATGTTTTGATGAAAATGGTTTAAACGCGTGCGAATCCCCGCGCGCGCGAATCCTCGCGGAAAATTTCTTTCAATTTTCGAAAAGTTTTTACTTCAATACTATAAACATTTCCTTAAATTTTACCAAATTTGTCTTCAATTCAAGCACATTTTCTTTCAATTTTACCAATTTTTGAATATTATGTTAATGATTTCTTGCAACGTTACATCCCAACCGAGAAGATAACATACTCACTGATACTCACAGATCCTCTTCCGACTCTAGGATTCTCCTGGATCCTCTTCTGTCAGCTCAAAGCTTGTATTTATGCTGAATTTATCTTGTCTATATAGCTGGGTTAATCGGATGCATGTTTTGTAATCATAGTATAATGGCTGGTTTTTCCAATGTCTGTCTAGTCTTGCCTCAAATGTGGGCATTGATTTAGATGTTACTACTGAATTCGGTAAACTATTCCATATGTCAACTGAGCGGTGCACAAAAGAGAATTTCCTGATATTAGGCGGATGATACTCATGTCCCCTAGTTGATAAATCCCCTTTTAAGTTGTATGAAGTTTGACACTTCCGGGTCATATTTTCCGGTTAAAATCTTAAAGAGGGAGGCTCGTCTCAGTAAAATACGGTAATTATGGGGGATACTATATTTTGACGTCACTTCCGCTTGTGGCATCTTCATGGCACCACACAGTACAGCCAGACACTAACATGTACGTTGTGTGTGCAGAACTATGTACACAGCGTATTACGTTACTGTAACGAGAAACTTATGTTTTTTTCAATACTCTGTCAGAAAGCGAAAGTGACATTTTAGTATTATAATACTACAATGATAGTCACGAAATAAAAATTACTGAGAAAAAAGAAGAAGAAGATGAAAGCAAAAAGTCAAAATAAACGATTCTACTGGGGCTTGAACTCACGACATGATTTGAAGAAAAAAACCCGTTAATTACGATCGCCGCAAGCCTCTGGGCTATCTCGTGTGATGCCCATAAAGGCGTTTTAAATAACTATATACCTTGCAATACGAGACAACGAATCGCGCAGCAAAATTTCAAAAAATTTGAAAGGAATTCTAAATATTGTGAACATATGACGATATTGCCTCTTTGAATAGTTCAATCATGTCACCACGAACACGTCTGTAGGCTAAGGTAGAAAGATGAATTTTCTGTAGCCTTTGTGAATAATTTAGGTTTGACGTTCCTGGTAGCTGCTTGGTAGCTCTATGTTGTACATTCTAAAGCTGATCGATATGCTTTGCTAAATAAGGACACCAAACTTGGTTTGCCTATTCAAGGTGCGGTCTAACCAAGGCAGTGTACAATACTTCAAATGATGATATGTCCATATACTCCACTGTCCGCCGTATTTATAGCCCCATAATCGAGTTTACTTTGTTGACCTTTTCTGAGATATGCTTGCCGAAAGAAAGTTTGTTATCCATAGTAATTCAAATGTTTGTTCAAAATCTACATACTGTAGTATATTACCATCGTCTTTGAATCTGTAGAAATGTTGACCGATGTTAGATTTACCTATCCTCATAACTTTACATTTATCTGGGTGAAAGCAAAGCAACCACTCATCTGTCCATTTTTGCATACTGTACAGGTCTTCTGGCAACTCGTCACAATCATCTGGTTTAAATATAACTCTGAATAATTTGGTATCGTCTGCAAATAAGAAAATACCAGTATCCAAGTGTGTTGTGTTACATGGAGGTTGTTGATATACAATACAAATAGGATAGGTCCTAGGACAGATCCTTGTGGTATACCAATGATCACATTCTTCCAAACTGAGTATTGCCCATTCACTGAAACTCTTTGCTTGCGGCCCAGTAAAAAAAAGTTTGATCCAAGTTATGATTGCCAATACCATACATACTCAGCTTGTGAATTAGGCGGTGATGTAGTACCTTGTCGAAGGCCTTCATGAAATCACAATAAATGACGTCCACGCATCCTCCTAAATCGAGAATCTATGTCCACTTATCAAGAACTTGTATTAACTGAAGAACTATGGATCGGCCACTTATAAATCCAAACTGCTATTTGCTAAATAGGTTATTACATTTCATGTGGTTTGGATTCAAGGACTTTACAACTGGTCTGTTATTTCCAGCAACTTTACGATCTCCTTTCTTAAATAAAGCAGTCACATTACCATGCTTTCATTCATCGGGTACTGAACCTAAATTAAATGATGCATTAAATATTGCAGATAATGGCGTACATAAAACTAAGCTTAGCTCACTCACCACTCAGGGATGGAAGTTGTCTGGTCCTAGCCTGGTGATTTTGAAATATTCAAATTCCTCAACTGTTTCTCCACATTACTAGGTATAATCAATATATGACCCACTTTATTATTACATCTGGTAACTACTTCTGGTAGCTCACTGTCAGATTCAGTTGTAAATACAGATGAGAAGAAATCAGCAAGTACATTAGCCTTTTCTTTATCATTGCTTGTGGTATCCTTAATGTCATTTATGTAAAGGTCTGGTATGCTCACTTTATTCTTCATTTTTCAATTCCAAAACTTTTTCGGACTGGTTTTACATCCGCCGCAATATATTTCTCATGCTGTTTAGTGACTTTTCTGGTTTTACCCCTAACCTGGTTTCTCACTTGACAATACTCTGTGCAGCTGTGTAAACCTTTGCATCGCGTGTATTAAGAAATCTTGTCCACAATCTCTCTTTTCTCTCGACTGGATAAAGTTTTCCTGTTTAAGGGAACAGTATGCTTTTTTCTTTCCAATAGTCCCCTAATTTTTCATTTTTTTCTTGGGATACACTCTTCAATTGCTTCATTTAGTTTATCACTAAACAACTTCCACTACAAGTTAATATCATTCCTACCAGAATAGAGCTCTTTCTTCCAATCTAAATTAAAAATGTCTGACATCCTTTTGTAGTCCCCTTTGTCATACATAAGTAGCACCTTTTCAACTGTTTTTTTCCGTAATGTATGCATTAAACTGAAAATTAATCAGAGCATGGTTACTTTTTCCCCACAGGAGATCCAATTGTAATGTCACTAACCATTCCTGAGAAAATCAAGTCCCAAGATAATTGGTTTATCAGATCCTCTCCCTCTAGTAGGGTTTATAATATGTTGGTAAAGGTAATAATCTCTAATTGTTTCAATAACTTGATATCCACTGTGGATCGAAAGGTCATATTGAACTCTCCTCACAGTTTCAGTGGCAGTTTGATCACCGCTTCCCACACTTCTGCCCTCTTCCCACTCCACTAGATGCCCCACTTATGTTCCATTGATGATGACAAAACTATAACCCATGTTATCGAACATCATCTTTCCCCTCCCCCTCCACCCCCACTCCCCACAACTTGAAATTTGAACGTGGCTCCACCCCTGCTTAGGAAGCACATGATAAATGAAAGAGATTAAGAGTTTCAGGTGCAATACTACAAAAGGTACAAATCTGACAACCAAGACATTAACTCAATATATGTGAGGGAAAATAGTTGATTGTGACTCATAAAAAAGTTTACCCAATGAAATCCCAAATTAATTTGGTTAAATATATAACAATTAGATTAATTGTAAATTATATATATATATATAACGCTTTATTTTTGGGGGACATAATTAAAATCATATTCGTCCCCCAACAAAATCGTTGGTGGTTAATCTCTGCCCCCCCCCCTTCCATTCCGTCCCTGATATCATAGCCTATATTTTTCGATACATTTTTCTCTTGAACCTCAGCATGTCTTGATTTGTACGAGAGTGTTGGGGGTGGTGGCTGGGGATGGGTGTGAGGGAACAAAAGATCAATAATAGAAGGAACGGCTTATTATGGTCCTCAAATGTCCAGTTCTTAATCTTAGGAAGAAAATAGCATGCAACCTGGAAGGTAATCTTCTGAGATTTACAGTGTATATTCCCCAACCAAATGGTTTAACTTTCCCCTTCCCATTTAATCCCTCATCCCCAACAATTTTTTCCTTCCTATGCCTATGGGTGGTGGATTTCCCGCCTCACCACTCCCCAGGCCACCTCACCCGGTCCTACTCCCAATTTTCGCTTCCTACACCTCTGAGTCCTGGTTCCTTTTACTGCACTATATCGCTTCTTGTCGATATATCGTCCCTGATTTCTTCGCAGTCCGTACACATACGTACAGTGCAGGTGCCATGCATCATCAGCATGTGTGTGTGGACTACTTTCAAGGAAGCTACGATTGCTTGTCTGCATGTAACGCTCATCGCGTAAATTTTATTCGCGGACAAAAATTGTACACTATCTGTGCCATGAAAGACATCAACAACAGTATGGCTGCGCCGATCGCCGTTTTCGAAGTAGCTACGGATCCAAATGGAGACGAATGGCCCTCGGAATTTATTGACTATCGTTCTCCAACAACAATGGAAGATGTCTTGAATTCAAATGGAGAATCTTTCCCGGTGTTGTCTCCAAAAGAAGAAATTTCAATAGACAATTTTTCCGAGATGAGGTCAGACTCCGTTGAGGATCTTGTGAACAATTTTGAAGAGAAGCTTGCAGTGTGCTTCAGAAATTATAATTATAACACGGAAAACTTCGCACCAGTTCAGATTTTAACTCAAGAGGAATTAATGAAAAATTCAAAGTGAGTACCCTTTTCTTACTTTTCTCTCAGATGTCCCCTTTTTCGTGAAAATGAACATGGAAAACTAATGTGCCAGATTTCGTACGAGTACGAAGATGAAAGGGTGGGGTCGCTCTCGTGTTTTGCTCCGCTTCTGATTCATTCAACGCATCACATAAATCGGCGGTGTTTATAAACATTGAGGAGACGTCGGTCAGATAGTAAACAACTATGTTGGCCTAATGTTAGTCCTACAGTGTTATAACTTATAATTTAACATCTGGGTGATGTTATTAACAGCACAAGCTGTGACTGTACAAACATGTAAGTAGAACTTCAATGATTAATGTGATAACATCTCCCTCTGTATGCCCTACATGCTACGCACTACATGCAATATAGAGTGAGACTCGGTCCTATCTGTTTTAACATGGAAATCGCCCCAGTCCTAAGATTGCGACTACACCATTTATTTACTTCACCTGTTACACTATAATAACTACTTTACTTACGGCAGATGAAAATACGTAGGGCCTAGTTAGCCCTAATACTTTACCAAGGCTTTGGAAAAAAGCGAGCTTAATTTTCACTTTTTTTTATATGCATTTTTGACAATCTTTCATTTTCTTTTATTAGACAGAAGTTTGGTTGGAATGGAATCTAAGATGAATATCTTTTGAGTAATGAAAGGCAAATTATGAAATATTGGACAAAAATATGCAATTTAAGCAATTTTTGACTATGGTCAACAAATGGCCAATCTTTGCACATGTATATTAACTTCTTATCAATATTGAAAAAAAAAGATTTGTGTTAGGCCTACATATTTAGATTTAACGTTGCATGGTATACTGGTACTAAGAAAAGTACCAGTACTTTACGATGCCGGTATGGTACGATACCACCAAATGAAAAATACCGAAGTACCGCCGCGTACCGTCAGTATTGGTATTTGCAAGAATAAGTTATAAAAGATACTTCAAATCACTTTAAGATCATTTTTTTTTTTATTTCATAGAAATACAGTGTATTTGTATTTGAACAGGGTACATCACCTAAACATTTCATATGAACATAATAATTATGGGAAGACATGGTTGCAAAACTTGCAAAGTTTGTAAATATTACCGTTATTCCTTGAACTTTCAACAACAGCTGGCCAATTTATAGTGCACTACTAGTTTCGTGAATATGCAATACACATGTAGTACAGTAACGTTAGTACAGAGCGGGAAAGTATTGATTATAACTTTTGTGCAAACTTCTACAGTAAGCCCAACTGTCATGAAATGGCCCAAATGTCAAAAACTTTCTTCTAATTACGCACATGCGCAATATTATTGTCTATTACTTGCATATTATTACGATGGGGTAAATTCTCTATCCTCCAGTGCCTTTCCGTAAGCCTCAAGCCTTCTCTCTACATCTTCCTTTGTCTTGTCACATTGGACCACATCATCTGCGAACAGCATATCCCAGGGTGCCTTTCTCCTTATCTCTTCTGTCAGGCAGTCCATTTTCACAGCAAACAGGAAAGGGCTCAGAGCTGAGCCTTGGTGGATGCAAACAGTCACTTCAAAAGCATCACTGAGACTGTCCACGCATCTGACTTGGGTTGAACTTCCGTCATACATGTGTAAGGAGGGTATTTCTTGGCAGACGTGATCTCCTTTGGGATGTGCCAGCATCTACAGTATGAGGACTGCAAATGCTGGTGGATTCTTACACATTTCATGAAATATAAAAACGGATATGAAAGAACATCACAGAAATATTTTAAGTTTATCTACAGTGCAAAGTCTATTTCTACCCCACATACTGTACTGTACAATATTTACAAGAGTGAAAAGATATTAATTTGTATTTGACAAGCTACATGGTGATAATACAACTTTACTATCTGGACTCCTGAAAGTGTCTCCTGAAAATCTAAAATTACTTCTCACCAGAACATGTGGCTTATCCCATAATATTACATTTTGCTATCCCATAATACTCTAAAACAAAGGAAACCCTTCTTCTGTCCAGACTTTGATTTACAGATGAAAACAGGAAGGAGCAATGACCAGAGCCACCAAATAAACAAAAGAGGATGAGAGAAAATGACCGTCTTAGATGTAACTGAACACACAGAGGGAGTCTAAACGTGGGAATGTATCAAAATAAATGTTTTCATTAAAGCAATAGTGAGTAAATTAAAGGGACCAGGTAATATCATTTGAGTCAGAATTTAAAGTCTTAACAAATAAAAATTAGCAATCAACATAAGAAGATGGAAAATACATATTACTTTAGTTTAGAAATGGCATAGAGCTTAAAAAATACACTTGCAGCACATTTTTTTGCAAACTTGAGAAAACACAAATGGCAAACCATAGGCAAAAAGAAATACTTATTTCAAAGCTCACATAAAGAAATAACATGCAAGTAAAAAAAAAAGCTAAATATGCTAAAATCACACATTTGGGTATGATACGATCAAAACAAGAAAAATAACATTTTCCAACCTCTTACACATGTTTTGCACCAGCCTCACGTAGGTCTCTGGTACACCTTAAAGTCTAAGGCAGTTCCACACCTCTCTAGGCATTCTGTCATATGCCTTCTCCAAGTCAATAAAAATGCAGTGGAGATTCAGCTGTCCTTCCCTGTATGCCTGACTTAATTGTCTGAGGGTGGAAATCGCATCAGTCGTACTCCTACCGTGCATGAAGCCAAACTGCTCATCTCCAATCTCAACCATATCTCTGAGCCGGCCATCTATCACTCTCTCCCATATCTTCATGGTGTGAGACATAAGCTTTACGCCTCTGTAGTTTCCACAATCCTGAACATCACCCTTGTTCTTATACATTAGATCGGGACTAACATGCTGATTCTCCATTCGTCAGGCATTTTACCAGAGATGATGATGTTGTTGAACCAGTCCTTCAGCAACTTGACCCCTGTTTTCCCCAGGCAGGTCCATACTTCAGCAGGGATGTCATCAGGGCCCACTGCCTTCCCTTTCCTCATTTTCCCTAGAGCTTTATCCACTTCTTCCTCCGTCACCGGTTCCACTGCTTCCTCTAAACCAGTTGGGACTGTTCTTTCTACCCTTTTATTTTCCACATTCACATTTAATACACATACTAATAATATGACGCCAGTGAACTGGATGTACGTGCCAGTGCGTGGTATGATTTTTATAAGGTCACTGATGAGACGGTAGTTCAAAATGGATTAATGGACACCTGTTTGTTTATGGAGCAGTATTTCTCAGGCAGTATTTCCGAAGAACGTTTTATCTAGAAGGAATATGACTGTAAGAGAAGGATACTTTTTGAGTTCTGCAAGAAAGGATTGGAGTATTTAGGGTATATACAGTATAGTATGTGTTAGAGCTGCGATGCAGATCATGGAAGGTCCCTAAAAGTGTTCTGTGTTTTACAAAGGGTTCCGGTTCTTCTGTTACACGACTTTGGAAGAAAAAGTGGGGCCTGCATATTTACACCCTCACCCGTTAACAAATGAAATGGCGTATTAAGCGGGGGCGGGCATGAGCCATTTTCGTTAATATTTGATATTGGGGGCAAGTAGCCTATCAATTTACAGCCCTCAATAATAATAAAGCTCTGGCAAATTGGTTTTGAATGGTGAAATTCCCTTCACATCTTTAGTTTTTTCAAAGTATGCATGAATAAGTTGGCACAAAGACACATTTTGGATATTTTAGAATAAACAAGTTAAACACTTTATGTAGTTTGATCTTGCCTTGTCGGCTTCCAAGTGCATCCATTTTTCAATGTACAGGCCTGGCTTCGATCATCCAAAGAAATTCTGTTGTGATTTTCTAACTTTTTATTGCAAATTTGATAAAGGCCATCAGTGATTAATAGATCGAATTTTTTCAAGTTTAGTTGGGGTGGGGAGGGGAAATTTGCGCTTTCAGCTATACTCGGGGACGCGGAAGGATTTTAGACCAATGGGGGTAGAAAATCTAGTACGGGTACTTCCTTTATTTAAGATTTCTAATGAGGATCTGAGAAGTGAAAAAGAGCATTATTTCCATAAGAGTGCTATAAATACCTGCAATGCGCAAGGTGTAATTCTGTCCTGGATTAATTCTGTCCTGGATTAATTCTGTCCTGGATTAATTCTGTCCTCTGCCTTTGTAGTATGTACGGTCATCAGAATGATCTAAAGCAGCTACAATCTTGGACAAAACTGTTGGATAACTGAAGCTATTTTCTTACATCAATCATTTGATTAACTGCAACGTGTGATTTATATTTGTACACTAGTATATATGGTACATGTATTTCAACCCACTCTTTTCTCATGTTGAATTGAAGATACAAACTAAGTCCAAAATGTCTCAACAAGGATCAAGTTTATTGGGGGAGTAGGGGCAGGGGAAATGAATCATTCCAGGAAAATTAGAAAATGCATGTATATATTCCAGGGAAAAATTAGACAACCCTTTTTTTGTTGTTTAGACACAACTTCAGATTGAAATAAAATAACACATATTTATCAAAGTTTATCATTACGCTCCATGAGAGAAGGAGCAGGAAAAATGTTCTAATCAGAAGCTGAAATTACTTTGATGTTTTAAACGATATAATTTGAGTTAAAGTATACCTTGTAATCAAATAACACAATTGATTTAAAGTTTGACATAACAAATTTTAAACAAAATAGACTGTTTATAGTCCGGGGCGGAGCTAGGATAAAATGTCAGGAGGGGAAGGGGGAGGGGGAGGGGGCGGTTGCAAGCCAAACCAAACCAGGGATGATATGATAACATGTTTACGAACAGTTTTGACATGCTTATTGGAAAATATTTGGACAAGGGTGCATGGTCTTATAAACGGGGAGCAGAGAAAAATGTCTTCCATGAAAGGTTTTCTTTCAGTTGGGAAAATTGTGAAAATTGTTAACCAAAAAATTGAAGGAAATTTTGGTAAAATTATTGTAAAATTTAGCAACATTTCTTGGTAATTGATAAAAATTTACCAAAATTTAAAGAAAAATTGCCCCAAAATGAAGGAACTTGTCCAAAATTTACAGAAGAATGTATGAAATTTTTTAACGATTGAAGAAGATTTTACAAACATTGTATGAAATTTCCCGAAATTGATAAAAATTACAGGAAGTCAAACAAAAACTGTTCAAACATTGAAGGAAATTTCCCAAACATTGAAGAAAATTTACCGAAAATTAAAGAAAATAGACAAAAATTGCCCCAAATTAATGGAAATTTTCTGAAAATTGAAGAAAAATGCTTAGAATTTAGGAAATTGCCCAAAACTGAAAGACATTTTCCAAACATTAAAGGAAATTTTAATACCAAAAATCGAAGAGAATTTGTAAAAATGTGTCATCAGAAAAATCTCAGGGGGTCATGGCCTGCTGCCCTGCCCCTTCTCTGTATTCGCTTCTGTTTGTAGTTAAAAGAGAAATTGTTGCAGAATTTGTGACTGTTCTAATAAGTTTTGTCCAAGATTGTACAGTAGCTCTATCATCATTTATCGGTGTAAATTCTTAAAATTTAATGTAGGCTACAGTATGTCCTTATGTTGTAGCTAATCTTCTAGAATTTGTGAGTGGATTTCAACTTAACTAGTTTTTAGTACACATAATTATTTTCCCCCAATTTTCAGTATAATTTCAATTGAAAAGATATGAGAGAATTTCATAGGCTTTAGTTAAAGTTTTGACGCTTCCGGTTGCCGTGCAATTGCATGAAACCATCCTCTCTAAGCCACCTCCAGTTGTATAGAACGCATTGAATTCATAATTGTCATTTATTTCATTAATCAGATGTCTTAAATACTCTCAATCTGCGATGATTACTAATACTATCTTCAATCAGTACAGTTCATACTGTAGATGTGTACACTTGTTTTAGACGCACGATTTATTTTGTATGCCCGTGTTAAACTTTTATGCTACACTGTTATGGCTGGTGTTCGATAGAATCTGAAATAATTGGGTATATTCACTTCGGGTAGCAACCAAGATAGGTGTAAATTTCTTCTTTTTACGGGTTTTAGTTCACAATTATTGAATTTATTTATATGTACCCAAGTTTTTAAGACCCACGTGTACATATCAGAGAGCTTTATAGTTATGCAAATAACCCTTTTCAGGTTAAAATAAGTGTGGAAAAACACTACAAATATCTTGGAAAATGTTCGCAAAACAGGAGTACATTTTGAATATTCCACGACGTGACTATGATGAGTTACTGTAGCGGTTTCCACCATTAGATGCATAGGATGATGTCTGACCGAGTATTCGCACTCACATTTCAGTGTAATCGATGCACACCACAGTCACAAAAGTGACAGACATGTCATTAACATTGACGCACCAAAAGGAAATAATACAATTTTAGTATTAATGGAAGGAACAGACGACAGCACCTCAGTATTCGAGGATCTCCTTCACTGGGGTCTAACAAAAACACCAGAACGGTCAATCCCCAAACCTGAGTTGATGAGGCATTTGACATCATTCTCTTCGAGACAAGCCCCACCCACCCAGTCACTTTTAAGAAGTTTTGATTTCCTTTTTAATAGGTGCCTCAACTTCTACAGTCTGTAAAAGCAAATCCATACCGAGCAGGGTTGTTTGTGAAGCTGCCCTGGGTTTGTTATTGTGTTAATCTTGGAAAAATGAATTTGAATATTATTTTTTTTTTTTTTTGGGGTGATTTGGCCATCAAAGAGAGAACATTGATTTAAAAAAAAAAAAAAAAAATTAGGTTAAAACTTGTCGTGCTCCTGATTGTTTTTGTGGGTTTTGAATTTTAATTGAGGATTATTCTGAAAGATTATAAGATGCCCATATTTTGATATCAAAAACAGTTTGTTGCAAAAACGTTCAGGGGGTTTAAAAGCAGATCAAAAAGTGTGCCTTTCTGCCAAAACTTTTTATGTTTTTTATCGTTTCCAAGAA
Organism: Chiridota heheva; assembly: GCA_020152595.1. Classification (NCBI taxonomy): domain Eukaryota; kingdom Metazoa; phylum Echinodermata; class Holothuroidea; order Apodida; family Chiridotidae; genus Chiridota; species Chiridota heheva. The sequence continues at coordinate 1,055,850 of JAIGNY010001448.1, forward strand.
GTCTAGCGGGGCCTACTGTATAGTGTTACTTCACAGGAGTGGACGTACAGTATATCATACTTTAAATGGTAATTTCTAGCTGAAAAGGTTTAATTTGGGAAAGTTTAACCGTAACATTAGAGCCTAATGGCGACCTATAAAGACGCATTTCATTTCAATTTAAAGTTTAACTTCAAACTTCGTCGTTTAGCAGTAGGCCTAGATAGGGTTTTTTCATGTCATGCACGATTCTGAATATTTGATTTATTATTTTTTGAGTCTAGGCCTAATTCTGTAATCTATTTTCGGGGATGTCATTCTCATATTCGTAAATTAATTTAATTTATTCATCCAGATCATGCATCATAAATTTCACTCGAAATCCTGAGTTCATCATGGTCGTACATTAAGCCTATCCTTTTCACTGAGTGTAGGGTAAGCGCATATGTTAGGCTAGCTAATTTTGCATCACTTGTAATCATGACTCCATGTGGGTATGTGTAGTCCATTATTTGCATATCAATCTGGGTGGTGGTATTGTCAGTTGATATATACACCAATAGCAGTAGTGCATTTGCCATAATTACACTGGCCCAGGAATAGGTCTGTATTTGCCGTGCTCCTGACTGTTTTGGAAGGTTTTGCGATTAAATATCATTCAAAAGATGTAAAGTATAGAAGGAAATTTTAGGAAAAATAGTCAAAAATCACTCTGTTGTGAGAATGATTACCTACATCACATGGAGAAAATTTATTGGATAAATTTTTCAGTTTTGTAGCGGTCTTTTTGTGTGTAAAATTTGTCCTTTTTTTAATCAATGATGATTTTTAAAAGCCAGTGAATATTATTAAACCTTTAACTAAAAGTTTAGCAAAGATGACATTCATTGATCTATTCTTTAACCATGAAATCATCATCAGCAAGTGGCACATATATATTCATAAATCTCATTAGGCGTGAATACTGTACGTACAGAAGAAAAGGAACGACTTTTTAGAGTTTGATGATTGACTGAGAATTAAATTTCATCCCATAGGCTAAGAATTGAAACTACTGGTTTCAATTTATTTAGTTGTGATATAAACAATAATGGAAAATTTGGACCATCTGTTAATAATCAAAACTACTCATATTTCTGGTGTTACATTCCAGTATTTCATACAGCAACTTTGCTGAATAAAGCCATGCTTTATGCCAACTTGCAAAATTTACCGACACATGCATCAATTCTGCACCCACACCATCTCCAGGGGCATCCAGACTGACATAGTCTGGATTGATCAGGTTTCTATCCGAGGAGGGGCTACTCTTACTCTCCCCTTCCTCCTCCGCCCCCCTCCTCTTTCCCCTTACCACTTCCTCATCCACCAACACCTAGGCCCCTCACACCAACATGCTGCTTCCCTTCCTCACGCTGTGGAAAACCACTTTACCAACAAGCATTCTCCCATCAGATCACCTCAACTCATTAAATATGCAAAGGCAACCCCCAGAACACCCACAGACCCCCTTCACAAATATCTTAGACTGGAGAGCTGTGTGGGAGTGACCATTTTCCTATCCTCACCCTTCCCCCTTGACACACCCTTTTCCTAATAACTGGAGATTCCAGCACACAGACTGGAGTCTCTATTCCACTCTTTGTAATATCTCCATCACCAATGACATCCTTCTCTCCAATAACCCTGTCTCTCTTCACTTCCAAGATCTTCGAAGTCGCCAATTTCACTATCGCCACTTCCACCACCTTCACCCCACAGAACTTCAAACCCTGGTTCACCATTGACTGCAAAAAAAAGAACAAAGCCATCTGTTTCTTCAAAACCTATCCCTCACCCCAAAACCTTCCCCTTCGAACTCAGATGCATGAAGACCGGCCTCTCCTTTGCTCTTTACATCCTCATCGATCTATGGAACCCTTGCTTCCATTCCATCCGCTCCCCCTCCTTCACCGACCTCTTTAATCTCAACAACTGCATCCCCCACCTTGCACTCCCACTTTCCCAAAGCCAACAACAACATTTTCTCAATTGCCAGACACACCATCCCTTCACACCCACCTGGACTATTCACCCCCCCCCCCCTCCCCCAAGGTATACCTTGGTCTTTCCTCCTTTATGAAAGCTCTCCACAACCCATCCTTCTTTCGCTCCAAATACTGCCAACTCAGTAGTCTTTTCCACGAATACTCCTTCGTCTTCACTGATGGCTCCACACGGGAAGGCGCCTTTGCAGCCGCTGCCGCCTGTCCTGGCCTCACCCTCTTCTCAAGGCTGCCCGACGGAATCTCTATCTGCTCTGGCAAAGCAAAGGCTATTCTCCTGGCCTTAAACTTCATAGAACTCTTCTTCCACCCCCATTTCGTTATCTTCTCCGACTCTAAATCTGTTCTCACTGGCCATCCTCAATATGCTCTGGTCGAATTCACTCATCCTACAATCCTCAATAAACTTCACACTCTTTCCTCCGTAGGGAAAAGTTTTTTCTTTCTAAATCTCCAGCCATTTCGGCATTCCTGGCAACGAGAGAGCTGACAGAGCCGCCACAAAGCTCTGTCAAATAACATTTTTCCTTTTCCAATTCCACACTCAGACCTCCATATCTCCATCTCCAATAATATCAGTAAGACCTGGCAAGACTCCTGGAATCACAAAACCAGTAACAAACTTCACACCATCAAACCCAAAATCAGGACCAAACCCCCTTGCACAGTTGCTATTGCAGGGAAGACGTTGTTGTGACCTGCATCCGCCTCGGTCACTCCTCTCTCATCCACTCCCATCTCCTTTCTGGCTCCCCTGCTCTCTGCCCCACCTGCAACACCTAGTTCTCCATCAAGCATATCCTCTTAATCTGTCCTCTATACCTAAACTCCAGGTCTCTTCTTTCCTCACCCACCTCAATCTCAGATCTATTTAAAAACAATCCTTCCTCCAACATCAACTTCCTCTGCAACAACAACCTATTCCATCACATCTAATCTTTCTTTCTCTTCCCTTCTACACCTAAACTTACACCCCCCTTTCTTTTTACCCTAATTTTTCTCCCAAATTCACCCTATTTTCCTGCTTTTTGCCCTTCCAATCATCCACCTCCTCTCTGCCCTAACTCTTACACCTTAATTTTTTAACACCCTCTTGGCACATTTGATTCTGACTGTCGCGGTACCGTGAAACATCAACAAACCAAACTACAGTACTGTATAGACAAAAAAATAATCTGCAAAAAAACTGCCTGGTTAAAACGCAAGCAAACAAACACAAAAACAATATGGTCTGATAGTGATCAATTGTCGCTGTTCATTTCGCAATCTTTTCAAACGACTGATCCAAATTTGTAACTAGTGTATTGGTGCACGCTCTTGTCATGTACGATGCGTAAGGATTTACACATGTAAACTAATTAAACTCAATTACACAATGTCATTAATATGCTTTTGGTAATGTAGTGACATGATTACAGAGGGAACATACTGTACAGTACTGTTCTTGTCAAATTGCCTAAGTTTCTGCTGAACAAAAGGGTGTCGGAAAAATCCTAGTATCTGGCGGTAAATTGCTATGAGTTCAATAAAGTATGTTTACTTTGCATTTATATCACTTTTCATCATGTTTTCTTCTTGGACTAAAATTTTATTTTTGACTCAAAAATTTAACAAAAATATTTTTAGTACCAATGATTTAAAACAAATTCATAAAATCATCAAAAAATATTAAAATTTTCAGTTATTTTGATAATGGAAAAAAATTGTATTACAAGAAACACATTTTGCAAAATTTGTACTGCTATACTAGGATTTTACCATGGTGTTTTGTTTGTTTTATACTTTGACTCAAACAGAGTTCAAATTGCAACTGAAAATCAGCCCTAAAGTACTGTAGACTCTCTCAAATTCTAAGCAAATTGTATTGATTACTCCGTTATTTACATTTTAAGTGCCTTCAACGTGCCCTGGATGCCTTAGTAATGCCCTTACACCCTGACCCTTTCTGGATAAAGCTAGGGGTTGTGTCACCCTGAATGCTTTGACACCAACATGAATAAGCCAGTTCATGGCTACGAACAGACATGTTCAAAGTTGATTGTGGGGTCAGGTCAAGTGATAATAACAATCAGCACAGTATGGTCCGATCATATGTAAACCAAAGCTTCCTCTGTATTAATTACACCACAGGATAGCTTTGTGACATGCCATGTGGGACATAGAGATGGATGCCATGCGGGACATAGGAATGGATGGCATGTGGAACTATGATGCGGAACATGGAGAGGGATTCCATGTGGGACAGAGGGAGGGATGCCATGTGGGACATATAGATGGATGTCATGTGGGACATAGTGATGGATGCCATGTTCGGCATGAAAGGATGCTGTGTGGTACATAGGGTGGGATGTTATATGGGACATATGAGTGCATGGGATGCCGTTTGGTATATCTTTAGGATGAGATGCCATGTGGGACATAGAGGTGGATGTTATGTGGAACATAGGAGGGTCTGCATTGTTATGATCAATTAAACAATTGCTTCTTTTTCATCCAGACAGTCCATGAAATTCTTAACGTAAGTTTACAGTACATGTACCTTCAAAAAAATCCGTGTCCCTTAAAAATACCATTGTTATTAAAATTTTGCCGCAAAGATCAAGTTCAGTCACCCTTGGCCTTTAAATTTAATGTAATACTGTGTAGTTTGTGTTTGTGCTGTTGAAACACTTATTCATTTTATATTTCCTTTGTGCAATCTGTATCAGATATGTATGAAAGATAGATACGCTATGGGGTTAGCAACTCACAGTAGAGTAGTAGTAGCTTATACAGCTTGAACAGCCTTTTCTTGTTCATAGGAGCTAAGCTAACATGTGGTACTGTAAAGAGTATTCATGCAGGAAAGTACAGTAGCTAAGTTTGTATGAAAATGAATTACAGAAAGATGACTATACTCCTACTTATTAACAATTGTGAATGTATTACGTTGAAATTTGATAATAAAAAAAACTTATAAAAATTATATTACAGTTATGTTACTAGACATTACCAGACCACATTGATTAATCAAAAGTTACTAGCTACAGGACCCGGCCAACATGAATATTTTTCTGTGTACCTACACATGTACTGTAGGCAGGGCTGATACCTAGAGGAAGGAGGGGGGCTTAGGGGGACTGAGCCCTTGTTAAAAAATGACCTGACTTTATGGAAGGTCCCTCCCTCCCCCCCTCTCCTCTAAAAATGATGAAATTTCTATAAAAACAAATTTACTGTGATGAAGTGGAAGAAAATGTTTCAAAAATCGAAAAAAATTGCCCAAAAATTAAAGAAAATTGCCTGGAAGTTAATTATAAAGTTGCTAAAAATTGAAGAAAATTTCCTGAAAATTGCCTAAAAATATGTTGAAATTTCCCCCAAATGGAAAAACCTGCCTGGAAAATGAATGAAATATCCTGAAAATTGGCCTGCTCTTTGTGAGCCCCCCCTTGTTAATTTTTTGTAGAAATCAGCCCTTACCGTAGGCTGTTACTTTAGGTTCGCAGTGGCACTAGGTGAACAGCTGCGCTTGTACAAAAGTTGTCTCTACATTTTGATGTGTAACATATTTGTGATAATGTCAAGATTTACTGTAATAGAGGAGGATTCGTGTACAGAAAGTATGTATGTGTTTGGGGGGGGGGGATCAAAAGTGGGGGCGTAAGATCACACTAAGATACAAAAATACATAAATACAAAATATTTAAATTTGGAAAAAAATAACAAGGGGGCAGTAGGCACCCCTACCCCCTTGCTTTTCCTAAATCCCACCTATGATTCCAGAGTATGGCAGTCCTAGGGGCCTACTGTAGATGGTAATGGATGGACTGACTACATGTATCAATGTTATGAATTCCCAGGAGGATGAAGCCTGTTTCTAATTCTGACTAATGGGTGTATTTAAAGCTTATACCTGGATAGTCACTTTGGAACGGAAGCCATTGTTTGCAATATAGGTCAAATACTAATCAAAACTATGAAATAAAGTCAACACTTTCTGTAGGCCTACCTTCTACTGTATGCTGCCCACTTTTTTGGTAATAAGTTTAAATTGTCCTTGCACATGTACATAAATTGTTAGGAAAATTCAAATCTTGTTTTTGTAACTTCGTTTGGTGTAAAGTAATCAATTTTGACTTTAATGTCTTCTGTGAAGTTTCAGTTAAAGTCTCAAATGTGACAGAATGAAACAGTACTTTCATGTAAAGAGCTCAGTTCAAGGGGATGATCAATGGCGTACAGTATACTGTAGATATACGCGTATTAGTATCATCAGACATTAGTATGACCCACTTTACACATTCATTAATGTGTTGTGATTAATACAAAATTTATTTTAACATATATCTGGCTTGTGCATTGCATGTATTTAAACATTCATTATTGAAGTAGGCTAAGCTGATTAGTGGCATACTAATGGTATAAAGGAGAGAGATCATTTAAACAAAATTATAATTAATCAGTTTGGAATAAGAACACTAATTATATTATAAGCTGTTAGAATAATTACCTACGGTAGGAAAGAAGTACAGTAATGTTGGTGCAGCTACAGTACAGGTAATTCATAATAGTAATTGCGACATTATGGGGGAAAGAGTATATTAAAGGGAGTGTGCATAGATTTCAGTTCCTATAAATTTAAATGGGAATTCTGCCTCGTTTCCTGCATACTGTGATGTGTTGAAAAAAAGGGATTAAAATATTCAACTTGGTAAAATAAAAGGTTCAAGATAAAAGTTGATCGTGAAATGGAGGCAGGAAGGGTGTTTTGAGGTTGGGATGATCATGACGGGGTGGGGGGGGGAGGGAGTTTGTGAGAGTAATGTCATCACATGACGGTTAAGTTAGCGGAGGTTGGGCAGGTGAGTGGAGGTAGGTTAGGTGGTGGGTACTGTTAGGTGAGTAATGGGTGATATGTAAACACTGGTGGAGGATAACAGGGTGTATTGAGGGTGGTGTATAAATTGAGGAATCGAGATGTGTTGGCTGGTGGTGGATTGGGTAGGGATGTGACCGTTTACCGATTATCGTGTACACGATTAAGAAATCGCTCAGAAAGTGCCCTTTTTAAAATGTGAGTGTAGAATTAGATTTTTTAAGGTTTATAGCAAAAATATGATGAATGATATGAGATTTTACGAGAGAAACAAAGAACCAAAAATTTGAAGAAAAAAATGGCATCCAGAAAACTTAGTCACAAAACATTTTCTAGATCTTGGCTCCAAAAGATTTTTACACATATGTTGAAGAATTTTCTCTTTTACCCAAATCTGTACAGATATTGATATAATTTTGTGGAAGAGAGTCAGGAGCTCGCTAGTTTTAGACCAATTTTTAGAAAGCCTAATTTGATGTGCTCACACATCGTATGATACACCGTGATTGTGCGAAGACGGGCACATGGTTTTGTTTACAATGATTATCAGTGGAAGCGATGCACAGTGTTATGTGTACGTATATGTGCTTTGATATTGTGAGCGCTGTTGTTGACTGTACGGTACCCATTTTGCTGGTTTTAATTCCCAAATAATTTCAGTGGTTTATCTTTAGGTTCTACAGGCATAGCAGAAAGGCCATTTTAACTATAACCCGGCATAAATACAGCAGTGGTCTAACACAATCATGAATAGGCGATTTACTTCCACCTTTGATCAATGTTTTGAGGATGCTCATTTGACATAGTCAGAAGTAGAGAAGGCACCCTGTTGTTAAGCATCGTCACTTGAACCCCTCAATACAAAAAATACATAATTTTATGATGGTGGCTTCTGAATGAATTTTACCTACTACTTAAAGACTATGATAGAGTTAGGTTTTCCAAAGGGATTGCAGTTTTTAGCTCGACTATTCGAAGAATAGTAGAGCTATTCTTCTACGTCTGCGTCCATGTCTGGTAAGGTTTTGGTTATTACTTACTTACGCCTTCTCACTCCTTGCTGGAATATGGAACATGGATGAAACCCTTCCATTTATGTCTGTCTTGGGCCAGCATTCGCAGCAGTTGCCAGTTTTAGCCCATTTTACTCAGTCGTACAGGCTCCTTACGACTTTCCCTGTAAGAGGTTATGTGTTAATTGAAGGGTCATTGTCTCCAAGAAAATAATTGGTTTTTCCGTGTTTCTGTAATCGATGTAATCATTCTAAACAAACTGAATACTTACCTGTATGCACATCCTTCATGCTCTTCATGGCTTAATATTTCTTCAGTAAATATTTTAAAATATTATTTTAACATACACAACTCCACTATGCAAAACACACACAGAACCGTAACAATAAGTTACAGCTTAGTTGGACCTTCATTACAAATTTAATACTTTACATAAAAGAGTAGGCCCTAACATAGGCCTTAATTCATTAATTATAAGTTATAGGCAGAAGGCGTGCACTAGCCCTAGCACACTATTAACAGTAATGTTACTAGCCCCTACAATAATTCCTATGCTAAAGTTTAATACTGAGTCTTAAATCTATGATTGAAATGCCTGGAAAGTTACGTAGACTATGCTTTTGACGTACAAGATGGGCCTTAATATATCAGTCATGTCATATCAACACTTTACATGCTTCAAAAAATCTTGACCCACTTCAGCTGCAAAGTATTGCCATTAATCGTCACCGGCCGCCACAAATTTGATACGGTCAGAAAGCTTATTGCTTTGTCTAAATTTGACTTTTTTTTTCTGGAATAGGGTCAGAAGCTCAGCAAATATTCAGTCTAATGTTTACTCAATATTTCAATGCACATTCTGTAAAACACATATCTCAAAATGTTTTAGAAAAGCATGTAAAAATTGATATCAATTGAAAGATAAAATTTGTAGTTTCACCTACCTCGCCATCTTGTTTACTGCAGCGTACTCACGTAATATCCCCCGCTAAAAAAATTAATTCCTCCAGTGATTAGTTTTGCCTAAAACAGCATAAATCTCAAAGTGGGCGGAGTCCTGTGCAAAGAGAGTGACATCACATCACCTCATTAATACCAAGCCGGGAACTGACTGCAAAGTTATTAACTCTTATCAACTGTTATCAACTGCTATCAAAGTTATTCACTTGGAAAAAAAATTGTAGGTTCCAGGAAACTTAATTTATCATTCAAGAATACTTTATTTGACTGTTTTGAGCTGGATGTGTACATTTCCTTTTTTTAAAAGACACAACAAATTGATTTAAATTAAATCTCAACTAAACCCCTTAAAGGAATATTTCCATGGATTTTCATTATGTTTATGTATATGATAGATTTTTTTTTAAGAAACAGATTGGTAAAAAAAAACATGTTGATATCTCATTCCTAGAAGAAGTTATTAAACTTAAAAGATTTTTCTTGCCTGTATGAAAATGACTTTTGTACTGAGTCTAAGTCATCATTATGATGTCATCACAGTACTTCCTGTACTAATCTTTATGTTTCTCTTCATAATTCAAATATAAGTTACAAGTTAGAAAACATTGTAAATTTATTCTACACTATTCTTAATAATTTTTAAAGAAAAAAATGTTCCCAATCATTTAGAAATTATTATATTAATTTTCAAAGAAATACATAAAGAATAGTACAGAAGTGCTGTGATGACATCATAATGATGACTTAAGACTCAGACCAACAATGAACATTCTCTTTTACACAGACAAGAACCTTTTTTAAAATTTAATAGCGTCTCGTAGGAATCAGGTATTAACTTGGTTTTTCACCAATCTGTTGAAACGAAATTCAATGGGAATATTTTTTTAATTGTGAATACAATGGCGTCAGTCCCCTGAAATAGGTGTGGGGACAAAAGGACCATGGCCTCACACTTTTCAAGTATTCCAGATTTGACCCCCATTGCTAAGTGTCACGACACACATTTAATTCCAGTGAGTCAGATTCACACTCAGATATTGTCATTTAATAAATTAATTGTTTGATTATTTTTAAGAATCATCTTAAAAAGACTCATCTTAGACTTAATTATGAGTAACGTTTATTGTTCCGCTTGATCTGTTTCACTATTACCATGTAAAGCATTTTGAGCTGTACCCTGTTTTTGGCAGTTTACAGGATTCAGCACTATACAAATTTCTTCTGTTATTATTGTAATTATTATAACTATTATTATTATCAGCATCGGCATCAGCATCATTATGGTTGTTTTTATTATTATTTTTATTATTATCATCATTATTATTTAGTTGAATAATGACATCTTGTCATTATTGTAAGTAGTATTTTTTGAATACTGTATGAGCTGTGGCAGCATTTATTTTATACCATAGTTTTACACAGTGAATTAATTTTCCACTTTTCTGGAACTCTTTGAAAGTCTTATTAATACTGAACACTTGTTTTGCACCATGTAACACCTTACCTGCATACTATGCATTTGGTCGAGGCTATATTATGTGCTGCATGAAATACATTAGATGTGCAATTTAAGATAGAGAAATGATCATCATTCATGCTCCATTGAAGCGGTGAATGCTGACCCTTTTTAGTGCTCATGCTCTGTGCTTGATTGATAGACCATCTTCGATCTTGCTGAATTTACATTGCCAGTAGCTATTGCAGAGTCAAAGGAAGTTTTGTGCTCGATTTATGACTGCTCACAGCATATTACACAAGATAATGTAAGTATTATAATTGCTTGTGAAAACCCTGCATACATTTTTTGTTGGTTATTTGTATGCTGCACAAGCATACAAGTTCAGACATTGAAATTATATATTTTTTTCCTTTGTTCAGATTTCTTTCACTGAGGTCTTGCTCACACTTTCTTTTATTATAGTAATTATAGTCCTCTTTTCTGAAGTTGCCACGTGTGCAAAACTAGTATGAAACCAGTACAAACATTCATCGTCATCTAACTCGTGTCATTTTGGCTTCTAAAAGATTTTGTACTGGCTTCCTATTTTCTACAGAAATCAATTTAAAATTCTAGTACTTTAGTGTAAATTCCTCAATAACATGACCCCTGTTTATTTGTCCAGCATGTTTCACTACAACTAACATGTAGATAACATGTGGACAATTTTTCTCGTTGTCCCAGATTTAGATCTTCTTTTGGTAACCATGTGTTTATGCAGCGGTCAAACGGCATCTTCACATACCTTCTCAAATGTTCACCTTTTTCAAAAAAAAAATTCAGGTCAAGATTCTCTCACGTGTAATAATTTTTAGGCAAAAATTCAAAAAATATTTGGGTCAAGATTCATCACAGCAGAAAATTTAGGGTCAAGATTTACCTCGGCCAATTTTTTTAGGTGAAGATTTTTTGCTTTTTGGTTATTTCTTTTTATGATACTATACATGTACTTCAATCATAATTTCCTATTTTGTTATTCCCTGGCCCTGTTATGTTCTTGTATGACACATTGTTGCACTATTGGAATTTATGACTACAGTAGAAAAATGAAATAAAGTGTGATGGGAGTGATAGAAATTGTTGAAAAAACACATTTTTCTGAGTTAAAAAAAAAAGAATAAATGGTAACAAATATGGTGAACATGTGAAGCATAATGCTAACCTTTGTAACGGGACCCGTCCATCTGGCCATCCACAGTTTTTCCTGAGATTTCCTCAGAGATGTTAAAGTTTCTTCAGAGTGCCTCAGAAAAAGTTAAAAGTTTCTTAAAATATTCTTATGGAAGGTTAGGATTTCCTTAAATTTTTTCAGAGACACTTAAGACAAGATTGAAGACTAGTTTCCTAAAAAAGGCTACAAAACATTTGATATTTCCTTAGAAGATAACTGTAAAATGATACAATTTTCCAATATTCTTCAGAGATCCTCAAGCATCTCTCTTGTAGCACTTGAGATTTAAAATACTTCAAATTCCTCAAAATATTTGGGCACCAGCGGTTGTATCAGGTATGATTATTGAACTCCGCCTTTATTATTGTGGTCATTTGCATAAAGTTGCTACAGTATATGGTCTGACCAGACTTTTTTGATTTAGTATGCTCAGTCAGGAAGTGTGACAGGATGTGACTGCATATGGACATAGAGAGGGATGTCATGTGGGACATGGATGGGGGTCACGCGGGACATACAATATAATATATACCATGTGGTATACACCAAGGGCTATATCAGGCATAATTATTTGATTCCCGCCTTTTTTTCTTATTCAACAACTCATTTGCTTATAAGTTATTATATGAACTGACACTTTAATACATAATATGCTCAATCAGGGACTGTGATAGCTAGGATGAGACTTTTCTGGAGCCTATGGGATGTCATGTGGGACATGGGGTGGGTTACCATGTGGGACATGGGGTGGGATGCCATGTGGAACATGGGGTGGGATGCCATGTGGAACATGGGGTGGGATGCCACGAGTAACACAGAGTGACATAGGTTGGGATGCCATGTGTGACATGAGGTAGGTGGCTATGTGGGACTTAAGGTAGGAGACCATGGGGCATGGGATGGGATGCCATGTGGGACGTAAAGTAGGATGTCATTGAGACAATGGGAGAGATACAATGTGGAACATATGGTTGGATCCAATGTGCGACATAAGGTGGAACAGCAGGTGGGAAGCCATTGATGCGGGACATATGGTGGAATGCCAAGGGGGACATAGGGAAAGATGCCATGTGGGACACACGAAGGGATTCCATGTGGGACATAGGGAGGGATGTCATGTGGTACATATGGTTGGAATAATGTGGGACATACATGTAGGATGGGATCCATGTGTGACATGGATCCACACAAAATTTTCTTTAATTTGTGGAAATGTTGCTAATTTTTTCCAATAATTATATTAAATTTTCTTCCTACCACCCCATTATGAATAGTTTTGGGATATAAAGAGGCTTGTATATATTTGTATAGGTTTGTTTGGACAAAAATGACCACTCAATTAATCCTTTAACCCTTACTCTACCAGGGCTTTAAAAAAAGCGACCCCAATTTTCGTAAAAAAAATTCATATGCATTTTTGACAACTTTCCCTTCATTTTCTTTCGTTACAATTTTTTTTGAATAGAGGCTAAGTTATTTATCTTTTGAGTAATCGAAACCAATTTAGGAAATATTGGACAAAAATATATAAATGAAGCAATTTTTGGCTAAATTTGGTCTACAAATGATCAATCTTTGCAGAAGTATAACTTCTTGACTGTATTGAAAACAGAGATTTGTTTTACATATTTAGATTCTTTATGAAATTTTCTTTTCATTTATACTAATATACAATTTTTAGAAAGAAAGGAAGGAAAGATGAAAATTCATCAAAAATGATCAAAGTCAAACGACCCCTGAAAGCTGCAGCAGAAAAATAATTACACAGTGGTCACAGTGAGACTTGAACGCGGAGCGCTCGCTTGCTAGCCACGTACATTTCCTCTGCACCACGTAGTCATTCAACTTGGAGAGGTGTAATATATTTCTTATAAGACAGCTTCTAAATAGAGGGGGGTATGCCTTTATTTATATGTCAAATGAAAGGAAATTTCAATCGCTTTTGAATGGCGGTTGAACGAAGCATGTGCGTTGTATGGTTTGGGTACAACACATTTTTGGGAAAAAACGGGTCAAAAATGGCAGAAAATCATAAAATTTTGAAGAAATTTCTCCAGAACAAAAGATTACACGTAGGGATTATAAAAATTAGACCAGAAACCAATACTATCATGTCTTGGAACTTGCGTGTTTGATTTTGAAGCAAAAATGTGATCTTGGAGTTATTATAAGATTTAATAAAAAAAAAAACATTTTTTGTAATTTTTGAGTTTTACCCTTTTTTGCTGTACTTTTTCTGGAAATTCTGTAATATGACCCCTATGAAAAAGTTTCATTTAGTGAAAGAATTATCTGAGTACTTTAAAATGATACAAGGATTACTCCTATAGGGCTGTGGTAAAGTCCCGATTTTATTTATAGAAAAAGGTGGTTTGAAAACGTTGATACTATTGCTGCGTGGTAGAGTAAGGGTTAAGTCTTCTAATCTCTTTGGTGCTGCATGTTCTGGACCAATAAAGTAGATATACAGTAAGCACCCATCTATTTGCTGCTAGAGGTATAGATCCAGAAATGGATTACATCATGAGTAGAAGTTGGGCATCTGATTAAAATCATGTAGCAAATTTAATTGCAGTACTGGATTTGTCTTGTGCTGTACATGATGAAAAAAGAAAGAAAGAGAAGTATCAGTAATTCACCTTCAAATATACTGAAAATTTTAAAGATTGTTTTAAGTGTTACCAACGATGGAAATGGATGTGAAGAATTGAAGACGCAGTAACTTTCCTTCTTATTCAGTGGTAATAACAAATTCCTCACCTGCAGTATTTGCGTCATTATGTTCTGCTTAGCAACAGAGAGGAACACGTGAGTCACCACAAATGTAATCATTTTTTCAAGGAATTTTGTGTCTATGGCATGAAACAAGTGCATCGTAACTCAAGATGCAAATTGCATGGAGTCTGCGTCTGCAATTAATATACCTCTGTGTGCTAACAGTGTATTAAAGGATAGAGCCGATCTAATTACTAGCACTTTAGTGATTACACTTTCTGTTATTTCATTGCATTGCAGGATTGCAATGCATAAGCGCCATCTTCTTTAAAGGAATACTGCACAATGATTGGCCTATATCATATGACTGTAATTAGAAGTTACAATTGTCAGTATCTTTGTTTTTATGTCGAATTAGGTAGGATTATGATATGAGTATTTCTTTCATTTTATGCAAATATGATATTGTTTTTTCCCTCAAGTTGTAGGCAAATAATTGTGTAAAGATTTCTTTGCTTGAGTGTTCTGTACTCTAAAAACTAAAAAAGTCAAAAGGTTTTGAATCTCTATTATACCCTCAGTGGCATATTTAAAGGTTGGTGGGGGAGGGGGGGGGAAGGTAGGTTATTGAGGGTCTTAATTTACCTCCTAAAAAATGAACTGTGAACGTCTTAATAAGATATATTTGTAGGGGGCTTAAACTCCCAAGAAAACGAAAAGGACAGAAATGTAAAAATTTACATTTTGAGCTGTCTTCTCTTTCATGCATCACAAAATTTGCACATTTTTGCAAAAATCTTTCAAACTTTTATCCATATCTTGGAAACCCCAGGTCCCTTTGATGCAATTTAAAGACTATTCTTTTTAGAATTTAAAGCTCTATCTGGTGAATATAACTTATTTAGTGAAGCTTATTCATTTTTTCAAGGTTAGCAAAAAATGCCAATAAACGAATAGGAAACGGCTCCATATGATATCACAGCTACACAGTCTCCCACAAAGTTGATGTTATTTCATTCAAATCTATCATTCTTTGTTATTAGTAAAACCTGCTAGAAAAATAGATTAATAAAGGTTGTGTACATTGCCAAATATACCCTACTTCAATAACTTTTGGAAAATTGTTTCTAATCATACAGAAACAACCAATTAACATTTAGAAGAAATACATAAACATTTGCAATGGAATTGCCTCTATGACATCATCAAACATGAATTCATCATACTGTACAAAAACTTTTAAATGCAATTGGGAAATCTTTAAAAGTCCATATCTTCTGAACAAAATGATATCAACCTGATTTTTGTACCAAATTGGCTCTAGAAGTATGCTATTTCAAATAAAATTTTACAGAAAACCACGGGAATATTCCTTTAAGAGATGGTTTTGTGTTAGGTCTGATCATTAGTTAGAACATACACATGTTTATGCATATGAAGCCAAAGTTGCAACCCTTGACAAACCCACTCGCCAGTTTACCAATTGCAAGTAGTTTTTTTTTTTATCTTTGGTGAGTGAATAATTAATTCATATGGTTTGCCAAAGTTGAACTTCTTCTGTCCTCCACCATAATATTACTAATAATAATTATACAGTATACTGTATCAGTGTTTGAAAGTACAATGCACAGTTTTTGTCTGTCTCATGTTTGTTAATATAAGCCACTTGCTCTTTCATTTTGCGCAAATATTAATTTAGTTTAGTGTACTGGGTATAATGATCAGAAATACAAACCCATAAACAAGGTGCTCTGTTTCATTCTCATTGAAATAAATGTATGTGTGTTGTCGCTTTTACTTTATTCATAATCTGTGATTTGTCGCGACCAATTTCATTGACTTAACTGTGTGCAATTCCCTTGCTTACGATGTATTATTTCGTAAGAATTATATCGTACGTAATTACAAGGTAAACTATTTTGTGTCATTTTCCAAAAGACTGTATCAAATACAGTACAGTTGGGAATATGGCTGGGTTGGAATATTTTTCTATGGTATAGCTGCTGCATGGGAGGCGCACTTTTGAAATTTTTACGGCACTGTTGTAAGTACTGAAAACATCAAAATGCTCGCAAAACACAGCAAATTTACTTGCATATATATTATTTTTGCACCTGTTTAAAGTGCATTCCAACTAGGGATCGTAATTTTTTAAGCCTTTCAGGTAATTTGAAGACTTATTATAAGGCCCCTTCTCAAGTTTTGTGACATTCCTTACACTTGAGCCTGTTATCGTGATGCTTATGCAGTGGTTATTGGAAGGCTAGAAACAGTTCCGTGAAAATTGTCCATAATAATTTTTCAACACTTAGCGGCCCGATTTTTTTAATATTTTTATGTGGGGATCCGTTTAAAAGTTTAAACAAAGGGAAATTCGGCCGTTTAACGAAAACACAGCATTTTAATGGTGCAGTATTTTGTAGAATCAGCATACTTAAACATGGGTGTAAAGGGGTGTGGGGATATTCCCCCCTCTGCCACTTTTTGGGTCGAAGGTACTTTAAAATTAAATGATAAATTATATTTTGAAAGGTATTTAGAAGCATAGGAAGCAGGCATGCAAACATTTTTCTTTTAGACTACACATATTTTTCAAAGAATGACCATAGTAGTATGCAAAGAAACATCAACAATACAACCTTATATTTCCACATTTTTCATTTTCATGATTTTGTGTTTTGTATATTGTGTATTATAACTCTCTTTGACATGAATTTTGACTAGTGTAACTATAATATACCTTCTTTTTATTGCGTTGTGACATACTTTGTTTGCCCTTCAAATGTCAATTTTAAGAGAGCTTCCGTGGGCTTTGCCCCCTCAACCCCCACCAGGGCTTTGTTCATGTTCCCCACCACGGCATTCGCAGTAACACATTGGGTGTCACTGGCTAGTGTCGCTGGCTTGTGTCGCTGGCTAGTGTCGCTGGCTAGTTGTCGCTGGCTAGTGTCGCTGGCTAGTGTCGCTGGCTAGTGTCGCTGGCTAGCGTCGCTGGCTAGCGTCGCTGGCTAGCGTCGCTGGCTAGCGTCGCTGGCTAGCGTCACTGGCTAGCGTCACTGGCTAGCATCACTGGCTAGCATCACTTCCAGCGTCACTGGCTAGCGTCACTTCCAGCGTCACTGGCTAGCGTCACTTCCAGCATCACTGGCTAGCGTCACTTCCAGCATCACTGGCTCCAGCGTCACTTCCAGCGTCACTTGCAAAGTTGCATTTGACTACATTCGTGTGCCTTGGTATTGGAGGAATCAAAATGAATGATTTATGATGGTTAATCTGATGTCAGGACTTAAAAGATTCTTATTTGAGTGATGATTAAGCAGGCAATAGTGCATTGGCAACATCATTTTTACAGTAGATATTGAGAAAATGTTATTATGGATAATGGGTAGCTACGTTTTAGAAAATTTATTTAGGAAATTGCAGTCAGTTTCTACTTAGTGCTTAATTTGGTTAATCCCCCCCCCCCCTCCTCCCACCTCCCCCCACTCCATCCCCCACTTTGTCCATATTTATATCTTTTGTATGGTGATTTGATGTATCTAAGTGGGATTTCCTCATGCCCCACCCCCACTTTCGGTCGGCAGATTTTATTTTGTGACTTTGCTCCCCAACTTTAGGTGAACAAATACCGCATAAACTTGTTCACAAATTTATGCAAAGAGTAGGTCTTCAGATTAAGTGATGCCTCTCCCCTCATCTTTCTATTAAAAAGTTCAGGAATACTACTGTACAGTAGCAACAACTTATACTGTACCTGTGCTCCCATGAGATTTTGAAATTTACTTTTTTTGTAGATAAATTATTGACCAACCGCTATAATACTGATGTGGTGTTTTTATTTTAGTCAGAACAGGGAGTTGTCATTAGAACTCCAGCAGATTCATTCATCCTGATCCAGAATCCTGATCAATGTACTGTGCTTTTTTTTAAACAATCAGAAATAGGTCCCTTCATATCCCTTCATACCTTGTGGGTGAATTTTGTCAGTAATATTATTTTCAATCACCTGAGAGTGTCACATTCTAAAATGGATTAGAATACCAACCATTCAGCTTCAATCAATGTTTCTTGAACTTGAGAAAACCAATCTCTTATTAAAATTTTAATTTTCAATGAACATACAGTAGGTGCTTAAGTTTCCGCCTAGTGCTTAAGTTTCTGCCTAGTCCTTAGGCAGGAAATTTATATTGCATCAAAATATCTCGTATTGTTTTGAGTTACCAAATTCATTATTACTTCCAAAGACAAAACGAATGTTCAGTTAAGTTTAGTGCTGTCATGATATGGCTCTATTACGTATCGATTATCGTGGAGAAAAATATCGCGATATATTGGTATATCGCGAAACTTTTCAAGAAAACTGACTCACGACACAAATTGTTAGTATCACTTATGTTACTTCTTTTATGATGAACGCAAGAAAAAATTATTTGCAGATCTAGCAGACGACATAATCGCGTGACTATTACGTGCATCACGCACGTGTTTGGTAATTCAGCCATCGTTACCATGAATCATTGAAGGGAGAGCCTGAGAGGCATGTTCTGGCCAATTTTTTTTCTTTTTGTTAACTTACATCGGAGTATACCAGTGTGGGGTGAAGGAGCATGATTTTTAATTAGTTTTTTTATGTTCACAATATTTTTGCACGTTTTTAATGGCCTAAACTTGACTTAGATTTAATAACGTAACATCAGAATTGTAACATACGAAGTAGCCTAGCCTATTTGCATGAAAATTTCTTAGTTGAGTATTAGTTTTTGGCTTTGCGATATGTGTTGAGAAGCATATTCCTTGTCGTGGGAAAAGAGATATCGTGATATTGTGATAAATCAACATGTCATGACAGCACTAGTTAAGTAGTACTATACTGGATATACTGTAACCTTTTATATGATGATGCTGTTATCTCCACCAACAAAGTTGGACGAACATTATGTTTTCACCTGTGATTGTTTGTCTGTTTATATATTTGTCTGTCATGAACATACAGTATCTCAAGAACTGATAATTGGATTTTGATTAGATTCAATTATTACCTCTGCCAAAGAAGTTGGTTGGAGGTTAGGTTTTTGCCTCTGTTTGTTTGTTTGTTTGGTTGTCTGTTTGTTGTCTTGTCATCAAGATATCTCAAGAACTGATGACTGGATTTGGATCAAATTTGGTGTGTGGTTTTGTTAATGCTTAAGGAAGAAGTTATTAAAATTTGGAATATATTGGAACAAGGGAAGGGCAGAAATGGAGGGTGGAGATGTTTTAGGGTGAACTGTATTTCATTAACATATATATACAGTATCTCAACATGGAGTTAAAAAGGAATTTGAATTTTGGTTAAATTTGGTGTGTGGTTTTAATATTGCTTAAGTAAGAAGTGATTAATATTTGGGACATTGAAACAATTAAGGGAAGAGCGGAAATGGAGGGGTGGGGATATTTAGGATGAGGTCTGTTGAGACTTACAGTAGTAGAAACTTTTCAGTGGAATGTGCTGAACAATGCAAATATTCCCTGAATGGAAACCCAAACAATCATTTTTCTGCACTTCTTGGGTTCAGCCATGAACGGAAAATCTTGGAACGTGAATCTTGCCTGAAAGGGACTCAAACAATCAATGATTAGCCTGAATTAAACTGAAAAACAGTGATATGGCAATCAGTCAGAAGATAATCTTAAAGTGTTCAGAGTGCAACAAACCTTGAAATTCCAGGTGCTTTTTATATTTTTATATTTTAAAAGAGCACTTCCTCAACAAAAGAAGGTTCGTTCGCTTGTACGAATCCCCCCCACCCCACCTGACTATGGGCCTGTAAGCCCTATGCATTTAAATGACTTGTTAAATTTGAGCTGTGGCATAAAATTGGAAATATCGTTAAAAATTTATTGAAATTGTGGGTGCTTATTATTTTTTTAAATTTCAAAAGGGCACTTTCTTGAGAAAAGAGGGCTCAATAATTTAAAAAGGGGGTCATTTTTCTGATAAAAGGGCAACAAACCTTGAAATTTCAGATGCTTTTTATCTTTTCAGATTTCAAAAGGGCACTTTCTCAACCCTCACCCTGACTATGGGCCTGTCGCTAGATGCATTTAAATGACATGTTAAATTCGAGCTGTAACATTAAATTGGAAATATCGTATTCGACGTATTAAGCACCCCTGCTCTAATAAGTGCTCACCCAACATTATTTTGACTGATAACAAATTTGTTTAATTAATTTGAAGACTAAAAATACTCAAGTTTTGTTACATTCTTGCTTTTTTCACGTCTGATGCTCATGAATGATATTTTATTGTGGTTATTGTGGGGTGAGTATAGAACCAGTTCACACAATACAGTCTAGTACACAGAATGCTGCCCTCGAGCATGGGCACTTATTAGATAGAAACTTTAGGCCAAGAAGTGGTACAATTCTTTTTTGTAGGGGCCCTGGGTGCTTAATACATTGAATAAGGTATTTATTGTTGTCCTGTCCAACCATTATATTTTGTCAGCTTTGCAATAATTAAATTGTCTACCTCTGGAAGTAAACCATTTAATAAGATAAGACATATAGTGCACTCAAATTGTCTGCATATTTACAGTTTATGTATTAGATTATAGCTTTGTATTGAAGATTACCTTTTTTATTCCATTTCTGGTGTGGTTTGAAGGCTTTAGATAGATATCGTTTTTGGTTAGGTACTTTGTGATGTTATACAGTATATGAAAAAATGGTTGATACATCATATTTGCCTGTGGATAGATTGATCTGTATCTTGTATATGGTATACATTTTAGTGGACGGTTTGTGGCAGGCTGAGGTACAGAAACATTTTTACCACCTTGAGGCTTAAACAGACACTATGGTCATCTCTTAGGCTTATGTGCTTTTGAAAATAAAAATGAATACAAATGAATAACAGTTAAGTTTAACAAAATAATTTATTTGCCTCATGGGTGCATTAGCCAAATGCTGGAGAAACATGTTTGCGTAAGTCAGTTTGACAATGTTAATAAACATGTTTGCGTCAGTTTGACAATGTAAATAAATATGTTTGCGTAAGTCAGTTTGACAATGTTAATAAACATGTTTGCGTACGTCAGTTTGACAATGTTAATAAACATGTTTGTATAAGTCAGTTTGACAATGTTAATGTGAGTAAGAATTGTTCGTGGAATGTTATTTATAACTTGAAGGGACAGTACTGTATGTACATGTAGTACTTGTTGTGATTGGTATGACGTCAACCCTTTCTTTTAGAATATATACACCTTGAAAACTTCATTACCCATTCATGTTTTATTTTGCATGTACAAAACACTGAAATCTCGTGTGTTGCTTTTTGCTTGTTAATGGATACCTGTGAATAAATGCTGTGATTAATTCAGAACAATTTCATCATTAACCTTTAACAAGTACCATGGGCAGTGATTTCTCTTCAATGCATTACATTTTCTCGCAGGTAATGCAGACATGAACAAATCTGATGCTGTTCTATGGTGATGATGAATGATATCATTATTTGTAGGGAGAAGTTTGGGAATTTTTTATTTTTTCAAAATTATTAAAAGTTAAAAGAATTTAAAAGCTATGGTTTTTCTGTATACAAATTTCAATGCAGTGTATAGTGTGTGCTACTGTATACCAAAACAATTTTGCTTATGGAAAAGAGTACTAGCTCTGTTTCTTGTCTGATTTTACTCAAGGGCCATTCCTCAGTTTGTCGCACACCTAACAGACAAGGAATGGTTGCAGTAAATATTAGGGATATAGAGACCCCTAGGGTATCACAGATCTGTTAGGGCCAATTTGAAGAAAATAAATGAGTAGTACAGTAGGTTCTGTAATTACAGGTTGGATGGAGGTTATGTTTTTTTCTTGTTTGTATGTATGTGTGTGTGTGTTTGTTTGTTTGTACATTATGTCTCTTTGTCATCAACATATCTCAAGAACTGATGATTGGATCTTAAATAAATTGCTGAGTGGTTTCATTACTGTTTACAGAAGAAATGATTAACATTTTGGACATTAGGACAGGGAAAGGGCAGAAATGGAAGAGTGGGGATGTTCTAGTGTGAATTGTCTGTTATCACTATATCTCAATAACCGATCGTGGGATTTTGATTTGATTTGGTGTGTGGTTTTACTCGTTAGAGAAGTGATTTCAATTCAGGACATATTGGGACAGGGGAAGGACAGAAACTGGGGTGGGGATGTTTTGAATCCATGAGATCTGTCAAGACTTAGTTAAATGGAATGTGCTGAACAATAGATACATGTGAGGAAAGTAAATCCAAACAATCCATTTTCTGGGCTCAAAGAAAATCAAATCAAGTGGTTTTTGGTATTAAAGAAAATAAAAACAATTTTGCCTGAAAAGAACTTAAACAATGAATGATTAGCTTGAATAAAAGTGAAGGAAAAAAATGATTCGACTTTGTGAAAGAAATCTATCAGGTGGTAAATGATCATGAACTTATGCAGAACGCAAGTGGTCAATACAGATGAAAAGTGAGGAAGAGATTGTTTTGGGGTTTGGGGGTGAAACTTACTGGGCCTTGGGTTGTAATGGTTATGGGAATTTGAACTCTAAAATATATTAGGCTTGTGGAATTTGCCAAGGGGTGGAGGTATACACTCTACTAAGTGCTGAAATTCTACTTGTAAGTATATAGTATTACTGGAAATAAAACGTACAGTATTATTTATGATTATCTCAGATCTTTTACATAATGTGTCAAAAATGCAGTAAAACTTTCAAAAATTGTAAGTTACTGTAGTTATAACTGTAATAGCATTGCAATCTACTACAATATTGTTCAGTTGTGCTTTACACTGGAAAAAGCAACCAAATGCCATGCAAATTAGATAAAATCAAATCATATATATCAACACTTCTACAACAATATTGTGCCAATCATGAGTAGTGTATAAAGCCTGGAAAACAAAGAACTTGCATACACCAAATAAATTCTTTTATACTGTAGGTCATGATTCATTTTTGTGAAGTATTCAAGGAACTGGGTGGTCACAAGCTGTTGCCATAATATGAAGACTCATTTAGTGAATCATACATGTACAGACCATGCACTTTCCACTTTCTCTAATAATTTTTGGAACATCAAGTAGGAATCAATGATCTCAAGATTGATAAGAAATGGTGCCTAGGAGAGGGAGATATAAGAATACAGTGGTTACGAGTGGTAACGATGATTTGTCATCGTCTGCTACTATCGATAACAGTACTCAGAGTGTTTATCCTTTAAGTTTTTCAAAACCATACTTTCAGCGGGAACATGTTTAAAGTGCTGTTTGGCACCAACTTATTCATGTTGAACAGGAATTTTCAATGATCCTTATTTTGAGATATTCTTCTTTCTCATTATCCATTTCACTGATTGATCTGATAATCCTACTTAATATTCTAATTACGACATGTTTCATTTGCAACATGCTGATAGATCCTGGCTTTTAGTTTCCGTGTTTCTCTCAGTTACCCCCTATTTTCTTTTTGTTCTTTTTTGTTCCGCTTCAGTGACCCGCTGGGCCGCCCGTCGAGATCATGCTGCCTATATTTTTGAGTTGGGGCATTTGTCGCGGATTGCTTAAACCTTACTCTACCAGCACTTTTTTGAAAATGCGCTCGGGAGGCGGAGCCAAAGATGGGGCGCTTAAAACGGTGATAATATCACCGCGTGGTAGATTAAGGGTTGAATAGTCTGGCTAGTGGAGTTTTATAGATGGCTAGTAGATGCTCCACTGTTTTGTCAAGGGTTGGTAAAGAGATTTTGATCTCTGTTCTGATTTTATCTTTATTCTCAATTTATATGATGAGTTAATATAATTTTACATAATCTTTGTCATTATTTTACTGAACCTCGATATAAAATGCTTGTTTCATGTGGTAGTACAATAAGTACAATTTGCTTCTTTTATCAGTCAAGTTGTTTTAGGTGATGAATAACAATCTAGCTTTTTCTGTCGTTAAGAAAGAACTGTAAGTCAAGCAGTATGTGGCGTGGTGGCGGGGGGCAATTGTCCCCCTGCGAAACTTTCTGAGAGGGCGCTGAGTGCTCAAGGGGTGCCAAAATCATCCTGAAAATATAACTTTTTAAGCCCTGGGAAAATTTATGTGTTGATTTAAAACTTTTTCTGATATACTATTTGCAGTAATAATCCATTTTTGTCGTCCAAAAGCGCATACATTTTCCACAGAAAAGACCAAATTTCCGAGGACTTCACTCCGAACGATGCAACCATTGGCACTCGAGCGGGCCTTTGGATTTTGCACAAGGACAATAGAAGATGCATGAAGATAACTCATCTGCAATATTTAATATCTGCCCCTACCATGAAGGGCAGCAGTTTTATTGAATACAGCTTTTGGAGAAGTGCCGATTGCTCACAGGGGCGCAAAAAATGTCTTGAGAATATATTCTTATAAATTTTTTATACTTAATGCTGTAAATAATTTCTCTCAAAGCTTTATTCTTACATCAAAAACATGAAAACCATCCTTAGACCCAAACTAAAGACACATATTGTAGTCAATGGGATTCTACATTTGAACATTCTTTCCAAAATATATGTTCCTTTTAACTAATTTTACTGTGGAATTGACATGATTTTAAGCAAGCTACTGCTACCAAAATCTGGCCAAAAAACGCCTACCAGGATGTCAACCCTGAATTAATCAAGTTAACCCTGGATTAAGCAATTTTCTGCTATCCCCAGCGCTCCTACATGCAGCTTTGCCTCATAGATGTGACACAAAACGTAGACCCGGGTTTCCCAGAAACCCTTGGGTCCCCACCGGTTCTTCGCGGCCTTCTAATTTTGTATTCCTAATGCTGTAAATAATTTCTCTCAAAGCTTTATTCTTACATCAAAAACATGAAAACCATCCCTAGAACCAAGCCTATAGAGTTAATACGATTTTAGGCAAGTACCAGTTTGCCACCCCTCGTCCTCCGCTCCTCTCCTTTTTCAGTTTTTTTTGGGAAATCTTCAATTTCCGAAAAATCTCCTTCAATTTCTGGATATTCTTAAATTTTTGGAAAATTTCCTTCATTTTCTGAAAATTTTCTTTAATTTTAAGGAAGTTTTTTTCATTATCAGGAAAATTTCTCTTCATTATCAGGAAAATTTCCCTTCACTAACAGGTAAATTTGCTTCTATTTTCGTGAAATTCAATCATTTTGGGGATATTTTCTTCAATATTTAGGGGATGTCTTCAATTTTCGGAAAATTTCCTTCATTTCGCAGAAGATTATTTCATTTTTTGGGAAATTTCTGTCATTTTTCGGCATTTTGGGGAATTTTTCTTCAATTTTTATGAAATTTCCTTCATTTTGGGGATATTTTCTTCATTATTAAGGAAGTTTTTCTTCAATTTTTGGGAAATTTTCTTCATTTTTGGAAAATTTCCTTCATTATCAGGAAAATTCACTTCAATTTTTGTGAAATTTTCAACATTTTCGGGAATTTTATTTAATATTGAAGAACTTTTGTACAATTTTGAGAAAATTTCCTTCATTGTGTGGAAATCTTTTTCAATTTTCGGAAAATTTCTTT
The DNA here is from genome assembly GCA_020152595.1 of Chiridota heheva. Classification (NCBI taxonomy): domain Eukaryota; kingdom Metazoa; phylum Echinodermata; class Holothuroidea; order Apodida; family Chiridotidae; genus Chiridota; species Chiridota heheva. Next base: position 1,081,642 of record JAIGNY010001448.1, read on the forward strand.
CCATTTTTGGCATTTTTTGTTTTATTTTCTTGAAATTTCCTTCATTTTGGGGATATTTTCTTTAATATTCAGGAAGTTTTATTTCAATTTTTGGGAAATTTCCTTCATTCTGCAGAAGTTTCCTTCATTTTCGGAAAGTTTTCTTTGTCCCTAGAATTGAAATACTGGTTTTATGCAGTTTCCTAAATGGTACCATAGAAACAGTGCATGCCAATTTAGATCTATGTGCATGTTTTACTTTAGAGCATTTTTTATTTCGGATGGGGGGGGGGGAGCAGCAAAATGTCCTTGCCTCCCTAGTGAAACATGACCCACCACGCCACTAAAGGCAAGTCACTTTCTCCTGATATCTCACCTAAGCAAGTTAGTTGAGTTAACTGTAAATTAGTAGGCACATTTGACTCTGACTGTCGCGGTGCCGTTAAACATCACCAAATCAGTTACAATGCTCCTTATGGACTTCTGTTGATAAGAAACATATTTTGATTGGAAAATTTGCTTGTTGACTTTTAAAATGGCTAAAGCCTACAGGTGGTGAGCCTGAGTAACAAAAACAAAAAATCTATCAAGTGCATTTTATCAAGAGTACAAGGGGTTCTAATGGGAATAGTACATGTACATGTACTAAAAAATGTTGTTGAATCAAGGAGGTTCCATTTTACCTGAACTATAAAATTTGTTTGTGCTGTGCTGCATATTAAATGTACAGTTTATTTCTAGAAAAAATATATGGAGGAAGGAAGATTGGCAAGAGTTTTGCAAAGATTGCAGTGTGCACTCTGCTTTGTTGATATGAACTTCATGTGTATCTACATTTGGTCAGGAGATGAAAGTTATGTAGAATTACAGTTTATTTGATTTATGTAATCCATTTAAAATGCATCTTGATCCAGCAGTTTCAGCAGGAAAGATTGATATTTGGTTGAAAATTATTTAATTTTATTGGAGAAATATTTGGAAAAATATCAACTTCTTTTTCAAAAAATACATATTCAACTTAAAAAATGTATTACATGTACAGTACATCATGAGAGCAGCAGTAAACAAAATAATCACTAAAATTGCCGCTTCTTGCACCTAGAAGCAATAAGTATTCTGTAGAGCGCATGTCACAGCTCAGTATATTGAAATTTTCATGTTCAACTGGCAGCCATCATGGGGAAGAAACAGGAGTAACAGTACTATCTATTCAAAAGAGCATTGCATGTTTAATGGTCAAATTTGAATACTCATGTCATATGGGAATCTTGCATGCATTTGCTTATCATTCCTACACACATACCAGTTCATCGTAGGAAAACTGCTTTGAAAATCAGTGTATACATGTTCCCAAGACAATAGCAAAAAATTGTTGTCTCAATCGAACTGGCTAAATTGGTATACAAAAGAGTAATGTGTTCTCTTTCCTATGGTGTAAGAATTCAATTGTCTTTATTATACTTCACCACATGTAATTTTTTGATTGAAAATCAAATTTATTTGTTTTTTACCCATTTTATGTGCTTGCATATTACAAGTTCAGTGACTTTGTTGATTTTTGTTTCAGTGACTTTGTTGATATTTGTTGAGTCATAGCTCCTGTGATATTTTATCAATTACAATGGCTAAACTTCTAAAATTTTGATGAATATGTATAACAATACGTATGTTGAAATCATTCTGATTGGACTATGTTTTGAAATATGTAAATTTGCCAACGAACTTCAAATGGTCTTTTAGTAGCCCAAGCTATTAAAACCTTATAATTATTCATATACATTTCAACCATTCAGCAGAGTTGTAAAAACATGTTGTGTGACGTGATTCCCTTTTGTGTGGACTGATGCGCACTGCACTGGAAATTTCATTTAATGCTCAAAAATGATTTAAAATTTCCCATATGAGAGATTTTCAGTTTTGTAGCATCGGTGCCAGAGAAAAATTTAATTATTACAGGACACTCTGAAATAATATGCCCTTTCTAAGTCTTAGATTAATTTCATCTCATTGATACAAAGATTAACACTTGACCTTACGTATCCATTGTTTACTGTTAACTTTGACATCAGTTTGATTTCATTAAATTCAATCCTTATGGATAATGCAGTTTATACAATTCTTAAAATACAGTTTATTGTATATAGTTTGTAAAAATCAAAGTGAATATGACAATTGTCAGTTTCAATTTGTTTTTTACCCTTTTGAATATAAGATATATCTATATATCTATATATCTATATATATATATATATCTATATGTATATATATATATATATATATATATATATATATATATATATATATATATATATATATATATATATATATAATATATATGTATATATATATAGATATATAGATATATATATATATATATTATGTATATATAAATATATATATATATATATAGTATTAAAATTTATATATATATATATATATATTGTATTAAAATTTGTGTATATACATAAATATATGTATTAAAATTTGTCCTTGAATTTTTTTTAAATATACAGTAGTTCAAAATGGGAAAATTTGATGGGATGAAAGAAAGTGTTTTTGCAACCTTTTGATTGCATAATACAGAATAGATGTCAGTTAAAATTGCAAAATAACTCAATTTTGGGAAATGCTGGCATGCTGTGTGGGGTTCATGGATGATGCATATGCAAATTAACTTTTACAATCTTTTCATCAGTGTTGACACCACTGGCATGGGAATTGCATGTCAAAACTTATAAAGGGAACTTTCACTGAAACCATTGGACATTGCTGTCAAAATGGATTAAAAAATTATTCAAATTTTAAATCAATTACTCAAAATGTTTAGCATCTAGTAAATGTAGGGATTAGATATTATTGCAGGGGAAAGAAAATTGACAAAATTCGGAGGTTACATGCCTAACTGGTATTATCTTTAGTCATCTGTGTGTACTAGATTACTGTGCTGTGAGTGAGTGTTTGATTGCATTGGATTTTACTTAATTTATCTCAAGGGAAATGTTAAGTACATGCAGTATGTTCCTTATATTAATATGATGATAACCTAATCATCAGATTGTGGCCTAATTAGGTAGGGCATGTGCATGATATCACACAATCTCCTTAATTTAATTGAAAAACATTGGTAACTTTGGTTTTTCATTTCCAGTGCCTAGAGAATTAGTTGACAGGATTTGAAGTTATTTGTAAATTGACATAGAAGAAGCAAGTTTTAAATTAGGTGCAGCTGGATGTAGTTTTCTCATAACTGCTTTTTGAAGCCATTTCACATTTTTTGCCAGGCACATGTGAAGCACTTTTCAGTTATTGTCGTTTGTAGGAATAAGTGTATAAGGTGCTGTAAATGCTTTTGTATTGCTTGAGGAATTTGTGGGAATATTTCAATCCCCACCGGATCCACTCAAATTACAAACCTCTGATGCCCTGGAAGTCTCAAACCAAGGAGATTTTAGAGGGCTCTTAGTACTGTAAGGCTCCTATTAATGTAAGGCTCCTAGTAATGTAAAGCTCTTAGTACTATAAGGCTCTTAGTACAGTAATCCTAATTGGATGAGTGGCTTCTGGTAAATTGAAGTAACTGTAGTGACTCATGAGTTTATAAACAAATCTTTCAAGTAGAATGAAGATTTGTGTATACATGCATTGAGTACATTAATGTGCTAAAAATCAAATAAAACATTACCATCAATATTTACATAAAGCACAGTGTTCTTGTATCACCTATAGCGAACATCATTTCACTATCCTAAATGTTATTAACTTTACTACGAATTAGTTTATAAGTTTCCGATGTATTTTATACGATTGTTTTGAGCATTTTTAATCCTCAAGTAAGAGTGGCATAATTTATCAGGAATTTTGTTTGAGACTAAGAAATGCTATATGACTTCATGAAAGTGTTGAAGAAGCAATTAAAAACCTACCACAGATAGTTCAGTGATTTTATGCATCAGTACTTACCTCCCCAATCATCAATATGCACACAATGAAACTTATTGTGAAGAGCCAGGTATTGTGGATTTGGCTACTGCAGGGCCAAGTCATGCATGTAATGTGGGGCTTTGAAAAGGATGTTTTCATCAGTGAGTTATAAACACTCTGGTGAGTTTGAATGCATTGGACTGAAAATTTATAGCCAGAGTTATTCATCATGTATGTCTTTGGGACCACTATTTGATGAAAAACTCTGCATTAGTCCTCAGCGGACACGTTTAGAAGTCTCCATTTTCTCATGAGCATGCCTTTCTTGAGATAATAGCAAACTGGGACATTGCTTGCTTCGTCCTCAATGAGGGTGCTATTGATGATCGGCGAGAGCTCAGGATCATTTTCTTGCTCACCCAAAAGCTGTTCTCTTGTTAAAGAAGCAGACGAAAGCTCATCATTGGGAGTAGAATTCTGTTCAGGGAGTAGAATTCTGTTCATAACCTGACCTAGGAGGGACAGGAGTAGAATGATTAGCCCTCAAGGTTATCTAAGTTACCCATAAAAGTTTAATACTTATCACATGGCAGAAACCAAAACCCTCACATTTTAGTGGGGAGACACTTATTCCCCTGAGGCTCGGGATAGCTGTCTCCTTTCCATCCTGTTCACCACTGAAGTGTGTTGTTGCAGTTCTGCCTTCGCCGAAACAATTATATCAGGAGTAAACAAATTTATATCCAACAGATTTGGAAGTTTGTGCAATCATTGATGTGGATTCTTAATTCAGATGTGTTAGAAGTGATTTGCAAGCAGTTTTATTGTATAAAAGAACAGGAAATCAAAATTCATGTAAAATGATTCTTTCTGAAATGGAAATTTATCTTACTTTTTCAACATTGAGATTTGCACGTACTCTATTCACAAAGTAAGTCTTCTTAAGTTTAGGTATTGAACCTAGTTAAATGCTCACAATGTTGTATAGTATACGCACAGCATGCACAGTAGTTTTGAGATGAATTCCAATACATTTCTCTTCATGAGATGTGCTGTATTGTAAAGGTGCCTCGAAGATTGACATTCTTTTGCATCAGACATTGTTATTATGCCTCTACTGTTTTGATAAGAGTGAGGTTGACTTCGTTATCAAACCTTCAAAGGATAAATTTAATCATAAATTATTGAGGGTGCGCAACACATGAAAGGAAGAATTCAGACATTTTATGGATTGAAACAAAAATTGAATTGATAAGTTTTCAGGTTTCTCAGAAAAATGTATGGGATCAGAAATTGAATGAGCAAAAATCTCATGAATTGAGAGAGCATTCAATGTCTTTTTATTTTGAAACTATACATTGTGGAAGTGTTTTACTGAAATTAATATGAAGTTTATTTTGTTTTTATCAGAATGAAATAAAAAGTATTAAACAAGGGTTTTTGAGTCTGCATTTTGGTTTTAAGCTGCTAATTAGGCTTTCACAATGTTTTGCAAGTTCGCAAAAGTAAGCTGTTTATATTAGTGAATTGACTCTTGGTTGTTGTACAGTATGTACTGTACTTGTCTTTTCACAAGGTATTTATTGATGGGCTCGAACTTGTTCGAAGACTCTTATTTGTCAGAACCGACCGGAAGTTGAAAAACTTTGCAAAACTTTTAAATCCCTTTGCAATAGTCCTATGCAATAAAAGTAGTTCCCCTGAATCCGAATAGTACGTCCAGCGATCAACCTTCCATCGATGGATTGTATCAATAAATTATTTGTATATTCAATGTCTCTACTTTTTTATTGATTGGTTTTCTCTTACATTATTCAAATGTATTTTTCAAAACACAAAATGTACAAATTATGAGAGATATTTACAGAGATTATTTCTATGTATTATTATTACTTTCAGTGGTATGGTGATTTATCATTGTTTACTTGTCAAATTTCTAACAAATCATATACTTTGTAATGTGTACACGAACAAGATAGAACGTAAAATTTATTGTATTTTGCATTGCAAAAGAGAGTTTGATAATATATTTTTATATTAGAATAATATCAAGTATGACCTGCAAGGCATGACATCAAAAAGTCTTTAAAATAGACCTAAAACTAAAAGATAAATCAACATCGTTGTGTATATGATATTTTTTACGCAAATTTGCAGCAAGCAAACTTTTTTTGGAGTTAGTGTGTTATCGAGGAACTTTTTGCATTAAAAACTGCAAATATGATCCTTACTTACCTCAAATTGAAGATATGAGGAAGTTTTTCAATTTGTTATGGTGGATTTTTTGGGAAAAAGCCTCTGTGGCGAAACAATAGGAATATTTCCACAATGTGATTCATACAAACACATGGTAAATGTAATACACTGTATGAGCCATTGTGAATCGAATACTACAGTGTGTGTGTGTGTGTGTGATTATGGGTGGACCAAATTATGATGAATGAATGATAAGACATTTTGAGGTGCACTGTACCTGGGAGTCACAAACGTGAGTGTAAAGCTATTAGTCCCAGTGGTATCTGGCATTCCCAACCAATTACTGATTGTTTTGTCATGATTTGAGGCAATGTTTGACCAGAAACTTTAAATTATATTGCTAAATTGTAATAATAATCTTCATGTTAACACAAAAATTAAATGATGTATGATGAGTGACCCAAATTTCAACCACCCCAGAATTTTAACCACCCCTTATGTTATCTACCTTAGCAAAGTCGGAGAAAATTGTTACGATTACCAATTGTTAATTGAACTTTATTTTCACCATTTAGATGCTTCATAAGTTGATTGTGCAGTTAAGAATTGATAATTTATTGAAGTTTATATCGGTTTCTGCAAGCCTTGCATGGTACTGTAAATGTCTAATGAAGTATAAAATGGTCTTCCAACATGTCTTACAAAGGCATAACTATTGTAAACATCTGTTCTTTAAGTGCCCTTCTCTCCCTTAATTTATCTGCAGGACCATTTAAAAGTCAACCTCTTTTGAGTAATTTTTGCAATATCCCATGTCAGATGATGCACTAATGCAACTGATTTGTCTGTTTACATCTCATGATGCAAAGGAAGCAATATTTAGGCGATTTTTTTGCAGAGAGGCTGTGAGTTTTTTCTCTTCTGGTCTCCATCAATTAGAAGATAGATCAAGATGATAGTCGTTCAGGCACGTTTGCATTTCTTCCTCTTCATGCTCCATGACAGAAGGCAGACAGCAATTCTAGCATTTTCAGTATAAAGCGTATTTGCAACTTATGGAGAATGCATCTTGTGGAGTCCATAAACAATCTTAAGTCGTCTGTATCCTATGCGTAAAAATCAGATCATTTACTGGCACGTTCACAGCTGAGTGATTTGCCCAACGAAGCCGGTGTAAGATGATAGGTTCTTGGTCAAATTATTGTGGAGACGAAATAAATGTGCATTTTTACTCAACTCATTTAGATTGTTGAAAATCAAAGACTATAAAGCATTGATGTCAGAAAGCTGTTGTTTGAAAATTTGAATCATTGGCTATGGTACAGTATGCATGTAGTAATAGATAGAGAAGAGTGCACAACTTCAATGTGTGACATTAAAGATTTCCTTCCATCAGGGAGTTGTCATTTAGACAACTCCCTGCTTCTATACAATAGTATTTCATATGAAATGTTTGGTACATTTTATTCATATTTCCAAGAAGTGATTAGTTTAAAAGAAAATGAAATTAATTGTAAAAGTTATTTTTTTCACTGTTCTGTTGTCTTATTAAAGATGTTGTGATCTTTAAAATTTTACGATTTTTATGTTGAATAGGATATAGTAGGATGAGGTAAAAGAGTAATTAGATGTGTGGAATCTTATTTCCACAATTATTGTCAAATACGTAATAGGAATATTTTGTTTTATTTCTCTGCAGAGGGTCTTTATTTGAGTTTACATTATATAAGCATGTCATCTTATAAATATGAAATGTAATATTTAACAAATGGTGCAAAATCAGAATTTTGTAAAAAGACTGAAAACTGGTAGTGACATCATATTCTCACATTCCTTGGAAGTTTTAAGTGTATTTTATTGAAGTAATTTTTGAGATTTTTGTGTTTTTGAAGCTATGTCAGATATGTCAGAAAAGTACCACCACACAGCATAGTGAAGTATATATGAATTGCCAAATTTATTTTGAAATATATGTTTTCTACTTTTAACAAACATGATTAATCTTATCTTAAATAAAATACATAAAACATTTATTAAGAAGAAAAAGAGGGTGTGGTAGCACTCCTGTTTTTACTACTTTTTTTTCTTTACTTTGACACATAATGTATGTTTTTTTACCACAACTGGCTATTTTGACTTCAGCCAGTTGTGCCATAATCCATAAAGAACCTTAATCCTTTGAATTACTTATTGATATGAAATATTTTTCATGAGCTTTTCTGTCTTTTTGTGTAGATTATGGCAAGAGGTCACAGAACACATGGGTCAAGTTATGCCATTGGATTGGCAGAATTCGAAAGCAAGACAACTCCATCTTCCTTCGCTAAATTTATCAAAGAGAAGGGTAAGTTAATATTTGAAATCATACTAAAGTTCTTTGTACGTGCACCAGGATTCTATAGAGGGATTTCATCACATGACCAGGGTTCGTAAGGGTTGTGGATTTTCTGGAAAGTCAGGGAAAACTAGAATACCAATTTCCAGGCCTGGAAAAGTTGGTGAAAATGTAAACAAATTCAAAAGTTCTGGAAAAGTCAGGGATTTTTAAGAAAACATATTTTGTCGCGATTTTCTTAATTCTTTATAAGTGAATAAAAAAGCAGCAAAGCATCATATGTTGTATTTATAGATACAGTGCTAGCAAGAAGAAATGTGTCATGTGATTCCCTGCATCACACTGTTCACGCCGTCCATAGTGTACAAACGCGATCGGATTAATCTATTGTTATGATTGCAGGAAAATCACAATCAATAACCAGCTCAATTTGTCAACTTCAAGTACAGTTAATCTGTGATTTATACGAATCAGAAAAATCCATTTAGTGCTTCGCGAGAACAATGAGAGCAATTCTTTGTGATTGCGTTTGATTCCCGGCGGCATTTGTTTCATCGTGACTTCATAAGTTCATGCACACAAAAGATTTATATGGGTGTTTAAAAGGGATTAAAGTATTATGTCAGTTCCAAAATCTCAACAGGTTTAAGAGACCAGCGTCTTAACCCTATAGCAAGCCCATATTTTGTGTGTGTATAACTTTAATTTTATTTCTTTTATATCTACAAACAATCAATATCTTTTTCTATAGCTTATGATCATTCGTGAGTCAATGATAAAGAAAAAGAGAGAGAAAATTATTGCATCGGTGTTCTTTTTTCATTTGAAAAATAAAGATGAAGAAAACACACATGATCATACTCCTCCTTCCTCCCATTTCCCTTTTATGGTAACATTAACTCTTCTTGAGACAAAACTTTTTTCATACATAAACAGCAAGGACCTTGGGTGGGCAACTTATTACAATGTATTGTTGGGCATTGATGTAAATAAGTCCCTTTGTGTTCTGAAAATATCCTGTATACCCACCGACCCCTTTCCTAAAATTTATTTTTGGAAGTTTCTGCAAAAATAGAAAAGTAACTACTGACTTTGTTTTGCTCTTGAGTTTTGATGAAATTTATTCTTACTATATCGTTTGACTCAGTTGCTGGAGCTTAAAAGACAACTGACATACATACGATTCCATATGACCACGCCGTAACTTTGTATTACATCAGAATGATATATTATTTTCTTGCATGTGGCAAATATCATGAGGTTGCAGGGATTGCAGGGCCACCTTCAGTGATAATAATTTCCAGATGGTTGGGATACGCCCAGGGCACAGGTCACTCAACTTGTACTAAAAGTGAATGGTTACCAGGGAAAATGAAGCTGGTTGTAAGTGGTGTGCCTAGATTCTAGAAAATGTAATGATCCTATAAGGATATTTTTACAAAGAATTTCTACCATAGCAGGGCTGACAATGGGCTCAACAAAACATTTGAAGGCGACCAGTTGTGGCACACGGGCGTAAGTAGTGTGTGGGAAGGGGTGTGGGTGTGGGACGAGCGTTCTTCAATATTTTTCATCAGAGTTACTTCCACCTTAGTAAACAGGATGCTCCCCCCCTCCCCCCAATGATAAGACTATCAAATTTTGCCAAAAGAGGGTGTAACAGTTTCTGGTAGAGAGTGGGTAAAGGTATAAGTACAAACTTGGTAGTCCCTGCTAGTCCCCCTTTCCCCTCCCCCAAGCAAAATCACACGCTTTTCCTGCATTTTGGCGCTTGTAAAATGTCAAGGTGCAGAAGAAGGATGATCAACCCATCAAATATGTGATCTCATTTATTTTCATTAGGGTTTGTGTGGTGTGTGTTTGGGGGGAGGGGCCACCCCGATATTTTGTTGTTGGCTTTCTGACATTTTGGAATTTTTGAGAATTTAATGTTTTATTAGATGGTATCATCAAATTGCCCGTTTTCTGCCCGTAACCTCAACAATTGGTTCCAGAGCAGTTACCATTACCCATTGAGTTACACATAAAAGGGTATAAAAAGGCTTATAACTTTTGTTACAAGCATATTTCTTTACTCAGATGTCACTATTAATTCCTTTTAATTTCCCACCATGTGGTATGGTCAAATTCACCATCACCCTCTGTAATTTCTACAATCAACCCGGACCAGTTGTCATTCCCACCCCATCCACCACCCACCTGTAAATAATTATTTACGCTTCAGAAACATGTTAGTATGGAACCTGTATTTGACTGTTTTAAAGATCCTGGAATTTTCAGTTTAGGTCCTTAAAAGTCAGGGAATTCTGCAAAACCAAATGTGTACAAACCCTGGTGACTCTTAACTCAACTGGGAGCCATTTTGCAGGGCAGCCTTTGTGCATTGAGTATTTCACGCATCTGATCTTCACACAGCTCAGTCACATTTACTATGGTCACATCACACGTGAAACAAACAAACTCGATATAAACATGCGCTAGCACATGCTGGTGGTAAAAACATACGCTGGGCATGTAAAACATGTGCTGTGCATATAAACACGTGCTTGTTAAAATGAACTGGTCAGAGGAATTTATTTTTGAATACAAAATGTTATTTCAAAAAAAAATTACCTTCCAAGTACTTCTAGTAATTTTAATCAGTGGACTTTAAACACGTTTATTAGTTAGTGCAACCAGCGGCACAGCAAGATTCTGGCATACTACTTACAAAAGTAATCTTATATAACAACATGCAAGCGTATGTAAGTGTACAGCAGATGGCAGCCTGCCCTACAAAATGGCGATGTAAACAAAGTCATGTGACATTATGTCAGCAAAAATATCCTTATTGTGATATATAAGTTGAAATTATCTACAATTATTTGGATTAAGTTCCATTAGCTATAGCTTCTTATGCAATATCTTCACATGATAGTTTCAAGCAGATAAACAGTAAATAAAGAGTTGCTGATGGCAACTATGAGGTGCAGTGGCACAGTGGTTAAGGAGTCGTTCATGTGTGAGATAGGTACTGGGTTCGACTTCTTTCGCAAGTCCTGCATTATGTCCTTGAGCAAGACAGTTAACTCTCCTTGCTCCACTCCACTCACCTTGAAAATGAGTACCAGCACTGCTGGGGAATTAATCTGCCATGGACTGGCATCCTTACTGTCCAGGGGGAGTCATGTGTTCTCATCCTCTATGCTAAGGAAACCAGTGATAAGCATCGGCCTGCATGATCGGCCTTCAAGGATCGAATATGGGTGTTTATCTTTATGGCAACTATGTCAACATATCATGGACTAGAGCTGTGACCGTTTAGCGTGTACACGCTACACGTTCGCAAATCTTGTAAACGTTTACTAAATACTTCATTGCGAGTAATCGTTTTTCATACATCATAGTGTCTTGCCGTTAAAAATCAATAATCATGATTCAAATCACACACACATTCGGCTGAAAAAATTCCATTCAATGACTTTTTACAAACTGTAAACCCGATTAGCATAATCCTTTTTAAATGCGCAGTACTCACCAATGAATGGGGATATTATGCACTTTGATTTCGCCGATATCTGAGTAATCTAACTTGTAAAATGCACCGCGAATGTGCAGCAGTAAATAGTGAAACTAACAATAGGCCTAACGTAAGGCCATAAGGCTTTCGAGTCCCACGCAATCAAGGCCTGTTTTATCGACCAAAAAACACTTGAATCGTGACAATCAGTACATTTACATGTAAATATTACCTGAAGAGTCAAATAAATTTTGCAAGAAATAACAAATATTGCATAATAAATAAACACAAAAAGGTTTCAACAGCAACAGAGCTGAAATTCTGCATGCTTCGTAAAGATGGCGGCCATTTTTTCGAGAGGACTCATATTTCAGAACTTACTGGTGGTGGTGGCGTAGTTTTGAAATGTTTTACGGCAAGGTATATCATAGGTCTCGGTATGCAAGATTTTCACAGAACTTTGAAAGCCATAGCGAATAGGACAAAAAAGTTACGCGATGTTGAGTTTAAATGACATTGAAAAAAAGTTATCTGTTTTTTCTAACTAAATTTCCATGCATATTTTCCACAAAAATGATGATTTATACTGCAGAAGTAAACTTTTTACGATTTGAAAAGCAAAACTTGGGGTCTATTTGGGCAATGCAGTCAGTACTTTTGCCATACTGGTTGCACGATTTTTTTACTTCGCCTCGTAGTTTTGGAGCAATTTTGGTGTATTTTCGAAAATTACGGTACTAAACTCGTGTACACGATACACGCTTTCTTTTTTTGGTGTGTACACGTTTACTAAAATCCCTAAACGTTCACAGCTCTATCATGGACCAACCATATTGGTACATAGTCTTAGGCAGGGGAGTAGAAAGGGTCACCTCTCAGGGACAGGGGTAGGAGGGGGGAACCCATAAGAATTTCCTGGTCAAAGTGGAAAAATTGCACTGGTAAATTAAGTTCCATCACTGACTCTGATGCTAATCAGAAATTCTCTTTCAATTTGAAGGCACTTTTTAATTTTGGTAAACTGTTTGTCAATTTTCACAAAATTTTGTTATTTTTGTGCAATTTTCTTAAATTTTGGGGATAATTGTTCATTCTTAGGCAATTACCTAAATATTTTAGTGAATTATTTTGTAATTTTCATATAATTTCCTTCTTTTTAGGCAATTTTCTTTGATTTTGAGAAATTTTAATCAATTTTCACTCAATTTGTTATCAATTTTACCTTGTAATTTTACCTCCCAACAGGTTAGGTGAAATCCTCTCTCAGGTCATATTAGTTTTTTGAATTTTTGCACAAAAGCAGTGGGTTTTTTGCACAAAAGCAGTGGGGGAAAAGGTTATGCCCCAAAAGCCCTACCCCTTCCCCCTCCCCCATCTCCACTATGAGTGGGAATTTGTTCTTCATTTAGAAGCTACAAGTATATACTGTTTATGGTCAAAAGTGTTAACTGAGCACAGTTTGGTGTTCAGGCACCTAAATAACCAATCTCATAATGTAGATTAAAATTGAGATCAATACTTGTAAATAAACAAGGGAGCCAACATATCAAACTAATCAAATTTGTATTGAATGAATGATGAATGTGGGGTAGAAGATGACATGATGATAAAGTAGCTGAAGGAATTTGGATGAGGGTGGGATTTCATGTGGGACATGGTAGAATTGTATGTAGTGCAGGGTGGGGTGGGATGTTGGTCAGGATGCATTGGCATGTTGGACTGGGTGGGTTGGCATGTATAACAGGGTGGGTCGACATGTGGGACAGGGTGGAATGGCATGTGGTGGTGTGTCATCTGGTGGTGTGTCATCTGGATTTCAGTTGTGATGGCATGTGGGTCATGCAAGTGGTGGAATGACATACAGCATCCGGTTTTCAGGTGTGATTGCATGGAGTATAGGCATGGGATGACATTTGGGACAGTTGGGAGGGAATGTGTGGGACAGTTTGGAATTTGCATTATTAGCAGTGAGGGTATTGGTATCGTTTCCAATGTCTAGTTTGTCATACATTAAGCAATATCATTTTACATAATTTTGCTTTAATGTTATTGTTCATGTTTCTTGCTGTTTGACTTTCTTCAAACACATATTTTTTAATTGGAAGTTGTATTACAATCCAGGATGTAGTTCTGGGAATGTGGAGGGGTTGGGGATACAAGTTGGAAAGGAGGCTTATTGACATTCTTTCATTGACATTGGCAAGTCAGGGCCTCTCCTGTCTTTGTTGTTTAATTGATAGAACTAAAGTGTCATAGTTGTAAAGACTGCTAACTTTTATATGTTTTCTGAGTTACTGCATGGGTGAGGTAACCTTGAGCATTTTTTTGTCGTAAAATATCTTGGAAAGATCAAAGATATTTTAAAGCTTGTTGTAAAATGTTGTAAAAATTAACAAAGCAAATGAAAATCTAAGTGCATCTTTCAAAGCTGAAGTAATCTGAAATCATCTGCCCCTGCTACCTATTTTGCATATACTTCCCTCAAATAAGCCCATTCCTATACTAGCTTTGAATTGTCGAGCATATTGTCCTGCCGACAGTTCTTGTTTTTTCAAGTTACAAACTAATTTTGTAGACGAAGTATACCATTTTATTTCGCCTGCATTGTCAATTGATTGACTTCTGTGATAAGTTGCCTCAAGGAGGAAGAAACCTGCTGCATAAGTGTTGTGATATTCGGCATTATTTCCTTCAAGTAGACGGTGAAGAAATTGCTGTGACAAACACTAAGATGCAAATGTGTTGAGCTAACTGCAGGCATTCAGACAGAAGATGAGATAACAGTTCTTAGACAAATGTAAAGAAATTTGGAGGGAAAGCACATCTTCGTATTGCACTTATGAAGTGGAATTTGCTAATTAATGTTGGGGATATTTTAGACGTGTAATAATGCAATATGTTCACTGAAGAAATACTTCAGATGTGCAGATCTATACTTGATATATTTTGTCAGAATAATGAAGGTGTTTTTCCTAAACCTTCAGTTTTCTGTATGTTTAGTCAATTTGACCCAAATCTAGCTAGATTCAGCCTTAGAATTGTGAGATGAACCACAAAGCTGATGTGTAGTGGCTTCCATGAGGAACAGAACATTTCTAATCCAGGGATGAATGTCTGGTTTTGATTAAATTATTACCTTCTTGGATGGAGATTATGTTTTTGCCTCTGTTTGTTTATCTGTTAGTTTGTTTGTCTGTTTGTCTTGTCATCAAGGTATCTCAAGAATTGATGACTGGATTTGGATCAAATTTGGTGTGTGGTTTTGTTACTGCCTCAGGAGGATGTGATTAAAATTTGGAATATATTTAAACAGGGAAAGGGCAGAAATTGAGGGGTGGGGATATTTAGATATTAAGGGTAAGGTCTGTCAAAGGGGATATTTAGGGTAAGGTCTGTCAAGACAAAGTTGAAACTTTCCAATGGAATGTAATGAACAATGAATTCATACATGAAAAGAAATCCAACAATCAATTTTCTGGACTCTAAAGATACTTAAATCAAGTGGATTCTGGAATCAAAAAAATTAAACAATTGATTTCTGCCATTAATGAAAAATGATGGAATGTGAGTCTAGAATGAAAGGAACTCAAACAATGATTGCTTCGCCTAAATGAAACTGAAAACAATGGTATGGCCTTCGAAAAAATCCAGTCCGAAGATAATCTTTAAGTATTCAAAATGCGAGTGATCATTACAGATCAAAACTTGGGCATGAATCTTGGTGGGCATTGGATTTCTGAGTTAGATATATTGAGTATGGGGATAAAATGAACTCTACAATTATTCTAGGCATGTTGGAAATGCAACAGGCGGAGGTATGTGCTCTATAGAGTGCTGATATTCTAGTTCATGCTGTGTTTCACAGTGTGAATTTTACAGATCACAATCCTATTTCATCTCTGTCTAATTTTGATTGGAACCCAAAAAACATTCATACAGAAAAAGAAAAATTTGCTTTCTGCTCCATGAAAAGAGTCATAGCAAAGCACTTTCCATCAAAATGAATAAAACAATTATGAAATTGGTTGATGTGTTTTCCATAAAGGATTTTTAGAAAATATGTTAATGTTTAACATCAGTTATTATCTCCTCGCCAACGAAGTTGGTGTATAGTGGATATAGCAGCATCTTTACCGTTCGTCCATTCATCCATTCCTTTGTTCATCTCTGTGTCCACATCCATTGTCTGTCCAAACTCATGCATTGTTCAGCTACTGGGGAACAATAGATTTTAGCCCTCAAAAAGGAATTCCAACCATTTTTATGAAAAGAAATTCATAAAGGAAAATCTTGCTTTGACAAAACTTGGAACAAATGCATTCCAGACTTGAATAGCATGTAACTGGGATGAATAATAGAGCTGACCACTGAATGGAATTTGTAATGAAGTGTCTTGGGAATGAATATGGAAAACTTAATAAGTCTTCATTTGAAGAAGGTGGAACAATAAACTCCAAATGAATTTCATTCTGGTTTGGTAAATAGATCAGTTCTATCTGGTTTATGAGGGGAAAAATTTGAGCATTTTTTATTGGGAGTGTCAGATTTAAATTATAGGAGGGGGTGGGGGAGGGGAGCTGTGCTGCAATGGAGTAAGTGAAGGTTATAGTGAGGGTTATATTGATGGTTGCTATGATTAGTTGGTTAAGAGTATATTTGGTAAATGAGAGGATGACAGATATGGAAGGTAAATGGGGCATGTTGGGGAATGGAGGATGGTAGGTGAATGGAGGATGGTAGGTGAATTAATGGAGGATGACAGGTGAAAGGTGGTTGGCTGGTGAAGGGGTGGCAGATGAATGGGGCATGTTGGGTTGAAAGTGTTAAGTGATGGGATGGGAGGAAAGAATGTTGGATGGAAGATGGCATAATGATTGGTAGATGTAGGAATTGGGATACAGGTGGGATGGCATGGGGGACAGGATGGAATATGGGAGAGGGTGAGATGGCATAGGGACAGGATGGAATATGGAAGAGGGTGAGATGGTATGTGGGACAGGGTGACATGTGGGACAGGGTGACATGTGGGACAGGTTGACACGTGGTACAGGTTGACACGTGGGACAGGGTGACACGTGGAACAGGTTGACACGTGGAACAGGTTGATGCGTGGAACAGGTTGATGCGTGGAACAGGGTGACACGTGGAACAGGGTGACACGTGGAACAGGGTGACACGTGGAACAGGGTGACACGTGGAACAGGGTGACAGTGGAACAGGGTGACAGTGGAACAGGGTGACACGTGGAACAGGGTGACACGTGGAACAGGGTGACACGTGGAACAGGGTGACGCGTGGAACAGGGTGACGCGTGGAACAGGGTGACGCGTGGAACAGGTTTACGCGTGGAACAGGTTGACGCGTGGAACAGGTTGACGCGTGGAACAGGTTGACGGTGGAACAGGTTGACGCGTGGAAGAGATTGACGCGTGGAAGAGATTGACGCGTGGAACAGGTTGACGCGTGGAACAGGTTGACACGTGGAACAGGTTGACACGTGGAACAGGTTGACACGTGGAACAGGTTGACACGTGGAACAGGTTGACACGTGGAACAGGGTGACTCGTGGAACAGGGTGACACGTGGAACAGGGTGACACATGGAACAGGGTGACAGTGGAACAGGGTGACATGTGGAACAGGGTGACACGTGGAACAGGGTGACACGTGGAACAGGGTGACACGTGGAACAGGGTGACACGTGGAACAGGGTGACACGTGGAACAGGGTGACACGTGGAACGGTGACACGTGGAACAGGGTGACACGTGGAACAGGGTGACACGTGGAACAGGGTGTCATGTGGGATAGGATGTCATCGCATCTAGGACGAAGGGATGGCATGTGGGACAGGGTGGCATGGCATGTGAAAACAAGGTGGTGTCATGGCATTTATGACAAGCTTGGTTGGCATGTGGGATGAGGTGGGATGGCATGGGGACAGGGTGGGATGGCTTGTGGGACAGGGTGGCATGGTATCTGAAATAGGATGGTATGTAATGGAAGGCATCTCGATTTCAGGTGGGATGGCTTGTGGGACAGGGTGGGATAGCACGAAATGGCCTATGGGACAGGGTGGCATGGCACTTGGTATAAGAAGGGATGGCATGTGGGAAAGGATGGAATGGCATCTGGTATGGCGCATGGTACAGGGAGGGATGGCATGTGGGACAGGGTGGCAAGTCATGGTTGGATGTCATCATGATTGCAAGTGTGATGACATATGGGTCATGTGGTAGAATGGCACCTGTATGATTTGCTGTACTTTGGAGTAGCATGGCATGGCATATGGAGCAGAGGGTGGGATGGCAGATCTGTGTGACAAGAGGCTGGAAAGCATGTTATTAGGGGCGAGGGAATTTGTATCGTTTGCGATATCTGATTAGTGTGTGCTTTTGATGTGCATTGTTAAAATACATTTACTATCACTGTTATTGGCACTGATATTCTGAGGGAGTTGTTTTGAAATTTTCTAGGTCTTTTATCAGAGAGTTATTAGAAAAGTCAGGATTACTTATTCAAAATAAAGATAAATAGGAAAACAAAACAACAAATACAAATGGCTTCAGTTTTCATACTCAAAAAACATGTCAGTGTTCGGTTTTAAAGAGAGTTAAATTTTTCATATTGAGGTAATTATTCACACTTTTTGACACATTTTATACAGTGCAGAAATCATTCCCATATCACTCGGTCACAATCATCTAAATTTATAATTTGGCTTATTGAAGATATGCATGTAGGAATAAAGTTTGAATTTATTTTCATAGATATACTTTCCATAAAACAGACCTCCGTGGTCTAGCATTCATAGCATCAGCTTGGCATGCTGTAGGTCCTGGGTTCAATGGGTCTTTATTCTCATGTGCTTCACATCTGGTTTATCAAACAGCCGTGGACATCTTTATATTACCTTAACTGTTGAGAAAGGGATCTAAAATACTCAATGTATCTCAAGACTGCTGTATGAAAATAAGTATGGGGTACCAAGACAAGTATGGGGTACCAAGACATTAAAGAATTAATATTCATTAACCCATTTTATTTCTTCTACCTTTCAGGAAACAGATGAATCTCTTGATCTTCCTGAAGATGAAGACCTGGCGCAGAGCCTGGATATGCATTCCATGATTCTATCGGGGTCCACTGCTACACCAGAAGATGATGAAGAATATCCAGTGGTCACAGCCGAGCAAGTTATAGAGGAACTTGATGAAATGTTTCAGGTACAGTATTTCTTTGACCACAGTTACATGTACCTCTTTTAAGAAAAAAAAGGGTAGTTACCTAGCTATGAAATTATGAGTTCAGATGAATTAAAAAATATATATATATACCATGTCTCTCAAGGAATTGTTTATGAATATAAACATCCTTGACTATCTCTCAGGAGTTTCTTGACATTTCCGAAAAACCAAATGGAAGTAATTTAAGATTTTTTTCTCCAGAGATGTAAAAGGAAACCCGGAGGAGAGGGGGAGGGGGACCTTCCATATGTGAGGTATATATATATATATATATTTTTTTTTTTTTTTTCTTCATCATTTTTGTAGTGCAGGTCCCAAAAAATGAGGTTTTACTGTGTTAATTTTGAACTGCTGGTCCATTCTAGAATATTTTTGTTGAATACTCATACTGCAGGTA
This sequence comes from Chiridota heheva, assembly GCA_020152595.1. Classification (NCBI taxonomy): domain Eukaryota; kingdom Metazoa; phylum Echinodermata; class Holothuroidea; order Apodida; family Chiridotidae; genus Chiridota; species Chiridota heheva. The sequence continues at coordinate 1,101,214 of JAIGNY010001448.1, forward strand.
TCAAAATTGATGTCTTTCCATACTGCAGGTATCAAAATTGTATAATTTTATACTGCAGTTACCCAAAAAATCTGTCATACTGGGGTATATGTTTTTTGGTTGGTGGGCTGCACACCCCTACCACTTTTAGTATGAATTGCCCCCTTCCTTTCAGGGAAGGAAACATTAAATGTGATTGCTTAAGTAGGAAAAATTCAGTTCTTAAGAGATCTGTGAAACTAATCAGAAAAGTTAATGTTATTTGCCTTAAAAGTTGTTGAAAAATAAAATAAAAGAATTAAAAATTCAATATTTCTCACTGCTTTTCAGTTTTTGGTTCCGATATGATAGCATCAGGAACCTATGCAGTCCTAATGGCATGTATGTGTGTGTGTGTTTGTGACGGTCAGCTCGTAAACGCGCGATATCAAGAACAGTACCATGTTCCATAGATGTGCCCTATTGTTTTTGATGGTGATGTCTTGCATATTAATGAGTAGGCGGGGCATTATGTAAAAATCTTGAAATGCTTATATTTCAACAACCGCCTGTCTGTTTTGTTTCATATTTGGTAATAATTATGATGCTAGCTGCTGTATACATGTTCATGATGTAAAAATGATAGATTTCTTTCATATGCATTGTGGGCGGGTCTTAATATGATTTTGGTGAAAAGAGCTTGTGAACACGTTATCTCAAGATAACGTGTTATCTCAGTACAATGGATTCATATCATATGTAGTACACTGATAGCCCATGGTCTGCAGATGTGACTTCATGTTTATAATGGTGATTTCATGCATATTTTTAAGAGGGCGGGACTTCAAGTGAAAAAGTGATAAATGAGCAACTGTATGTCCGTTTTGTTCATATTGGGCATGATATTTTTGTTGATTATTGTGTACATGATTATGTTATCAACAGATGTTATTAATGTGCATGGTGGGCGTGGCTTAATGTGAAAGTGCTAAATGATGTACATACCATAAACGATATATCAGATTTAAACTATATATGGTACACAGATGTGTCATGGTCTGTACATATGTTCTAATGTTGTGGTAGTGATGTCATATCATGATTATGTCACTACTTAAATGTTGGAAAATGGACTCATACTTATCCTTTTGATTCATGATCTGCCAGTTAGGAAATGCGATCAGAAGAATGAAAACAAAATCGTGCAAAAAAAAAAGTTATTAAAACGATATAAAACCAATTAAGTATAACATACTAAACAGATGTATCAAAAAACTTTACCATTTTTCGCTGTAGGCTATTCTTTAGAATTTTTTTTTATTACGGGAGGGGCATCCGATTTCATTCAGGCAGGGTGCGATTTAAATTGCCTCAGTGACAGCTGAGAATAAAATAAACTTCTAACAAAAGTTATAAGCCGTTTTGTATACATTTTAATGTGCAACTCAATGGTTGTTGCCATCTTGTTTTGGTCAATTACCGATGATATCACGAAGGCAAAGGTCTATTTTGACTGCATATGGTCAATATTTCAAAACAATTTTAAGCCTAGGCTAATATTTTTTTACATGTAAGCGTATCACGTGGGGCCTAGTAGTACCGTTAGGCAAATAATACTAAGATTGTCCAGCAAACCTCCAGACAATATCGATTCCTAAACTTTGTCTCGCACAAATGAACTCACTGTAGGAATTTCGTTAAGACCTACCAAAAAGCGTGAAAATAAAAAACCGGGATTTGTACACACTCATAAGCGATGCAGCTAAACGATATGATATCGCGATATATCGTTATGCGTGATTCACTGTAGTATAGTTATAACGTTAGCAAGTGTTCAGGACGATATGGAATGTTATCGTGATCACGATACCGCGTGCGACGGCCAATTTAATGTGGTACTGTACACCATAAACGATATATCAGATTTATACTATATATGGTACACAGATGTGTCATGGTCCGTACATATGTTCTAATGTTGTGGTAGTGATGTCATGAATGCTTATGAGTAGGTGGGGCTTACTGGCAATTCCTTTATAGGATAAATGAGCAATCGTTTTTGCATCATACTTGCTTTGATGATGTTAATTATTGTGCAAATGCTAATGTAATCAACATTTGTATTGATCTGCATGGTGGGTGTGGCTTATGAATAAATATCATGGAAAAAAATATTTCATGATATGCAATGACATGACAATTAATACAAATTTTGCAAATCAATCAGCTTATGAAAAAGCATTGGAACCACAAAATTGTGGTTCTCGTTAATTGCATGCACAGTTGAGAAACTTGGTATTTTTTTTTTATTTCAGAGAAGGGATAATTTTTTTGAGACTTGTCCTTGTTTTCATTATCTGAAAGTAAACAAACAGTAAATTCTTATTTATGGAAACTAGTTTAATGATTTGTTTTTCTCATGCTACCAGCCAGATATTTAATGGTAGACAGAAGCAATCATTCAGTCATTAGATGGTGGTAAGAAGGGACAAGTCAGACAGATCTGAATGATTCTTCCGTGCACATTATCTGCATGAAACTAGCCAGACATCCATTTCATGGTTTGTCATTTGTGAGAGGCCACGATGGGACGCCCATAACAGTCAGACTTATCCCGTGAAGCATATGAGAACACCTGCTACTGATTCCTTGCAAAAATGCTCAATAAAGAAATAAACACCATGACGAGCAAAATCATTCACGTTGATTAGAAAGTTAACAAAATTATTTTGGTGAAATTTATAAAAATGTCATTGCAGAACTTGTGTACAATTTCAAAATGTCATTGTAGAACTTGTGTATAATGTTATAGGTTTCATCCATTGTTTTCACTCGATGTATCATCATCTTTGCATAACCTTTCTGAATTTTTATTACAAAACTGTTTTTGAAAAGGAAGAAAATAATATTCATACCGATATATATTTCATAAAAAAAAACATGATTCTTAATGCAAATAAAAAAACATGATTCTTAATGCAAATAAAAAAAAAAAACTTGTCTGCACTTAAATGAAAGTCAGGAATATGAAAAGGTTTCTCCAATTTGGACAAAAGTTTTGGTATCAAGTGTTGATGCATTCAGACCTACTTTCTTTATTTCTATACTGAATGTGTTTTTGTGATCATCTGTCACTGTCTTATTGGCATACATTTTATGTAAGATTGCATTTCATAATACTGTAACATTGCATAAAGTTTATACTTTTCCACATTTTGCATAAATGAGGATCAAATTTTGATTTTCATTGATATTTACCTAACCAATCTTAGTACCCACTTGATTTTGATATTTTGTTCAATGTTGTTGTGCGTCACTCACAGAGTATGAATAACTGTAACACTGCATTTAAACTGAAAGTGTAAGACTTGTAGGAAGTTCCTTATAAAAAAAAACATCTTGACATTTATAAAATGTTTTTAAGCTTAATTCTGCCTTACTTCACTCTAAATTGAGCTTGAACAAAATCCTAGAGATACTGTTGAGCATTATGAATAATTTAAATTGGCTTATCGTTTCAATTTTTCTCCTTCTCTTATTCCTGATTCAAGTGCAATGATTTCATTTGAATGTCTGAATAATGCTCTAGAAATAATAGCATCAGTGAATGCACTCTGCTTGGATATTGATGGAACCATTTTCATGTTATAATTTATGTCTTGCTTGCTGCAAGATTGTCTGGTATTTTTATGTAATCTATTTACTCTGAGAAGCCAATGAAACCCTCTGAGGTTTAAGGAGTAAAGTAGTGTAGGAGCTTTCCTCTTTGAATGGTACCTTGTTTTGGTAATTTATTGATATTTATAAAGGCTTGGACAAGATGGTTTATTGCTGTGGATGAAACATTCAGGATTCTTTGACCTGTTTTAGATGTGAGGGGTTTGAATGTAGTACAGGCCCAGGGAGATGGATGATTAGAATAACTAAGAAGGGATGAAGTGAAATTGTTTGAAATGAAATACTGTAAATAGTTGATAGACATACACATGTATTATTACCTCTGCCAACGAAGTTGGAGTCGGTAGTTACGTTTTGGCCTCGTGTTTGGTTGTTTGTTACCTCCGCCAACGAAGTAATGAACGGAGGTTATGTTTTCACCTCTGTTTGTTCGTCATCAAGATATCTCAAGAACTGATGATTGGATTTTGATTAAAATTGGTGTGTGGTTATATTACTGCTTCAGGCAAAAGTGATTACAATTTGGGACATATTGGAACAGGGGAAGGGCAGAAATGGAGGGGTGGCGATGTTTAAGGATTAGATTTGTAAGACTTTGTTGAAACTTTCCAGTGGAATGTGCTGAATAATGAATTCGTGCTCTGAATGAAATCCAAACAATCCATTATCTGGACTCTAAAGAAAATTAAATCAAGTGGTCGGGTAACAAACAAAATCAAAACATTTGGTTTTTGGCATGAAAAGAAAATGATGGAAGGTAAAGCTTGTCTGCATGGAACTCAGACAATGAACGCTTAGTCTGAATAAAACTGAAAACAATGATATGATCTTGGAAGAAATCAGTCAGAAGGTAGATAACCCTGAAATGTTTAGAATGCAAATAGGCAATACTGATTAAAAGTGAGTAATAAATAATTAGGGATAAAACTTAGTGGTTCTAAGATTCCTATGGTAACATTCTAGTTATGGATGCAATTGTTTGAAACTCTTTCAAGAGGGCCAAAAAGTAAACAGCAGTGTTCACACTAAGGTTCAAAATTTGGGGGGATTTTTGTATAATTTTGGGGGGGAATTTCGAAGAAAAAAACGGAGGGAGCTTAAAGTAATAAAATCATTTGAAGTCTCAGTTTCCTCTTCACCATGATGTTATTACTGATTGGTAAACGACTTGAATTTACTCTAAATCTGAAAAGTACTTGTCATGGATAATATGATGGAAAAAAGGTTCATGCTTGTAGTTGTATTTCTATTGTACTATAGAATTGTCTCTTCATCATGTGTTGAGGTATTTGAAGCCTTTGCATTTTGCTGGTCATTATTTTTTTACTTGGAGAATAACTAACTTTTTAATAAAAATTGGAAGTGAGACCTATTTAACAAGGATTGGGATCGATGCAGAGCAGAGTAGTAAACATAAAACGTAAAACACAATTAAATATCACTACACTTAGTAATTATGTGACATGTGTACAAGTTCCTAAATCACACATCATTCCAATTCCCTGCATATATCTACATAGGGCCTATTGTACATAACTTTCCCAACTAGTAGACAATATGATTGCATTACTATTACATTGTGTATTTCATCACATTCATCACATCAGCACAATTTGTTTCAACCAACACAACGATGTCACCATCGGGTGAGAGGCCTATACTGGGCCTGTTTTTTGTTCCTTTTGCCAAATTTCTTTGTTTATTTTTTCGCGGAATTTCTCCCCTTATAATCTTTTTTGGAGGGGATTTGATATTTTTTGTGGGAATCCCACAATCCCGCATCTTAATGTAAAGACTTGTAAGCAGAAAAGTATTTTTGTTATTTTCAGATAAAAAACAAAAAAACTAAACACTTCTCTCAAATATGTGATTCACACCTCTTGGTTGGGGCAGGCATTCTTTGGACATCAGTAGAAACAACTATTCAATCAATCTCTTCTCCATGCTTTTGGAAAGTACTTTTAGAATTGAATTTGTACTTAACAGAAGAACCTAAAATTGATACCTGAAATTCAGTTTAACCTGAAACTTATTGGATAATGTTTTTGAATACATTTGTTTCTTATCAGTGTGAATCCTCCCCTGAGGAGCCAGTTGAAGAAGACCGCCTGTCCACCATATCCAGAGAGCTTCAAGCCCTACGGGAGCGATCCTTAGCAACTAGTAACTATGAGGAGGGAAACGTAGGTCAAGGTATGTTTCACTTTCATCAGTTTCCTAAGAATTAACACATTGGTTTGTTGAAAGTTGCAGATCTTACATTTAAAAAATGTTGAAGCACGAGAGACAAAGCAATGTATCTGCCAATTTTAGGGCCTCTGATAGTGAGAAACAAGAGGTTGGTTTTCTGCATCACTCGGTCTCATCATTAATAATGTATCCCTGACCTCCTTCAAAACTAAGCTTAAAAGTTTTTTGTTTAAAAAGACAATCTTATGTACAGCTTGATCCATTGTATTTCTATTTATGTTGTCGTTTCTGTATTCTTATTTTTGTTTTCGCATCGTAATTTCCTTGTATGTAAAGCGCTTTTAAATGTTTTTACAAAATTAGCGCTATGTAAATTTATGTATTATTATTATTATTATTCCTTTTTAAGACAAGATGTGCAGCTTGATATCTATCAGATGGGAACAATGAATGTCAGTTCCAAAGGCAGACTACTTGGTATTTTTTAAATATTTTCAGGTTTAAAAGGTTGTATTTATCTGCTTTCATTCCATCCATACCCAGAAAATGGCAATTTTGGCATGTTGACCCAATTCGAAGGAACATTAAAAACAAATAAGAACGAAGTGGATGTATTTTTATAAAAAAATTTTTTGATAAATTTCGAGCAGAACATTGTAGTACAGTATCTGAATTGTCATGCATGTTTGAAGTTTACTTGCATCCTTGATATAAGCTTGCACGGTTTTGACTCGATGCAGAGTGCATTACAGTAATTATAACTGCACTGTTATATGATAGCAGCTAACGATGTTTGTATCACAGTATTTTCTGTAAATAATGTTAAAATTATTTCAGTGTAATTGAAGCACACTGGTCACGAACGTGACGGACATCACATTAACATTGACACACATATTGATGCTTTCCAAAAGAAATAACACAATTTTCGATTTAATGGAAGGAACAGTAAACAGCAGCTCAGTATAATACTGAGCTGCTGTCTACTAATTCTTCCATTAAATCTAAAATTTTGGGCTCTCACAAAATGCACCAGGATTAAACTTAGTACATCTCGCACTCATTTATTAATAAAGGATCAATTGAAACTACTGGTTCAATTTATTTAGTTGTGATATAAACAATACTGGAAAACAAAAAGAAAAACAATTTTTACCATCTTTTGGCAATTTTTTTACAGTGATTTAGATCTTTCCGCGTTTTTGCGGAACAGGTTTACGAGCAAGCTTACCTTGATGCAGTGCTTGTTGGATGTGTAGTAATATTGCTGTTAGAGCAGCAATGTATTTCTGTTATTCTGTGTCCTACTTTAGTAGTATTAGATGCACCTTTCACTTATAGAAGAAGACATTTTTAAGGATTCTGTCTGTGCATTTCTATTTTTATTGCTAATACTTAATCACTACAGAATTTTAGTAAAGATGAACTGGTTTTAGTTATTATGTGTAAATCTTGAACACTAGCGGCATGTACTTCAGGAACCAGTTCATCGTGAATCATACCACTTATTGTGGAGAAAATGTTTCAACATAATCACAAGGGAAACAGCATTTACTGCCCACTTGTCAGCTTTTTACCCGTTAATGGAACATTTGTTTTTTGTCCGATTGATTTGTTTTTAAATGAGGCATCTTCTTGCTCAAATTCAGTCTGTCTGCCACCTGACTCATTGTTAATGACAGCGGAGATGTCATGGGAAAAGTTCTTATTATTAATGTGTTAAGATATTTGATAGTGTGTTGGAACAGAATTTAATTGGTTGACACTTAAACAGAAAGGGAGCACAACGGGTCACAAGTTATCAGAGTAACAAAATGTTTGATTCAAACATTAAATGTGCATTTAGTTACAAAAGAATGGGTTGGAGACTGCAGTTTGAAAAAATTAATAAATAAATAAAAATAAAGCATTAATTAATTATACAAAAGCTGTATTGTATAAGTTTAGGATTAGTGTCCAAGTCTGTTTTTCTCATTTCTTTCTAAAAGATACATACACATTTTTTGCTTTTAATGTTGTTTTCAAAAAATTAAATCATGAAATAATTTTGCTTTCCGAAAGAGATTGGACTGTTGTTTGTGATATTTTAGAAGGCAAAATAATGTCTTCCCAATGATCTTAATGGCCCCAAGTGATCTTAATAAGTTTCAGTGTTCTTAACATATACTAGTGATGTAATTCTTTACTTTTGTAATGGTCTTTCCCGTGAAGAACATTAAACGCAACTCATAATTAACCACTTCTAAAGAAAGTGTTGTTTGGAATTCACTGAAGAGACTGTTTTTGTAAGTTAAATTGGAGCCTCGCCAGTTCATGCAAATTAAATTAGTTTGAAAATTTTACAGAATGTTGAGTTTGTGTGAGGAACAAATTGTGCACTTACCCCTGGATATATCCATTAGATAATTGAACCCCATTTAGTTCTGTGTAACAGAAACCATGACAATATTAGATGTGTGTTATATATTTGTTTGAAAAGAGTCCTTTCTATTTATTTAAGGAAAATATTCTGTAAAAATGTAATAAGTTGTGTTTTTAGGACTTTAGATAGAAGCATGTATCAACAAAGCTTTAAAAGAATTTGTATCATTTTGGGGTTTTATTTATCTATTTTCCTCTTTCTACCTTGTCTTTGATAAACAATTATCATACAAAAGAAATAGATGGCACCTCATTTGATAAAACCTTCTGAGAACATAAGATCTTATACTTCCAATCTGGTTCAGTCACACCCCTCCATGTCATGTGCTTTTTTGGTTCCCTTGACCCCATGCAGGAATATCCCCCAATATTGAACTCCTATTTTGAGTTTTTTTAATGGGGGTGGGGTAGTCTGTATCATTGTAAAATTATATGGTGGTATATTAATCATTTGTAATCATCCTAATTTTGTTACAAGAGCCGCACACATTCAGTCTTTTTGGGGTATTTAAAACTTGAAGGTTGAAGGTTTCTTTGGGACTTGCCCTAACATGGGCCCCTTGACCCCATGTAGAAAAGGTTTGTGCCTTTCCCAATATCAATTCCCTGGCGGCGCCACTGAATAGTCATAATGTACCTGTAATAACAGGTTCGATGATGTCTTTGCTTCTTCTTTCCCTGACCACAACAACTGTACCGTAATTTCCCTTTTATTCGAAGTCATAACCATTCTCTCCTGAGTCCTTTTGTCTTTTAAAATACTTGGGCATCATTTATATTGTAAATCCAGATAGAAATATAGCAAAGTAGTACGAGACAATTTATTCACAACCAACCCCGCCCTACTTAGCCTGGCCCAATACCTGTACTTCGCTATTATACAAGTAACAACACAATATTGTCCATGTGCTCTGCTTAACGGCCCTTTGGATATAAATGAAACTTCAAGATTCATGGCCCTGCGTTCAAGTGTTGTCATAATAACATGATTAATGAATGGGTTTTCATAAGTGTTGTGTATCAAATGTTCAAAACTTTCATCAACTTTTAAAAGTTTTTTGAGTTTGAATCCAGCTTTCTGCTGGGAAAAACTGTCGCTATAAATAGCATGGTTTTGTGGAATAACAGAATGTAAAACAAAGATAGATTATCCCCATGCTATCACTTACTAGAAAGCTGGTATGATTCACAATGAGATCGCAATAGAAAACGACTATTTATCCTCTCAAAAAGTTTGTATTCCTTCCCTCGATCTCATTTTCATGTGTAAAATATACTTTTCAACAACAGTCCTGGTCAAAATTGTTTAGATTTAAAAAGAACGAAAAATTTCATGCATTTTGTTTAAAAAGTTTATTCCGTTTCTCTGTAATTACATTTACTCATAATAGTACCAATGATGGAATCTTCCGTTCCAATCACATGTTGTATGTAATTGACCCAAGGCATGTGTGTTTCACTTGGGGGTACAAGCTGAAGTGATTTCATTTGTTTGAAGTGGAGCGAGTTTATATATGTTTTTTGTGGACACTCTAGGTGATAGCCTATTGGCATGCATAAATTAATATTATCATCTCTGCATCCCGCTCTGCATATCATTTCACAAATAGAAAGTACAAAAATAATGTTCAAATACAGATATTTTTTTAGCAGTTTTACACGATTCTGAGTGACCAAAAAAAATGCCTGTCATTGTTAAATGTTTGAAATCAATGTTGAACTATTCTTATCTTCAGATTGCCAAAGAATTGCTTTTGCTTGGGTGCGTGACTGGCCTGTGTGTTAAAAAAAGATGTGTTTATAGGCCCTTGATGAAACAAAATCCGGTTTAAGTATGGAATAAAAAGTAATTCAGTTAAATTTTTAATCATGATGTATTTAAATCAAGTATATTATTCGTATAGAGGTTGCAGGTGATACAATTTTTTATTTTTTCATTTTTGATGAGGAAAATATGAATTTTGTGGGGAGTGGGACACTACTTTTCATTAGCAGGCTTTTTCTTTTCTGCCTTATTACACGCCTGTTCATGCAATTTGATGGCATAATTGAAGGAGGCGAATACCATATAAGTATAAGTGTAATAGAAAATGCCACCGCGATGCACAAATAGGGCCAATTTAAAGTAAAAGCATAGCAAGAATGATTATTGAACTTGAAAAATAACAGAGATATGCATGATTTAGGAGTTTTTTTTTGTTGAAGTATATAATATTTCAAATAGGTTAATGTTTCAAAAATATTTTAGATATCAAATGGGTGGGATTTTAATTGTAAGATTTTTCCCGCATATGCAAATCAGCAACTCGTTATACTGCTTGATCAAGTAATACGATGACTAACATTAGTAAGATGATGCATTTAGGGGCTGAAATTATATCTGTTTTACAACTATCCGACAAATTTATTTTCTTTTTACATGAAAGAAAATTGTACTCAGAACCATAAATTGTTAGCAATTAAGGGCATATAGATGGCCTGTCAACACAGTCTTTTTCACAATTTTTTTATGTGACTAGCTTGGGACATCGAGAACTGTTTTATGCATTTTGGACCTAAACGACAAAAGGGTAAAATCAGCATCATTTTGAGGGCCAAATGGGGTAATAAAATCTTTTTACATGCAAACAACATTAAAGTTTATTAACACATTTTATTTGCCAATGCCTCCATTATCATTTTCAGCATTATGTACAAAAAATACTGTGATACAAATAATCATTAGGTGCTATCATATAACAGTGCAGCTATAGTTACTGTAATGCCCTTTGTTAAAGTGTTCATATAGTTTGTTTACATTACAGGTGAAAAACCGGTTTTCTGGTTAAAACCGCTTTTTGTTTTGGAAACAGACCAGTTTTATGTTGGGGCAAAGCTGTGCAAGCTTACTCGGTATATAGATGTGTTGTGGTCTGTAAATGATCACTATTGTTTTTGGTGGTGATGTCATGAATATTGATTAGTAGGTGGGGCTCAATTTAAAATTCTGTTAACAAGCTTGTAAACATGATATCCCAAGACCATTAAGGTGGATTTATGCCATTCTTGGTATATGAGTGTGTTGTGGTCTGCAGGTGATCCTCATTTATTGTTTTTGGTGCTGATGCCATTAATGAGAATTAATGAGAAAATGGGACTAACTATGAAATTCTGTTTGTGCTCATATTTCCACAAACCCATGTCAAATTTAAATCAAACTTGGTATGATGCTGTTGATAAAAGCAAGGATGATACAGGATCCCATAGAATGTTGAGTTGTTGACTTCATCATTATTTATGTCAGACGGAGTCAAATACAAATTTGCATTGGTTGTTGTGATTGTGGCTTATATCTTAAGAAAAAAATTGTAACTTAAACAAAGAACAAAATATACACAAATTACATGTTCCAGTATGATAAATAAAGTAAACGTGTAAGAACACAACATTTAAAGATATACGATTTTAAAAAATGCTTCTAATCCAAAGTTAGCATTAGAACCACATGGGATTTCTCCCTCAGGTCAAAATTTCAAGCTCGTCAAAAGGAGATGAATTTTTAGATTTGCTAATTAAAAACCTCCATCAACTCTCTATCCATTTTGTCAGTTGTTCAAAAATTCCACAATACTTGATCAATGGTTGATATTGTAAGCAAGAAACCTCCTTCTGTGTAGAAACACAAAATGTTTATTATTGATTTCTTTGTACCTTTTTGTTAAAAAGTAATACCAGTTTCTGATCAGTACTAAATCCTGTATCTTTACCATGAGAACATGTTAAACATTAGTTGGAAACTGTTACTATCTTGTACCAGAACAAAAAGAGGAAGGATATTCAAGAAAGTAGTTGGAATCTCTTAAGTTGTTTTAGAATTTTCACACATATACTATAAATGCAGTTTATTGTATCAAATAAAGCAATATAAGTGAATATTATCTGGAAAATGGGATTTTTCTGGGTAAAATTTCAGTATGAATTATTGATAAGAAAGTGAGTTTCTGGTGTCCCATGTCCTGAGAATCTTAAGCAAATAACATTTGGGGAGCACACTTGAAAGCTTGAAAATGCAATTTGATGGAAAATTTGACTGTTTTTTTATTCTGTTTTTATTGTTTGTTGTTATGTTTACGCATATAGATTTGTTACTTACACTGTAAATTATCTGTTAACTTGAATTAAAGGCTTTTTTTGGATGTTGCTTTATGTCTCTGGAGGGTCATATAAAATGCATGTCATATTATTGTATACACTTTATGCCTTAAGATTAATATTTTCATACAGAGAAGGCAAGTTGCTCTCATATCAATCATGTATATTTTAATTATTAATTGTCACAGCACCAAAGCTTGTAATTAATCATCAATCAAGTTTTGAATAATGGGGAAAAGCTATATTTTCTTGATAATACCTAACATTTCTCTTGAGCTAGCTGTCCTCATTTTCAGTTAACAGTAAGCAATTTCTCATTAATTGTTCTGATGTTAATAGCATAAGGAACCTATGCAGTCATGCTGACATGTGTATGTATGTATGTGTATGTGTGTCTGTATGTGTGTCTGTATGTGTGTCTATGACAGCAAGCTTGTATGCACAATATCTCAAAAACCACACACCAGATTCATGTCATGTGGTGCACAGATAGCTCATTGTCCTTAGATGTGCCCTATGGTTTTTTTGGTAATGTCATGCATATTAATGAGTGGACGGGGTTTAATGTATAACTAGAAATGCTCATATTTTACAACCACATGTCTTTGTATCATATGTGGTGTAGTTATGTTGTTAGCTAGAGTGTACATAAACTGTTTGTTCATGGTACAAAAATGATGAATTTCATTAATATGCATAGGGGCGGGGCTTAACATGATTTTGTTAAAAAAGAACTTGTAAGCACGATATCTCAAGAACAGTAAACTCGATTCATATCATATTTGGTACACAGATAGCCCATGGTTTGTAGATGTGTCCATTGTTTTTGGTGGTGATATCAGGATATTAATGAGGAGGCAGGACTTAATGTGAAAATCGTGAAATGCTCATATTCCAACAATCATGTGTCTGATCTGTTTCATATTTAGCACAATTATATTGTTAGCTAGTGTGTATGTGTTCATTGTATATTAATATGCGTAGTTGGCGGGGCTTAATATGGTTTTGCTAAATAGACCTTGTAAACATGGTATATCTCAAAAAGGACAAACTGGATTCATGTCATACGCTGTACAGTGCCCTATTGCTTTTGGTGGTGATGTCATGCATATTAATGAGTAGCGGGGCTTAATGTAAAAATCTTGAAATGTTGATGTTTTAACAATCACATGTCTGTTTTGTTTCAGTTTGTAGAATTATGATGTTAGCTCGTTTGTACATGTTCATTTTATTAAAAAAACATTAAATTTTATTAATATGCATTTTGCTGAAAAGAGCTTGTAAACAAGATATCTCAAGAATGATTCATCTCATATTAATTATTTCATAATATGCAATGACATAACAGTTAATACAAAATCAATCAGCTTGAAAAAAGCATTGGAAGCTCATAATTTTTGGTTCTGATTAGTTGCTCCTGATTTGTAATAAAAACAATAATAATATAAAGCTTATATTTCGCCGATACCCAGAATAAGAACTGTTCGAGGCGCTGTACAAAATATAGGTTAAGTTAAAGTAGTAGCGTAAATATTGCTGCTATAGTGCTAGCTTTCTTTGCCATTTTCTAAAGCATGCAGCACCTCACAATCTGTCAGTTACAATACTGCCCCTAGATTAAAAAGATGCACAAAGCTGTTTGTTACAGGAGGTTGACCTTAAATGTAGGCAATGCAAGGTTTGTTTGCTGTGTTTTGTTGAAGGTAAGATGAGTTTTTTTGCTCTCAGGGAAATATTCTATCTGACAAATGCAAAATCTTGAAATGTGAACACAAAATAAATTTCATGTGATAGGAAGCAAGCTTCCAGGGACTTTGTCTGCAGATATGATGAGGATGACTGTAAATGTCTGTCAAATTTATTTGGAAATCTTTGAGGTTGTCAATTCCTTTACTGCTTCTTTATATTGTTGATAGTTAAGCATTTCAGATCGAAATTGTTGGACTTGATTTTATGAAGTCTGATGATTCTTTTAGATCTCCAAGTTTAATTACTTGTAATGATCAGTTGGTAAAACAGAAATGAATAGGATATTAGAATCAATAGGACAATGCACTTCTTAAAGTTCTATTGAACCCCCAGAGGTGCACTTCTTACTAAAAGTGGCAGGGGTGTGCAGCCCACCAACCGAAAGACATACCCGCAGTATGACAAATTTTTGGTAACTGTAGTATGAAATTATACTTTGATACCCGCAGTATGAAAGAAGTTAATTTTGATACCTGCGGTATGAGTATTAAAAGAAAATATTGTAAAAATGGACTAGTACTACAAAATGAACACAGTTAAAACCTCATTTTTTGGGTCCTGCACCTGAAAATGATAAGAAAAAAAAAAAAACTATTTTCATTACTAAAAATTATTATTATTATTTTTAGTAAAATCTTTATAAAAAAAAATTTTTTTATAGTAAAAAAATGATACCTGCACTATGAAAATAGTGCAAAAAAAGGCACCTGCTCCAGCGGCACACACACATTCACACACATATATATATATGTATGTATGTATGTATGTATGTATGTATGTATGTATGTATGTATGTATGTATGTATGTATGTATGTATGTATATATAAATATATATATATATATATATATATATACATGTATATATATATATATATATATATATATATATATAATATATATATATATATATATATATATATATATATATATATATATATATATATATATATATATATATATATATATATATATATATATATATATATATATATATATATATATATATATATATATATATATATATATATATATATATATATATATATATATATATATATATATATATAATATATATATATATATATATATATATATATATATATATATATACATATATAATATATATAATATATATATTATATATATACACCTCACATATGGAATTTCCCCCCTCTCCCCACAGATTGAACCACTGTAGACCTGTATTTAAGTTGAGTTTGAAAATACAGTTAGCATTTTGCAACTTTGCCCATTGTAGATAAAATTTGTTCTCGACAACATTTCATGATATATTTCAGCTTGAAGGTGTGGTTGTCCCTGAAAGGCAAGCTCTGATAGGCTTTGTTAATTCAGTCATCTTCAGAAGCTTTGTATCAGAAATGCCTTGGAATATAAATTCAATGTAAGTGACACAATTCTGTCATTGTGAAGTTGATTAAATTCAAATAATCGATTCCAAGCATTTACAAACTTACATCACATTGAAATTGAATCATCATTACTTAGAATACTTGAACATACATCTACTCAGATATTGCAAGTTTGCAGGTATAGCGACCGCTATTCATTCATGTCTCTTAAAGATGCACTCATTACCAATCAATACACTGAATATAGGAATCAATACACTGAATATAGGCGAGCAAGATGAATGCATGTTGTTTGGTTTCAAAATGTGATGCATTGAAAAATAGATTTGGAGGAAAGGTGTCCGTCATTTTCCTGTCAGAGATCTGGACTAGAGATTATATGTGGTGTTTGTTGTGTTCCACACTATTCTCGGACAAGTCATTTGATTATTGCATTGGAAACCAGTTTACACCTGTACCCATATTGTTACCCTGTTGGTAGTGTGGCCCAAAAATTATACTTGTGCATGAGTGTTTGGACTCATTTTGTATTTAATCATGAAGAAACTGGCCAGTTATCACTGTGTCAGGCAGAGATGTTGTACATTGTTTACCAGTCATTTAATTATAATTCAGAATATAAACCCAAACAGAAAGATTACAAATTTTAAGATTTGAATAAAACATATTTTTGAGTTTTATTTGAGATTACTTCCATTTAAGTGAGAAACCTGTGCATGATGTTACTGATATTGTTGGACTCATTAAAATTGTAGTTCAAATTAAATCATCTGTGACATTTAATTTACTATCACTACATTATATGTTATTATTAATTATTATTTGTGAATGATACTTTTCAGAGTTTAGCAAAAGGACGAGAATGCTACACAGTTGACTATTCTCCATGTATAACTTGATTTGACATTTTGGTATTTCAGCTTGACTGGAAGAAGACATTTCAAAATAACAAATCCATTTAAAGTTCCTCTCATGCTTAAACATAATTATTATTGTTTTTAAATGATAAGAATAACTATTACTAGTGTAATGGAAATGCATTACTCTTTAAATGAATAATTAGTACCACCATTTTGATGCACAGATACCTAGTGTAATTAGATTTCAAGATGTTGATTACTGAAGATGGAACACATTTTGTATGTAAAGAGAACTATGGCAGACTGTTTTGTGTACAGATTCATTGTTTCATTTGTATGTTTTGTCTCAGTGTTGTGGTAATTGTGAAAGCAATCTTATATCTTCTATTAGGTACATGGAGTTTGCTTGTGGGATAGATTGAAGGCAATTTTGAAATATATAAACAAAATCAAATTATTTTCGGATACTTTTTGCCACCCCCCTCTCCAAAAAAATAATAATAAATTGATAAAAAATAATGATAATAATAATGATAATGATGTTGATATGATGATGATGATATGATTATGATGATATGATGATGATGATATGATGATGATGATATGATGATGATGATATGATGAGGATGATATGATGAGGATGATATGATGAGGATGATATGATGAGGATGATATGATGAGGATGATATGATGATGATGATATGATGAGGATGATATGATGAGGATGATATGATGAGGATGATATGATGAGGATGATATGATGAGGATTATATGATGAGGATGTTATGATGAGGATGATATGATGAGGATGATATGATGGGGATGATATGATGAGGATGATATGATGAGGATGATATGATGAGGATGATATGATGAGGATGATATGATGAGGATGATATGAGGAGGATGAGGGTCAGAAGGGAAGGAATCATGTTTTTGATTTTCCTAGCGTTTTGGTGAGGTTTATGATGCAGACTGATTTGTTAGAGAATAGTAGAGAGCATTTTAGTATGAGATGATTATAGCCAAGATTTGCATCAAAACCAAATTATTGCAGAGTTTGTTGCTAATTATATGTTATGCAATTATATATTGTAATTAATTTTTATAATGAAGGTATGTCTAAAAGTGCGAAAATAATGAATGAATTGAACTCTCAAAGCTTTACTGGTATTCCAGTATTCACCTGTCAGAATAGCATGAGTCAGCACAAGCAAATGTATGCTAAAATGTGAGTAACAGGGCATATGATGAATTTAAAAGATGATTGCCAGGGCACACTCTGAAATTATCTCTTGCTAAATTAACCATTTTGTGTGTCATTCTTAGAAAGGAACATGCTTTATGAAGTTTCTGAAGATGAGGAATACAAGGGGAACTCAGGTCATCAGTGCAATGCTGTAAATAACGTGAAGAAAATGTAAAAGATGGTGCTTGGGGAAATCAAAGTATCACACACTCTTGCTACATGATGATTGTATATGTGTAGCATTGATGTTTGCCAAACATTTATTTTAATTAAACAAAAACCAAAAATAATTGCGGGAATGTCAAAAGAGACTAAAGTCAAAAAGGATCTGTGATTTCTTTTTCAGGTTTGTCTGATATCATCACTGTTCAAAACTTTTGCAAAGTATAACTAGGATGAGTTTTTATTATATAGAAATGCAGTAATGTATGAAGAGATGGGTTATCTATGAAAGGAAATTGGTTTCTTGAGTCTACTTGGAAGATAGCATGTTTTCGTTGTAAAAGGTTAACTCGATCTATGCTGTAAAATACGTAATTGCTGTTTTCACCCCTGGCGCACAAAAGAAAATTGAAATGCGACACAAGTGAAGTTCCTCAAAAGTGATATCTGTTCAAAAGTCAATATTTGATTATAGTAAAAGCATTTCAAGCATTTTTGCAAACCTGTACCTTCCTAACTTACCTTTTGAGAATCTGCACACGACTGTCCTTGGTTTCTCATAAGTTTGTTACGCCTGTAAGCAAAAAGCTTTGCAAAAAAACAATCATTGAGCTGTAAGGCCTTGAAAATATTTATCATCTCTGATCATAGCCTGTGGGATCGCTGTTTTCTGGATTAATGACCCTAACCAGTTACTTGAAATGGAAAACCTGACAGAGTTGTTTTTCATCCACATTGGATGAAATATGGATTCAATGACCTCATATGGCAACATGGTGTTGGGAATTAGAAGTAGTATCTAGCGTGCTAAGATGACATTTGTTTGAACAGATAATTATACTGTAATTTTGATTTCATTTAAAAGATTATGAATGCATTGAGAAAAAAAAATGAATATTGAATTAATATATTTTAAGGGAAGCAAATCATAAATGTTAGTTCAGAGGATTGTTCTGTATGTAGCACTTTTCTACCAATTCAAAGCTTTGTTTGACAATTACACCACTAAATTTATCTTGCAATTATTACTGAACGATTTTGCTTACAGATAAAATGTAACTTTGGGACAGTGAAGTGTGGGAGCTAGGCTTGGTGCATAGTGGGAGATTCACAGAGACTGAAAATCAAAACAATTTTATCAGTAATATATGCCAGACTTTCATTCCTGAATTAGTGCTTGAATAACTGACATCACAATATGAATACAAAATAGAGTAAATTTGAGAAATTTTTTAGTTTTTTTTTTTAATATAAATATTAATCCAAATCTAAAGAACCTGATTAATACACTGGAAAACAGAGATGAAATAATGCTTAATACTTGCATTTGACAGAAAAAAATTTGAGACAGGAAAATACTAACACAATTTCTTTTGAATTTCTATATTAACCCATTTCCTCAATTGAAAGTCATTTCTCTACTTTTGGATTTGAATTTTCGTACAAATTTAGGAAGTCTTGCGCATTTATCCAGTGGTACACATTTTACCTGATCGCTATTTGAACAGGTTGAGTATTAAAACCATGGGGAAACTGTTTATTACTTTTAAAGGAAGCTGAACACCTGAGGCTAGAGTGAAATATTTGCTCATCAAAGATTCAGGTGCTTAAAGTACATTTATGTCTGCTAAGCTCCTATCGTGATGGGGCCGTAATGAATTCTTTAATTAATCAGATGTGGTCCTAGGAGATAGGTGGAATTTTTTTCAGCAAGATTTAATTGAAAGCAACAGCAAATGTGTTGGATTTGTCTATGAAATCTTTATTTGGCTGCTTAATTTGGAATAGCTCAGGTGTTAATATCAAGATTTGCTTCATCAAATATCACAGATGGAGCTCCATGTCTATAAATAGGTTATGAAAGTGTTATGCTTGTGTGATATTGAGATATACTGATCTGCCATTGAACCACCAATGTTACACGTTTTAAATCCCTTCAGTCAGAAACTAGAAACTTGACATGTCATTAATCACTTGTATTAAAAAATGTAAATAATCCCTCTCCTTAATAGAAGTATTAAATCCCTATGCTCAAAAGATGTAGTCTTTCCAGAATAGAAACAACCCCTCTCCTAAGCATAAAAATTCCTCTGTATTTGAATTCAAATGTAGAGATGAATTTTTATTTTGGCTTGAAAGCACGTTCTGTAAGAGGTGTGTAGTTTCTGCAGTTGGATGATACTTGATATGTATCCAGTGAAGGGAATCCACAGTAGATGAATAGTTGAATAGTAAAGATTTTACAAAAGTTGTCACCACTGAATCTGTATGTACAGTAAATGATCCTTGAATTTGGTTGAAAATGTGTTTTTAAGTTACAGAACATGCAGAGGCGTAGGTTTTAAATTATATTTTTAGCAGAGGAAAATTTGTTGGTGTTCAATCAGATGGCAGTAATATGTACTTTTTGTGGTACTTAAATGAATAGCTGGTATGTAGATTGGATGAAGTATCATTCATTATTACTCATCGTGACTCGACCAACACAATGCAAACAATGCAAACAATGTTTTCAAAGTTACAGCTTTGTTCATTCATTATTATTTTCTTTGTGAATTTCTAGTTAAAACTTTTTTTACATCTCACACTTTTTTGTATCAATTCTTCCTGTTTTGCAAAGAAAACTGAATAATTATACTTGATATTCAGCAAGTTGTATTTGTTGTTCACAGTGTGTTTGTGCCTTAGCTTTGCAATTAGTGAAATGTTGTACTGTCTGGCAAATGTTTGGAAAGATCACATTATGAATTCACAACTGTTCATGAAGCTGAATGTGCTTAAGGGCATTTTCTGTTTTATACTATAAGTTCTTTAGTTTGGAAAGAAAGGTTGGTGTTATTTTGTTAGGTGTTATTTTATTAGGAAAGGGAATAGAGTTGTGGGTTTCATTTGTAGAGAGAAACATAGAGCATTTGTTTTCTGCTGCAGGCTTTGTGAAAATGTTTTCTAGGTCGTGTATGAGGTGTGCGGAAATGATATAAGAGAATTCAAAGTGCGGTATCAAATGTAGACTGTCGATCTATATTCAGACACATGACTTGGGTACTACCATATTGAAAGCAATGTATTTCTAGTAAATTCAAATTCAGCTTGTACATTGCTTTGAAGTTATCTTAAGAAGATTGGTTGCGTTATAACTGCTCCAGTAATTGTTTTAAAAGTGCATTGATCTGTGCGTGGTTTGCTGACTACTATGATATGAAGTGGTAAATTTCATTGTGCTTTTTGGCACAGGTATAGGCGGAATTTGCCACTGAAAGTGTGGGGGGAGGATGGGTCAATGTCAAAAATAGGCAGAAAATAACACTAGATATAAAAAATCATGATAAAAAAAGATATACATGTAAATGCAGAAAACATTCGGTAATGGGGCTGGCAAGTGTCCCTCTTGCTTTCCCAAATCTTTTGGCCAGTAACTTTGAGGTGTTACCTGAAGATAATGTTCTCTTCAGATAGTGATGTATCTTGTCATAATTTTAGCAATTAGCATTATATATTTGATACAAATTGTATTCATAAAGGTTTAGTCATAATTCAATCTGATATGAAAGAGACGAGTACAAAAGCAGATTGTAGTGAAGTAGCTGTAATTTACCGCCCAAAGAAGTTATAAAGAAAAAAAAAAAATAGGTTTTTAAAAACAAGTTACCTACATTTTCTTTGAAATAAACAGACAGTGAGGATGAGGGTGTAAATTTTCTAGAGTAGACTATTCACACCAGTCATTTTTACACAAACGTATATCCTCTAAACATAATAAGATATTGAAGCAGTGTCTTCACCCCTTTCTTAATAACTTTTTCATATAAGATAAACTTGCCTGACCACTGAACTAATCCTTATATATTTCAGTACATTATTAATCAGTTGTCAGTAAATATTTGTTCATAAAATGAATTTGATTTAATACATCTCTAGGGCACATCTTTTTGTCTTCGGCTTGGTGAAACGATAATTACTTAACAGGCAGGTCAAGCAAAGACATACTAAGCCTCTACAATATATAATGTTTAACTGCCAACAAATTTTGATATCAATATTTTGAAGAAAGAAAAAACAGATTTGAGAAATTATCACTGATCTAACTTTTACTGTATTTTTGTCTTGTGCAAATTTACATGTATGATCAGTATGGTAACAACAGTCCAGAAACCAAATGTAATTCTTCAAATTTCTCCTGTAAGATTTAATCAAGGCTGATAATGTAAAGTTATGTTCTCATGTTGATTAGGTGTATAGCTAAGTTCAAAACCATTTTGTCAGCTGTTTTGGCAGAAGAATTAAATGGTTGATCTACATAAGGATCAAGAAGATGGTTTCCAACTATTTTATCTGATTGTAATTTACATGGTGTATACACACATATGCTTCTGAAATGTATCATTACACATGTGCTTCTGAAATGTATCATTGCCTGTTAATTTTCAAGAATCATCTTAAATCTGTTCAGACTTTTACCTCACTTAGGTAACTGCTATGGAAATCATCACCATTTATCCAATCCTTTCTCTTGCTATTGTGTTTAACCCCTTTTTCTTTAGTTAAAAATGTTGAAATCTTGTTTATAATCCGATAAGAAATGTGTTCAAATATGTTTGATTACGTTACTTTTTGTTTCCAATTTTCTTGCATGCCTCCTTAGGACCCCAAGGTATTTGCTTAATGTTATTTAAATTTTCTTGTTTGCTTTATTTGTTTGTCATTTATTTGTCTCTGCCTGGAATCAGTCTGTATGATCACTTAGTCTAGGAATGCAAAATGTAGCATCTTCATCATTGTTGAGATAATCTTGTTTGGTGATAACTGTAAATTGCAAGATGGATTTGATTGCATTATTTGCAGAAGATTGTTATTTTCCTTTCATCTCCATGGTGAATTTGCTTTATTTTATTTCAAGCATGTTTAAATGTTAGGAGGATTTTTCGTTATTTCCGGCCTATAAATGCTGAAGTTGATCAGACTTTGATAAGAATAATCAAACTTACTGACGAAGCATGGAGAGAATTTTCACCCAAGAATATCATCCTGAATATCCTTGTTTTGAATTTTTTTTAGTACCAAGTACAAGAGAATTTTGCAATGTTTTTTAAATTTTGTATTCATGACTCTTTATCTTTCTTGCGTATCACATTCGATGAGTATTGCAACTTTAATGCTATGAAACTCCATCAATTTGGTCTTGTTTATATGTTCAAATGGAAGTATAATCTTTCAGTTTTGTGGATCATGGAGTACACCTGATCATTTGACTTAAAGTGAGGCTGAAGATCATTGTGAGAGGCTCGATTCAGAGACATCTCCCACAGGATTGAAAGGTGTTACTGAAATTGATAACAGAAGAATATAAAAAAGCTCTCACTTGAAAAGTGTGGGCATCTCTTTTTGTGAATTTTGAATTAACACCAGTTTAATTTTTGTACTAAATTAAAAAGGAAGTTAAGTAGAGATAATTACAGTTGATTTAAAAATTTGTATCAAAGTTGTTCAGTACCATTAGGTGGACAACACATGTGAATAATCTAGAGACTCAAGATTAATATGCCCTCACATTTCAGCAGAGTTCTGCTCTGCTCCTTTAAGTGATCAAAGTAGCTACGCTTCTTAAATAGCAAAATATGAAGAACGATGAGTTTACCAGTATGGTATGAATATTTGGTGACACAACGGTTTTGGTAGAAATATAGTATATCCAGAAGCATAGTCTGAGGCAGAGAAAGGGTAATTATTGCATACTTTGTGGGCCAAATTCCAATGTGAGTCAGGTACTAAGGTTTTCATAGCAATCCAGTTTTGGCTGTCAAAAAACAGCCGTGCAAATGGCAGTTAAGTGGCTAACCCAATCCCAGATCCAGAAAGTGATTAACAGGTGCTAAAACTATTTAATGGGAAGATACCGCTTATATGTCATGGTTGCAGCCTGACTGGCATCACTACAATCATTACACCTGTCATAGATACATTTCCTCATGCAGTTCTTGATGATATTTTTACCCAGGATGTTCCCTTTATTCCTTTACCCCTTTTGGTGAGCATGCGAAGCATAATGCGAACCTACATGTATGTAATGCTATTCTGTCTGGCCATTCACAGTTTTGCATGAAATTTCCTCAGAATTTTGAGTTTTTTGAGAATTCCTTCAAAAATGTTAAAGTTTCTTCAGAGTTCCTCTAAAAAATTAAAGTTTCTTTAGATATCCTCATGGAAGGCTGGAATTTCCTTGCTAAATGTTAAAGTTTTTTAGAGACTCTTAAGACAGGTTGAAGATTAGTTTTCTAAAAATGTTTACAAATATTTGATATTTCCTTCAAAGATCACTGTAAGATGATATAACTTCCCAAAATTCTTCAGAGATCCTCATGTATCTCTCATCACACTGGAGGTTTAAAATCCTTAAACTTCTTCAAAATATTTGTGCACCAACGGCTGTATCAGCATGATTATTAAACTCCACTTTTATTATTGTGTTCATTTGCATAAAGTTGCTACAGTATATGGACTGACAAGACTTTTTTAACTTGGTATGCTCAGTCAGGGAGTGTGACAGGATGTGACTGTATATTGACATAGGGAGGGATGCCTTATGGGACATGGATGGGAGCCATGCGGGACATAGGGTAGAATATATACCATGTGGTATGCACCAAGGGCTATATAAGGCATGATTATTTGACTTGGTTTCTTTTTCTTTTCTTATTCAACAAGCCATTTGCATATAAGTTATTATAGCCATTTGCATATAAGTTATAATAGCCATTTGCATATAAGTTGACAGACTTTCATACATAATATGCTCAATCAGGGACTGATGGCTAGGATGAGACTTCTTATGGAGCCTATGGGATGTCATATGGGACATGGGGTGGGATGCCATGTGGGATATGAGGTGGGATGTCATGTGAAAAAGGGTGGGATGCCATGTAAGATTAAGGTGGAGTGCCATGCGGGACATAGGGTGGACTGCCATGGGATGGGATGTCATGTGTGACATAGGGTAGCAGGCTATGGGGACATGGGATGTGGGACATCGGGTGGGATGCCACGAGTAACACAGAGTATGACATAGGTTGGGATGCCATGTGTGACATAGGGTAGGATGATATGGGGCACGATTGAGAAAAACCACTTGCCTACTCGCCATGGCCGAGTAAAAAAAATTGTGGCCAGTAAAAATATCATAATATACTGTGTTACTCGCCAAACTTAAAGCCATGGTGAGTGAAAATCTTGCTTTGATAAATAGTTTTATCTCACGTAACGTACTTACAATACTGTCTTGTGTGTTTTTCTACTAAAAACTGCCTCCACACACACAAAAACAAGTGATATATTCATTAAAATTCAAAACATAAATCAATATTTGGCAGATAGCCGTCAACTTTTAATTGCCCAAAACACCACCTATTGTGTATAGCCATATACACTGTTTACATTCAGTGAACGGCATGGTATGAAGACAATGGACGTACCTGGGAAATTGTACAATATCTCTTTGTTTTCAGCAAGTTACCGCGTGACCCAGCTACACAGATAAATCTGATTGGCTCAGGTAGCTTGCAAGAAATGCGTTAGTGTCAATATGGGTGGGAACACTATCCTTCTGAGTAATTACTTCTGAGTCTTTACTTGATGGAAATGGAAAGTTCTAGAATCGCAATCTCT
Organism: Chiridota heheva; assembly: GCA_020152595.1. Taxonomy (NCBI): domain Eukaryota; kingdom Metazoa; phylum Echinodermata; class Holothuroidea; order Apodida; family Chiridotidae; genus Chiridota; species Chiridota heheva. Next base: position 1,126,642 of record JAIGNY010001448.1, read on the forward strand.
ATCTTATTTTCTTTAAGTGGGCGGAGCTTCGGATTTCTCCTTATGCATAGAATACTGTACTTTCCAAACTATTCCAGAAACAAATTCACTGAGCTCCCGCTGATATCGGACCAGTATGTACTACATGCAGTACAGATATGCACACAGTATGTGTATATATACGGGCCAAAGCCGCGACAGGCATTGAGTGTAAACTTTCTGCCGTAGAGGGGCCCCACTTGTTTCTGCCAGTAGGCCTAAAATTAATGTTTAAAAATCCAAGCAAGGTTGTGCATGTTGATTTAATTTGTTTTTTAAAACACCTACTTTATTTTATTGTGCGTGTGTGTAGTCTTGCTTTTTTTTTGCTTATGTATGGTTATGAAGTCAGGCCCAGAAAAGGGCAATACAGAGGTATGCTAGTTGCGCCAAAATTGGCGAATTTTAGTTGAAAGTGTTGGCGAGTAGTTGAAAATACTTGGCGAGTGGAAATACTGATTTCATCGAATTTACTTGCCAAGCTGTATAAGAAGGCTGGTGAGTGACTTTTTTCTTTTTCTCTCCAAGCCTTCTATGGGGACATGGGATGTGATGCCATGTGGGACATAAAGTAGGATGTTATTGGGACATTGTGAGGGATCCAATATGGGACATAAGGTGGGATGCCATGTGGGACATAATGTAGGATGCTATGTGGAACATCAGGTGGGATGCCACAGGGGACACAGCTAGGGAGAGATGCCATGTGGGACACTGGGAGGGATGTCATGTGGGACATAGTTAGGGATGCCATATGGGACATATGGTTGGATTAATGTGGGACATACTGTATGGTGGAATGCCATATGGGGAGATGGTAGAATGCCATGTGGGAGATATGGTGGAATGCCATGTGGGAGATATGGTGGAATGCCATGTGGGAGATATGGTGGAATGCCATGTGGGAGATGTGGTGGAATGCCATGTGGGAGATATGGTGGAATGCCATGTGGGACAAGGGATGGAATGCGATGTCATGTGGGACATGGGGTGGGATGTCATTTGGGACATGGAATGGGATCCATGTGGGACATTGGGTGGGATGCCATGTGGGTCATAGAATGGGATGCCATGTTGGACATAATAGTGGAATGCCACATGGGACATGTGGTGAAATGCAATGTGGGACATTTGGTTGAATGCCATGTAGGAGATATGGTAAAATGCCATGTGGGACATGGGATGGTATGTCATGTGGGACATGTGGTTGGATGCCATGTGGGAGATATACTAGAATGCCATGTGGGACAAGGGATGGGATGGGATGTCATGTGGGACATGGGGTGAGATGCTATGTAGGACATGGGATGCCATGTGGAACTTAGTGTGAGATGCTATTTTCATATTTGGCTGGGTCATATGATATGAGTGTCTATTTCCATGGGCATGTGAACCATGATGGTATTTACAATTGCTATACTGTATGTAGAACCTCTGCATGCTTAGTCTTAGCATGGATATGTTTATTTATCCCTGGTCTTAGAATCCTGGTTTTCATTGTTGTGAGGTGACATTCGTATTCATCTATGCCTGAGTTACTTCATTGGAGACACCTTAGTACTTTTTTAGAAGTTTGGTCTGTCTCATGCCTATCAGCAATCAAAAATGCTTTGTTACGTAATTGTTCTTACAACATTTTGTACTCAGTGGTATGCTTCTTACTGTTCCATCAGTTATTTCCCAAAAGCATGAGCAGCTGTAATCCTAAAACCGAATACTAAAAAGCACTGTTCACACTAAGGAATTGAAATTTGAGGGGGAATTATTGGTTTGATCGACTAATCTGCACTGAGATCTATATGTCATGTGCTAAAGCAATAGGAAATTCCTCCCTTTGTAATATTTTAAAGGGGAAATTCTGATAAAAGAGGGGTAATCCCTCTATCCCTTCTGCTAATGTGAACACTGCTAAAAAATCATGAAAGTAACAAAATTTCCCATCAAAATCGGTTAAAGTTTACCATCTTACAGCTTTTTGGTTCTGATGCTAATAGCATAAGGAACCTATGCAGTCATGCTGGCGTGTGTATGTACAGGTATGTGTGTGTGTATGTATGTTTGTATGTATGTATGTATGTATGTATGTATGTATGTGTGTATAGGTATGTATGTATGTATTTATGAATGTATGTATGTATGTATGTGTGTTGGTAAACAACAAGGTTGTTTAACACGATATCTCAAGAACAATACACTGGATTCATGTCATCTATGGTAAACAGATAGCCCATGATCTTAAGATGTGCCTTATTGTTTTTGGTGGTGATGTCATGCATATTAATGAGTAGGTGGAGCTTTATGTTAAAATCTTGAAATGCTCTTTAACAATCACATGTCCGTTTTGTTTCATATCCGGTATATTTTATTGATTTTTGAATGCTTTTTTGACTATTTTGGTTCCATTAAAATTGTCTTTCATTTGAGATAAACTTGATTGACCACTGAACTAATCCATTAATTACTTGAAATATTAAGAATACCCAACCCAACATTTTTTGACTGTTAACAGAATTTATTTTATTAATGTAAAGACTTAAATAAGTTTTGTTACATTATTTGCCTATTTTGCATCTGACACTCGCAAAGTTTTTGTGGTGGTTATTGTGGGGTGAGTATAGAACCAGTTTACACAATGCAGTTCAATTAGCACACTATTCGCGGCCCCAGAGCATGGGCGCTTATTAGGAAGAAACTTGGGGGCTAGAAAGTGGTACAATTCTATTTTCATAAGAGCCGCGGGCGTTTATGTCGAATATGGTATGCTATTTTCAAAATGCACAGACTAGGCTACTCAGACTTACAGTAAATGAAAAAAAAAAAAGAATAATAGTATGACCTTGTAATATTATGCTGTATGAATTATATTTTCTTAATAACCTGATCACTTTCATTATTTTCTTAAAGGGGCATGCTTGTGTAATTTCTTACATTAATGATTGATATTTCAGTCACTTAATTTTACATATTTAATTCCTATAGTATTTCATTTTATATATCATGACTAATTTAGAAGCATGGTTTTGGTTTTCAGTGGTAAATAGACCATAAGAAAATGGAAGTTCATTAGAGTTGATGTTTATGAAGATATCAATCATTAAACTTTAATTTGTTTTGACACATAGTTGGTGAAACTGCAAGTTTTGGAGGTTTGCATAATTTTAATGATAGTGTTTCTGTGCTTTATAAATGTTATGTGATAATCAGTGAATTGGTTTGGAATTTATGTATATAACTTAATTTTTCTGTCAATTGAGATTGAATTTTTCTAACAACTTAGATTACATGTACTTAAAACTGTTTAACTGTGGGTGGATTTGCAACACCTTTTAGATCTTGCTTGGAGCAGGGAATGAAGGGGCTGTTCTAGCCTTTGCTTGAGCAATGCCGCACATGTTTTATTGTTAGTGGGGGAGGGGGGGGGGGTGATAATCGTGTCCTAGGGAAAAGGAGGAGCATCATTAACCACTGACATACCTACACTTTTTCTTTGGGGAGGGGGAAGGGATAAATTGTTAAATTTTTAAATAAACACCCAATTTTTGTCAAAACAATTACAGCAGTTGCACAGATTAAAGTCATATATCAGTATTATCTTTGTCTTAGGGAAAGGCTATGTTTTTCAACACTCAAGATTATTTCTTAAGTTATTAAAACTTCAGGTAATTTGTTAGAATTCTGTAATCGAAAGATATTTATTGGTAAGGTCTTGCATAGTGCATCAGCCTGTTAATACATTATGCTCACTAACATAAGACACATGTGCGAAGTACTTTTGTAAAGATCCAATTTGCCGTGCATAAATGAAGTAGAAAAATATTAGCACAACCAGTATTTAGAATGACTAATGATGGGGATTTATCATAAAAATATATTCATGACATTAAGAAGTATTATGAATGGAAATAAACATCAAATATGCTAGCATTCTTCTCATACTCCTTTCCTGACACAACCTTTTAGTTCTTGATATGCTTTGATAAAAAGGATCAGTTGGTGCTAACATGCATTCGGTCATTAACTGTTCAAGCTGCATGCTGATATTATCATAAGCAACTTGATCGGGTTGAGATAAAACCAGCCTAGTTTGGTTGCCCCTGTCATCCAATTAATATTTATGTAACCTTTCAGCTTGACAAATAGGGTATATTTAAAGGAACAAATCATTTTATCGGTAAAAAGCATAAGTCTGAGAGACGTCTTGTCTTTATATGCTCTGGATTAGATTGCTGCTGGGTGTGTCGACATCATCAGGTACTTATGAGAGAGAAAACGATTGCATGCTGCAAGCATGTTTCTGAGAGACTAATTTGATGCTCTCTCACCTGTGAATATATTGCTGCTTGCCATGTGAAGGTAATTGGCATACACTTAGTAAGTGATGTGAGTTTTTCCCTGGTGGTAGGATTGGAGTTTATTTTATTAAGGAATTTGCTTGTATGAAACAGTTAAATATATTATAGAAATAACTTAAACTTAATCTATTAAATTATATTGATACTTAATACAATGCAGTTTCACATTTAAATTCTTGAACTATAAGAGTGAAAATTGAAATTTAATTCTCCATATAGCTTCTCAAGTCATTTGAATCATTTTAATTAAAAGTACATATTAAAAGTACATAATTTGGCCAATTTCATCACATAGTAATATGCTTATTTAGTATATGGTCATCCAAGGTAGTAGTAATTTATGATCTACAAAGCTAGTTTTTCTGCTATGTAAAATTGTCTTATTTATTGATCCAATACTACAAATTTCATAGCATGTATCAGGATTAAAGCAGAAAGTGTGTAGATATAAAAGTTCTCATGGTAATCTTGCTAAATATATGCCTTTAAAGAACATATGTCATCAATTCTACATCACAAGTTTGTATTCCCTGGGCCGATTATCAAATTCCTGCTTAACAGACTGAAGTCCATTAAGGAGTTTATGCTGCCTCACCTCATATCATGTGCCATAGTATGCATTCATGTTTAATCTGCTATTATTTAGAGTATGTAGTTTGCATGTAGTGCTGTCACGACATGGCTGTATTATGTATTGATTATCGGGGTAAAAAATATTGTGATATATCAGTATGTTGCGATACTTTTCAAGAAAACTAACTCGCGACACATTGTTAAACATTACTTTTATGATGAACGCAAGAAAAGATAATTTGCAGATATAGCAGATGATATGATCGCGTGACTATAACATTCATCACGCGTCACGCTTGTATTTGGTAATTCAGCCAATTTGATCATGAATCATCAAAGTGAGAGCCTGAGATACATGTGCTGGGCCAATTTTTTGTTCTATTTGCCAATTTACATCAGAGTGTGCCAGTGTGGGATGACAGAGCACGATTGTTATTAGTTTTTTTCTCTCTATATTTCACGGTAATTTTGCACATTTTTAATGGCCTAAACATGACTTTTAATTTAATATTGCAACGCTAGAATTGTAATGTACGAAGTAGCCTAGCCTAGTTGCGCGAAAATTTATTAGTTGAGCATTAGTTTTGGTATCACGATATGTCGCGAGAGACATATTTTATGTTGTCAGAAAAGAGGTATCGCTACATCGCGATAATCGACATGTCATGACAGCACTATTTGCATGTGGACTTCTATCTGATTAACATATGTATCATGGAATCTTTATTTATAAACACACTGTTAGTAGATGAATGGTTAGTTAAAAATGCTAGATATATAAAAGAGGATTAAACAGGCAAGTTGAATCCGTGGTGTTCCCTTAAAGGAATAGTCCCATGAATTTTCATGTTATACGATAGAGGACTATTTAAAGAAACAAATTAGTTACAAAAAGCATGTTCACTTCTGTTTAGAAGTTATTACATTTCAAAGGTTTTACCAATGTGTTGAAAATTGGTCAGTCTTGAAGTCATATTGTGACATGGAAAACTGTACAGCAGAGCTAGGCCTCTGTCACTGCAAATTCTGATGGTTTTCTTAGTTCATCAGTATGAGCATCTGTCGCATCTCTTCAAATATTTTGTGAACATCTTGAATTCAACTCTCCAACTCTTCAGACTAATACTTTTTTTTATTTATCCATGTCATTAGACATAGTCGTGAGTAGTGTATAGTTACTTTGTTTTGTTGGTTTCAATATTATTTGATTTATCTATTTTCCATTTTCATGCATTTATTACAATATTTACAATGAAAAGACATAACAATTTTTAAGAAAATGGTGGAAGGGCTTAAAAGCCGGGGCTTTTACAAGAAGCCCACCGTAACTTTAATTAATTAATTACAAAGGAATTGTATAGGAAAGTGAAATAGTGAAAATAGAAGGAAAACAGGAACACCACCCCTACTCCCTCTTCCCCTCCCCCTCCCTCTCTCACCCAATTTGCTTACGGTAACATGAAGAAGCCCAGTGGAAAAGTAATAAAGTGGTTGGGTAAAAATAGATAAGACGTCAAATAGAATCATAAACTAAATGGAGATGAGAGTACATGAGGGCAAACTAAAGTTTGTCATATTGAGATATAAGTGTCTTTTTTTAACTGAAGCAGATATGCAACAGCTCCCTCAACATTCTCCACCTCCTTTCCAACACCACTTAGGGTGCGAACCACCATGCTCGCCTCAAAATTTTCAGGCTCAACATTCGTGCCATGCTTGACTAAAGCAATATTGTCTACTGTGCCGCTCACAACTCATACCCGAACCACATCAACACCATCCAAAATGAAGCCCTCAGGCTTTGTCTGGGTGCCTACACGACCTTCCCAATTACCAGCTTTCATGTTGAAGCCAACGAACCCCCCTTTCTGCTTAGGTGTAGAAAGCTTAGCCTCACCTATGCTTTTAGAGTCCTCACCAACACCCAGAACCCTGTTTACAACCTCATCAGGTTTCCCAATTTCTCCACCTTCTTTGATAGGACTTAAACCCTATCCCTTTCCTTTAGCTTACACATTAAATCAGACCTCCTCCATCTCGGTATCAACCCCGCCACTCTTGGCACCTTCTCCTGGCCCACTTTTCCTCCTTGGGCCACCCCCTCTCTCTATCCACCTGGTCCTCTCCACTTATCACAAATCCCAAACCCACCGTAACCTCTTTATCAATCTCCACAACCAAATCAAAGACCAACTCTCAAACTACACTTCCATCTATACTGATGGCTCCAAGAAAGGCGACAAGACAGCTGCTGCTGCCGTCATCCAAGTCATTACCCTCAGTAGCAGGCTTCCTGACTACTCGTCCATCTTTTCAGCCGAGGCAAAGGCCATCCTCCTCTCACTCAACTTTGTTGAGTACTCTCCGCTGAGCCACTTTGCCATCTTCTCCGACTCCAAGGATGTTCTTACTTCTTTACTCAATCTTAAATGGGATAACTTCACATCCCACCTCCTTCTCCAGAAACTCCTTTCGCCCACCCTCTTGATACCCAGCCATGTTGACATCCCTGGCAGTGACAGGGCTGATGCAGCTGCTAAGCTTGCCCTCAACCTCCCCCTACCCCATTTCCTAAAACCCTTTATGACATCAAACCACTTATCGCTTCCCTTGCTCGTGACCGCTGGCAAACTTCATGGGACTCCCAAATTGATAACAAACTCCATGTCATCCAGCCCACCATTCTGATCAAACCTACCATCAAGAACCTCTCTCGTGTCGACAACGTTCATATTACCCGCCTTAGAATAGGTCACACCCACCTCACTCACTCCCACTTCCTTACTGGTTCCTCCCATCCCTCTGCAACAATTGCCATTGTACCCTCACAGTCCATCACGTTCTCCTTGCTTTCCCCCTGTACAACCTTCCTAGAGCTTCCCTTGTTCCCCACAACTCAATTGCCGAGTTCTTCCAGAAAAACTGTCTGGATAAAATTATCTCTTTCCTTTATCATGTTTCCCTCTACAAACATATTAGTCCCCCTCTCCCACCCCCCTCTCTCTCCTTTGTACTTATTCACCCATGCACCTCCTCTCTCAATACCAGCTTTCTGACTTTTAGTTCATGCATTTCTCTCATTCTTCCCCTGTTTTCTTTCCTTTCTACTTCTAGAATGATCTAACCTCTCAGGCACAATTTGATCCTCATTGTCATGGTGCCATTAAGCCCTCATCAAACAAACAAACAAACATCTTTAACTTATCGGAAAACAATTTTACAGGTTTTATGTTTTTTATTAAATCGTATATTTGATATTTGATTCCGCACTTAATACCTTTAGATACAATTAATATAAACAATGAGGTCATTTTGTATAAACTTGGTGCACAAGCTTGAAGATGTGGGTTTGGGATTGGAGAATGATTATGATAGTTCTCTTTGATTTTGAATTGGCAATTATGGCCATGGTTGTAGTCTGCTCCAGTGTTTCTTGTTCAAGATTTTCAGACCAGACACCAAGAAAAGCTTGCATATTTTTGACCCAGACAGATTATCGGAATAAAGTTGATCATATTCTTTTCACATATATGCAAAAAAGCTAAAATGAGTGCAAAGGTCATTCCCTAATTAGATCAAATTGCCCAAATATGTAAATCTTGTATAATTTCTTGTCTTCAGACGTCTCACTTTCTTTGTCACCTTTATCTCTAGAGTTTGTTTTACAAAGAAAGATGATTTTTTTATACAAAATAATTGATAATTAAAAATGTTTCTTTTTCTTTCATTGAGATCTCAATCACATCTTCTTTTTGTAGTATACTGATAAAATTTATCCAGGCCACCGAGCAATTGCACAGCAGTTGTCTGTGTATACACTGTGCATATTTTTTTGCATATATATACAAGATGAAAAGCAAGTGTGAGATTAATTTCAATATGCTTGTACTGCCTTCAACATACATGAAAACTTGTTTTTAATCAAAGACTGACCATATGCTATGATTACACTGCAACTTTAACCTGGCCATTCAAGGGTGAAATTGCAGTTCGTGTTCGGTACTTACAGTATTTCATGAAATGTGTTTGTCCCCCAGATGCTCATAATACCTCCCAATAAACTCAGAAATTACAATGTTGTTATGTGGAAAATAATTTTGGCCCTTTATATATCTCAAATGATGTACATTACGCAAGTATTATTTGAAGAAGTCATGTTAAAAAGCAGCAAAAATTTTAATATGCACAAAGGTGCTGGTGATTACAATCAACTGGAAGAATGGATACAAAGAAAAACACATCTATACACATTTCTCCCCCATTGACAGTCCGGAAGCATGCCTATTAATAGAAACATGTTTAACACACGAGAATATTGAAGTCACGCAGCCACATTGTCCAGATATTGTGATAAAATGGCAAAGTTTCTAATTGATGTACTTGAAATATTAAACATCATTGGTTTGAACAACATTTGAATTTTTTAAATGGCTGTTTCGCACCTATTTTTAATATTTTGAAAATGGCATGGTGAACATACCAAATGGGGGTGGAAAGTTGTAGCCATGACAGTAATAAAGGTATTTTCAAGTTTGACGTTTCCCCTAGAATAGCTATTTTTTTCCAGATGTATTTCAAATTTGAAAAATGTAACATTACATAACCCTTTAATGTTATGATAGCAAAGGATTATGGGAAATATCACAAAATAGCAGCTTTGCATGTAGCAAAATGTTGCCATTAATTGGAACATTTATGTTCCCATTAATAGGCATGCTGCCAGACTGATTGAATAAATGTACTTTGCTTTGTTACTGTACATATATGATATCTGTTTTATCTGTTAAACATGTTCCTATTAATAGGCATGCTTCTGGACTGTCAATGGGGTAGAAGTGTATATAGATGTGTTTTCTTTGTATCCATTTTTCCAGTTGATTGTAATCACCAGCACATTAATTACCATATTATAGTGGTACTCTCTTTCTTTGGGTTAACTTTTTATAGTTACCACATGTTGTACTTACATTCTTTTTCGCTGTTTTAATTAGCGTATCTGACTGTACAACATCCATATAGTGGACGTGAGTAATGTTAATTAACATTTCTTGCACTTTTTGTACTCACACGAGTGTTGTTCTTGTGCCTTGCAGCAACACATTTCGTGGATTCAAGTGGCAGAAAAAGAAGTACAAACTCGTTGGTTCTTGGATTTCTTTGCTGTTGGTCAAAAAGCATCATATTACCAATTATGCACTGTGCATTAATGTTTTGCATCTAATTGTATTATTTGTGCTGTTTATCAACTGTGAAAATGTGAGGGAGGGAAGAAGGAGCATAGGTATTCGGTAAAGCTTGAGACACACAAAATTGTATCTTTGTAAAAACTGAATTTAGAGTGAAACACTTCCTTATTGAGGTGCATTACTGGCTCATTGGTTAAGGGGTCATTCTCATATAGGAAAGGTACCAGGTTTGATTCCCACCACAAGCCTGACATGGTGTCCCCGAGCAAGACACTTCACTCTGATTGCTCCAGTTCACTCAGCTGTAAAATGAGTACCACCACTGATGTGCAGTTGACCTGTGCTGGACTGTTATCCCGTACAGGGGGAGTCATGTACTCTCACCCGCTTGCGCTATGGAAACCGGGATTGAGCACTTTCCCTATGGGCCTAATAATGGCTTGGATGGTTTAACTTATGTTCAAGTATCTTGGACAGTGGGTGATATGAAACCATAAGGGTTTAGGATGCAAGGATGTTTAAAAAAAACAAAAAAACTTTTGGGTCTATAGGTGAAGTAAAATATCTGTCACTTGTGGCTCAATTTGCTTAAAAAAGTATTCCCAGTATTTTGTTGAAATCTTCCCAACTGATTATTTAAACAAAAATTGAAAAAACTTGTTATTGGTTTTGTGCATGTTGTCGGGCATTTCAAAGACTTTTTTAGCTCTTTTTAGCTCATTTTGCATCAGTACTATTTGCCTTCAAGGAAAATAAACTTATCATTCTTGAGAGGCACTGGCACTTTAAATGAGACATTATGCACAACTCATATGAATACATGGTGCATAAATGTGTGCATTAGAAGAGATTAATAATATAAACAAAGTCCGCCTCAAACAGAGGGATTAAAAGGAGAACAGTGACAAAGAAAGAAACAACCGAAGAGAAACTTAAAATACATTAACTGAAGATGTTTTAAAATGGCAATGTTGAATAGTTCCAAGAAGATCATTTGTGTGTACATTACTGCTTAAACTGGAAGAAGAAAAAAAAACCCTTGTAATAACCATACAGTATCTTTTGTGCCCTATTTGACAAATTATAAATTCAAAGTGCTTTGATCTGTAAAGGAAAAACTGTATATAAACAATAATTTTCATTATTTGTCATCAAAACTGTGCATAATTGAGGATGACTTCACTGTTCAGACCTACATACCTATCGTGTATGATAAAGAGCAAAATGACAAATAGAACTATGCACAAATTACTTTAATGTCTTGTTCAATTCAGGAGCGCAATCCAGTACACATGTTTGTTTAAAGTCTAAGTGTAAAATCTAACTGAAATTATTTTGAAAATTACTGTTATAACATATTTTTTCTGTATTTCGTCACTTGGTAAATCAATGTTTGTAGTATTAAACACTTTAATTTGTACAGTCTGCTAACATTTCTAATGGTGTTTGTGTAGTATACATCAGAATCAGACAGCTAGAGAAGCCATAAAATCTCAAAAACAGTTTTGATAAATTATACAAAAAACTTTTGAGGATTGTGATGGTGTCATGTCACTTTAAGTCTGATACCAGTTCTAACAGTGGGGCGGTGTGTTTGTGTGGGGCTGTGTGTTTGTGTGGGGCGGTGTGTTTGTGTGGGGCTGTGTGTTTGTATGGGGTAGTGTGCTTGTGTGGAGTGGTGTGGGGTGGGGTGATGTGTTTGTGTGAGGTGGTGTATTAGTGTGGAGTTGTGTGTTTGTGTGGGGTGGTATGTTTGTGTGGGGTGGTGTGGGTGTGTGTGTGGTGTACATACATTTGTGTCGCGTTTCCTGGAAAAACCATTAAAGCTATTACGTTGAAACTTGGTGAGGTGGTGTGGGTGGTCTGAAGTTATGTCCTGCACAAGGTGGGTCATGTACTTTAAAGGTCAGAGGTAATTTAATTGATCAAACATGGCAAATTGTGTGTTACGCTTCCTGAGAAAACCATAAGTGATATTGGGTTGGTACTTGGTGGTAGGTGGAAGGTGTTGTGTCACGCACATGATGGGACATGTCACTTAAAGATCAGAGGTCAAATAATTTATTTAAAATGGTAAAATTTGGTCACTTGTATGTTGTGGAGAACCTTAAGTGCAATTGGGTGGTTAATTGGTGCCATTTGGTGGGTTGATGAAGGATGGTGTAAAGCATGGTCATCACAAAAGATGTGACATGTAAACAGTAACAGTCAAAAGTCAAAGGTCTATAAACTTTATATCATATTTCCTGGGAAAACATTTGATCATTTTCTAAATTATACGGGCAGAGGCGATAAGGTTAGCAAGTCCGTGAATTGTCATCTTGTTACAACACTCACATGTGCTAGCTAATTGATGTAGTAATATCTCCTTAACTTTCTAAGATATTTGAATAATTTAAGGTTTTTTTTTGTTGATTATCCTCTATGACAGTTGTAAATGATAATTATGATTGACCAATGGGCTAATCCTTGAAGTGAAGAATACTATTAGGGTGTTTCAGCTGATGTTACGAGGTCACATTACTTTGTTTATATTGCCATTTTGCAGGTCAAAATCACTCTTGTTTGCTGTACATTTAATTAGACTTACATACGTTTGCATGTTATTATATAAGATTATGTTTGCAAGATAATTATGCTGGAATCTTGCTGTGCCATTGGTTGCACTAATAAATGTGAGGGGGGAGTAAAATGACATTTTCTCGATTTCCATCTGATCATGATCGACGTTCGAAGTGGGTTTCTGCTGTATGATGCAACGGCTTTCAACTCAGGCTTGCAACCTACAGTAGGCCTTACACACTAGTATTTGCAGCGAGCACTTTATATTAGGTATGTAGGCTTTGTCTGAGTATAACGAACAATCAGATAAGGTTAACGTTAAAGTTACTTTTTATATACCTGGTGAAAATATAACTTAGTTAAGGAAAATATGAAGAAAGATTGAAAATGAGCAAAAAACAGCAATCAGTAAAATAAGCTGAACTGGTACTAGTAGGTTAGCATGTAGTGTGTTTGTTGTACGTGTTATGTAATTGAGCTGTATGAAGATGCGTGAAACGCAACGATGCTGCTGCCCAGCAAAATGGAGTCCAGTTGAATTGAGAGTAATGTGATGAAATTCCTCTATAAGAACAATCTGATGATTATTGGCATGAAAACTTACCGGATTTAGGCCTGGCAAGGCATTTACAGATCATAAGCAAATACAGACAGTTTTATGAATAATTTTAGTGTAGATTTGAAAAAAACTACAGACGACATTGCTGCATCTTCTTTATGGGATAGTCTTTGCTTGCTTTTATTGCTGTCAGTACAGGATCTGTCTCTACAATTATGCAGTTTAACAGTGAATGCATTAGGGCTGGTCTATGAGTCACCATTTTGCATATTGCAGCTGTGAATTAAAACAATTTGTCAGAACATTTGTTGTATATGTTTCCACAGTAGATGGAAGTTGTCTTTAGAATGATAAAATCCTAAGGAAAGTCTTTCTAAATATCTAGGCTTCAGTATAATTTATAAATAAATTATTGAGTAGGATAAAATTAGAGATCATGTAGAGTTAGCAGCTACTCTATATCATTTCCTTTTTAGATATACAGTTGTAGATTTTGTTAGGGTAGTATCAGTAGTTAATATATGGAAGGGACATATGCCCTCTAACATTTGCTTCATTTTACAGCATTGGGGGATTTTGTTCCCTTGCCTCTTTGAAAACCCAACTGCTTATCTGAGTTGTTTTTATTGTTAGTATTGAATATTATCTGTTTTGTTGAAACTGAATAGCTGTTGAAACTGCTTTTACCAACATGTACACTTCATGGAGGTTTTTGCATCATTTTATGCCATTCTAGGGCATTAAACACACAAATGTGTACAACATTTACATATACAGTACATAGCATAGTCAGATAGCAACATGTGCATTAAACACCAAGACAATTCGTCAAATTGTGATGTTCTTCTGATTAATCTGTAAAATTGGATGTTTTGATGATTAGAAGGAAAAGTATTCCTCGCTTAAAAGAGCAATTTGAGCTTCTAATTTCATGTTGTATAACTGACGGGAGACCCTGTTCTGAGAATTGGGACACCATTAAAGATCATAGTGCATCTTATTGGTTTGAACTCAGCAAGGCGCTCTCATCATTAAGATGTATTGAAATATCACAACTCCTGTCGTCTTGCATGATGCTAATTATTTTTTCATTAATTTTTATCTGCTGTGCTCGGAACATGTTTTGCCTTTAAGTATTTAATACTTAAAATATGTGAATGAGGTCATTGCTGTTTCCTAACATATGTTTAAGGTGGTGAAAGCACTGAGGGGAGAAGGAACTTGGGAGGAATGGGTCCATTTACTTTCACTTAGTATGTTTTTGTCTGAGAATGAATAAACAAGGCATGACCTTTGTTTTTCAAGCACCAAAATCAATATTTGAGTTTTTAGTTTGAGCAAAAAGATAGTAGTAGCTCAGACTGGTATAGGATCAAGGTTTGATTTTTTTTTCAAGAGAACTAACTTCACCTATGCCTTTTTCTTCAGAATTGTATTAGTTATGCTCCTGGACCCTCGTATAGACTGCAGTTTAATATATACTCTATTTATTTAATGAGTATCATTCTTTTTTTTTGACAGGGCTCAAAGAAATGGATCTCGTGCAACTCAACGAACTCCTAGAAGAATTGGAAAATACAGTGCGAGAGTACTCTGAAATCCTAATTCAACAGCTAGCACTGAGGGAAGAGATGGACGATGAGAAGGAGACCAAGAACATGTTTATTGCAGCTCTACTCAGTGTACAAAATAAAATCAAGAATAAAAATGGCAAAGGCAAGGGGAAGTCCAGTAACGCAGGAGGTCTAGCAGGGCTAGGGCTTATCAGCAGAATAAAGGGGAAAAATGGCCTTGTAGAACCAGGAATAGTAAGTCAATCATTAAGTCTTATTTTCATGTCGGTACACCTTCCTCAGCCACTACATAATACAGGTTCTGGCACAGAGGTTGAAAGCTTCCAGATCATCTGTCCTGCAAGGCTTTGGAAGCTGAGGGAAGACAAGTAGATGTTCCATTGTTTGGGGGCAGTCTCTCTGCAGTTGCATAAGTTGAAAAATTTTCTTGCTTTTGCAACAATTCTGACCTTCTGTTTTTGCACAAAAAGAAAATTCAAGCAGGTAGTAAATATTTTTGTTTTTGTTTTTTGGTCACACTTTGTAGAAATTTGTCCTGAAGTGTTCTGATTATTAATCATTGTTTGCTGCATGCTCTCAAGTCCTAAGTTGATAGTAGATTAACTTTTTGGGATCATGCATTTATGCATTGATCAGTCTAGGCTATTGCCAAGATGTTTTGGAGGAATCTTTCTCACTTCCATTGTAAAACATTTTTTTCATTATAGACTTTATCTCCTTGCCTGTTCCATTAAAATGTTGCATTCAAACCATCAAATGTCAGGGAATTAAAGTAACATAACAAAAGAGATTTTATTCCTGAATTACATGTGATTATATCATATTATTATTTAACCTAAAAACTTTAAAACACTTCACTGTTGTATATCATCAATGTGATAACAAGTCTGGTTTTGTGCAGCAGTTATAGTATGCAGCCAATATTTAGCTTAAGGTGGACTTCGGCTGTTACGTCTTATTTGGATCCTTGCAGAATCATGTATATTTCCTTATATCCTTATTTGCAGTATTTAACAACAAGGATACCGTACAGTAAAACAGTGGGTTCACCTGACCTGGAGACCTTGAGAATGCTAACAAAAAGTAAGTAGTGCTTTCTTTTTCCCTTGACATTATTTAAAAGACTTCAGTTTCAATTTGGAGGCTTTTGACTTGACATTCACACTTGACTCATTTGATAATGTATAAATTGTGGTGAAGAACATTTTAATTTACATTTATTTGGAAATTAAACCTTTAAAGGATTAGTTCAGTGGTCAAGCATGTTTATTTTATATGAAAGAGGACTTCAAAAAAAAAAAAACATATGGTGAAGAAAGCATCCCTAAATCTTATTCCATTAAGGAGATATTTAAGTTTAAAGTTTGGTATCATAAGTGTAGAATGACTGAAATCACACTAGTTGTGATGTCATAGCCTCAGATTCCTCATAGTCTTGATGTATTTTATCATATTTTGTCCTGCGATTCTGTGGCTTAAAAACCATGGGATATGTCAGAAAAATAGTAGAACTGAATCTAGGAAGGGTATTTATAATATACCATCTGAAGAAAGTTTGAGAATAAATAATTTAAATAGTAAAAAAATTAAATAAACTTTTCTTCAAAATACATAAAGACTTTAAGGAACCAAAGCTTTGACGTTACAACTAGTCTGATTTCAGCTGTTTATACAGAAATGATACCAAACTTTAAACTTAAATATCTTCTTAACGGAAAAAGATTTTTGAATGCTTTTTTCACCAATTTGTTTCTTTTTATGTCCTCTGTCATAAAAGATAAACTTGCTTGACCGCTGAACTAATCCTTTAACAAACATATAGAAAACAATAATGTTATTATCACTTAAGAGTGTTTTCAAGACAGAAACAAATCAGCTATTTTTAGTCACCTTTGGTGCTAGATGGTTTATCTCTGGTTTCTGTTCCACGTGAGTTGGACAAACTTCCACATCAGAAGTTTAAAATTGAACATCTGAAAGTGGTGGAGGAAAATTTAAACGCAAAACTCAAATTAAAAGCTCATTTAAAAAAACCAGGCAGTTTTCAGGAGTTTCAAACTGTCGATGGTTAAATAACGTTTGGAATGAAAGGAAACCTGGTTAAATGCAGTTTAAAACCTTTAGGAGAAATTCATCTTAAAGGATTATTCCATGTTTCTTATCATTTTTTCAATAAACTGAAATTCATTTGTAAATATACTCTTAAAATGAAAATGCTGAAGTGCCACTCAACAGGATGCTGGACATTATAATCTATTTTGTTTGTCAGATACTTTTAGATATTTATCATCCAATTTAATTTCTCTCCTTCAATTAATTTTCAATTAATGATTATTTAAAATAAATAATGCAAACATTTTGGTTTCAATGTTGTCACCAGAAGGCCATCAGAGCTCTGGCACATATTTACATTGTTTGAAAATGTAGGATTTTTTGTTGTAAAATGTTTTATTTTTTGTTTTTTTTGTTTTAAGGGGAGGAGGCTTGTCTTACATACATTTACCTCTTTTGGAACCAAAATCTAAGCCTGAAAATTAAAACTGTTTTTCACCAACATTTTCAAATCTTATCTTCTCCTGGTCATTTATCCTTGGATTGTGGAAGTTGTATTTCAATATTATAGTGAAAAAGCAAAACATTTCTTGGCTGTTTCTCTTAGGCTGTATTTGCATTTAGTATGACACATTTGTATGTTCTTTAAATACAATTTTCAATCTTTTAAATCAAGTTTGCTTTCTCGAAAGGATTTAAAGTGGGTTTTATTTGTGCAAGAGGTGCCTAAATTGGCACAGTTAGGAAAAATTACCTGCTGATGGGTACGTAATGTGTGATGTGAAGTAAACAGAGGGAAACTTAAGTCTCACTGGAAGATTTGAATCTTGGTTTTCAGCTTATTTTTCATGATTTGTGCCAAATAACCATGCAGTGTTAGTAAATGTTGCATATTTTATGAATCCTGTTGCACAAGGTAGAAACTGATTATCGTTCAGCCGTAAGTATTGATGAGCATGATTAATGTATCTATTTTTCATATTGGTTTATAGTTTAAGAAGCATTTTGAGGCCTCAGTTTTGATACTGATATCTTTAAAAGATGAATTAAAGTATTCTTTTGAAATTATTACTGTTGATTTGAGAATTCATATCAGCACTATCATGTGCAAGAAAAGGGTGTTAATATTCTAGGGAGCCCAGAACAATACACTTGCCTCATACTTGGCTCCTTCAACTCCCAAGGGTGTTTGAAATACATGTGGTTTTATAAAGAGGGCTTTTTCATAAATTTCTCTTCATTTTCTACTGTAATATGTTTAATTTTACTGAAAGTGAAGACTTTGTTCTTTCAATTAATGTACAAAATTTTTCCTGCAGAAAAAAAAAGTGCCAAAATGCACCAAAAATCATCAAATTTACCACATTTTATATACATTTTAATGAATAGGCCTAGATATGAGCAAAATTTAATTAGATTTGAACTAAAAAAAATTGTCAAGATAATGGTGACCAAAAATGAGATAGAAAATTATTTTTTAAAGTGTTGTTTAAATGTTTTTGAAGAAAAAATTGTTTTGGTGATGAAAATTCTGCATATTTACCCACAATTTCCGGAGAAAAAAAAAACAGTATATAACCCCAGTTGATCATTCCCTAATTTTGTTAAAAAAAAACAATATTTTGCACTGCTGGGGAGTTAATCTGCAAAGGACTGGTGTCCCATCCAGAGGAGTCATGTGCTCTCATCCGCTTTCGCCATGGAAAGCAGGGATAAGCACTAGCATATCTATGAGTCTTAATGGCTTGGATGGATTTAGCTTTATATGTATTAGAGGTAGGGCTGAGTGGTAAAACTATTTAGCAGTATTTTAGAGAATTTGTTTAACTGAAAAGAGAAGATGTATTATTTGAGGGTTGCTGCTACTCTTGTGTACAAGGGTGGTGATATGCCACTAAATCGCAACCCAAGCACTCAAATGGTGTGTATTTTCACAATGACTTTTGGACTCTATGGATGAACACATCTCATACTATCGAGTAACCTGTCAGATGATTGGCAGTTTTTTCAACCAATCACGGCATAAATTGCCTAGCATTAAAATCTGTGTAACTAAGTGGGGCAAACATCCTATGCGGTACTGGTACAGCAAGCTAGCATACTATCAAGTAACCTGTTAGATGATTGACAGTTTTTTCAACCAATCACGGCATAAATTGCCTAGCAACAAAATCTGTGTAACTAAGTGGGGCAAACATCCCATGCGGTACTGGTACAGCAAGCTAGCATACTATCAACTAACCTGTCAGATGATTGACAGTTTTTTCAACCAATCACGGCATAAATTGCCTAGCAACAAAATCTGTGTAACTAAGTGGGGCAAACATCCTATGCGGTACTGGTACAGTACAGCTAGCTAGCGGCACGCACTCATGTAGTCAATGCAATTTACTGTACAAAACAAATTTCTACACACACAGACTGAGTGACGGCAAAATGGTGAACAAAAATTGCGCTTACGGGCCCGCTGCAGGCTTTGTAAATCTGATTCCTGTTACCCAGAACAGTTAGCAAACTGAATTTTGTTTTTCTTATTTGCTAAAAACTCAAAAGATCCGGAGAAGTGCCATAAATGAATCAAAAGCTTGTGTCAATGCATTGGTATTGCATGATTGCGGATTTGAGGTTTGCCCCACCCTTACCGCGCTGCTATGGTGGGTGTGACTTTTTCCGTAACTCATTTCACATTAATAGCAGTGATGATCAGAGTGTGAAATCTGATAAGATCTGCATAAAACCATCCCTTCCTCACCTTTTTGCCAAGTGATGAAGGAGAGGAAATTTTATTAATTAAACATTGTGAAACTATGCAGTAAGCAATGCTTTTATATCAAGTGGATTGAGCTGATCTTAGACCAATACCTGAATTCAACCAAATTTGATACAAAGAAGAGTTAAACCTCATTATAATTTGAATGTCTCTCATTTCCTCTTCATCTAACTATGTTCTTTAACGTAAGAGCTTTACTTCAGTCCGAGGTAAAAATTATACTATAATCTAACCTTGGACAGTGCTATGAAGTATGTAATGAATACATTTCTAATTCTGAAGATGAATACATTTCCCAAGCGGATTTAATTTTGATGTAGAATTGGTAAGAACAATAGAACTGCATTTCTAAGGTTTCACAAAGATGTCTAACATAAAAGAGGTTGAAATGAGTGTTTGAAAATATTTATTTTGGTTGCAGAATGAATTTTTCTAAATATTGAATGAGAATTTTAATGTATTGATGGTTTGTAATTGAAGACAGGGAAGGTTTCAAGTCAGCTTGACTGGATTTCTATCTGAATTTGGGCATATTTACACATGTCTGGTTACAAAACAGTTTCTTCTCAATGTTCTGGAACATTCATCACAAAATGACCAGTTGCTTTGGTGTGATTCCATGTGATAATGATTTGATTGATCTGAGATTTAGGTGATTGGGAAGTCTGTGGTTCTTTCAGACTTAATCATTTCAATTTTGTTTCTCTTTTCAGTTTTACGAGCCATAGATGTGGACAGCAAAGAAGTGCCTGACTTGCTGACCAATTATATTCTCAAGGGTAAGTCACCAAGACTTTAGGGAGCAGTTTTGGACTTGATGTTTTTATTCTAATTCTGTTTTGCAATTTGCAGCTTTCAAGTCCTGAATCAATAACTGATGCCATAAAACTTTTAAGTAATAAAAGCTTTGAACAACTAACGCAACACAGCTTTTGATATGATGCCAAGTAATTAGTCATGGACGTTTTGATGAATTTCTATCTGCATTAAAAAGAGCAAGTATATTGTTGTAAGTGCTTAATCATGACTCAATGCCTGATTCATACTTCAATATTTTGCTATTAGACCCATTTCAAAAGAAGTGGAAATGGTTATTTTGTTTAAGACTAATGCAAAGAATATTACAATTAATAAACTTCCATATCTGTTTAATTGAACTGAAGGTAAATTAACCCTGAAATACCCAAACCGGTCGTGGCACGCCCGTTTGGACACAATTGTCTTTTTTCTTTTTCAAAAGCTTGCTTACCATACATACTTCCAGACTTAGCTTTTGCTTGAAAAGCCGTGAACAACTGTCAAAGACATCAAAGTATTCAATTCCGGTTGAATTTTGTCTGCCCTTATTATCAATATCTTTTTTTTGGCAAAAGTTGTGCAAAATTTCATGATTTTTAGCCTTTTTGAGACAAATTTTTGAAAAAAATCATTAGTCTGGATTACAGTACACCTACCGCACATCAAAAATATTTTGATGAAGCTTACTTTACGTACTTACATACTTTCAATTGAAAACAAAAAGAGCAACTACCTTGCTTTCTTCATGCCGTTATTAAAATATAAAAACATACCCTTCGTTGAAGCATATGTGTTCTGGTATAGCAGATAGTGACTGAGCTGGCAACGCACACGTCCCGGGTTTGATTACCAGCCATGTGCGTGGCTTTGGGTTTTTGCAAGTAAATACAATGGTAATTATCAATTGTTTATTTTTATTGTTTTGCTTTAAGAAAAAAATGCAGAATTGTATCATTGGAAAGGAAATTTCACAAACAATCTAAACACATAAAAAATTCCTCCATTTTCATTATTCACAAGAAAAAATACAAGCTCCAAAAAATTGGCCTAATGTTGCCTAAAATTTGCAAATTTGCATATTTATGTTAAAAATTATTTTTATTTTGACTTTTTTTTTTTAAAGGTTTATTGTCTTAGCATTCATATAAAACAAACTTGTAGTGATATATAACGAAAGCAAAGTTGTGAAAATTAATTTTGCAAAACAAAATCCGAAAATTTGTTGTCACGTTTTTATGCATTGAGCGTTTAAGGGTTAATTGATTACAACAATCTCTTATTTTTGATTGTCAACTTATCTGGTAGTTATATTATGCCTTGTCATAATCATGTTTGAGTGATGTGTCATTGGTATCAATTACTGATCTTATAATATACCTGTCATGCTCTCTTTCACTTGTGTAACAGTGTAAGTGGCTTCCTGCTGTCAATACTTAACCAGAATATAATTAGATCAGTTTCTGTACATGTGGTGCTTTTGAATTTTATGCAGTGATTTGTTTTTTTCAGGCAACGAAAATGTGACTTACTTTTAGTATTAATGAAAGCATTGATGGAACAATCCCATGTGAATCATTCAGTTTCGAAAAGATCATTTTTAAAATCTGGATTAGTTTCTAATGTTGCTAAAAGTGTTTTTATATATATATATATATATATATATATATATATATATATATATATATATATATATATATATATTTGCTTTTCTGGGTAATATATTGTGTTTTGTGAAAAGCTACCTGATATATCACAACATCAAAATTTGCTTTTGTTTTGTGCTTCATAAAGAGACCCATTTCCACTCACTCAGCTGTAGCTGTCCTGTTCAAGGATGTTTGTTGTAGATATATCCCTAGTTCTGGATGTATGCCTCGGTGATGTGACCTTTTGTACCTAGTTTTGGACCATTCAGGCATTTTGGGGTGTCAGTATCTTATAATGGGTATCTTTACTGGTGCTGATAACACTTTCTCTTTGGATATATTTGTAGAATTTATTGACACTTCAGGACATAAAGAATGAATTAGAAGAGCATGAGATTTGTTTTCCTACCTTTCATCTTATGATAAAGAAGTTATTCAATTAATCTCACACACAAATTCTTTATCATAGTGCCTTTTATTAATTCTGCCATTGTTCTCGTGAGTTTATCCCTGTAAAGATATTGTATTGATTGAATTCTGGTTTGTGTAATCAAATTTTGCCTTGAGAAGGTAAGGAAATAATTGAGCACATCCTTTAGCCTGGGTTTGATAATTACTTTAGGGCCCTCTCTTTACATTGCAATGAATAGGTAAGAATTATGCCCGGAGATACCTGCTTTTCATTTTCTGTAAAGTAAAATGACATAATTCTTAGGGGAAAATAACCAATATCTTATACTATGCTGGCCCATTTATTAAAGAAGTTGTTTGCAATACTAAACAATCTGTGGTATTCACACAAGTTTGTTTTCTTTGATTCAGTATTCTGTGTCAGTTATGTGGAATGATGAAGAGGGACAAATGTACTTCATTGTCTATAATTTGCATAGTTCTTTGTAAATCATGGACGGAGGAAAAGATATGGTAGTCATTATTTGAGGAGTGATGCAAAAGTGTGAGAGTGAAAAAGGTAAATAAGTGATGAAAAGAGTCTCATGATATCAAGGTGGATGATTCTTTGCTTACCAAACATTTCTTATTGCTCCGACACCTTAGTTTCATGTCATTCATTTGACATGCATGCAAAGTCTTTTTCTGTATGTTTCAAAACTTTGTGAAATACAGAACAATTGAATTTTGGAAAATAATAATGACTGTCATATCAAAAAGCAGGACTGTAAATTATGTTTCAATTATCGACTAAATTATCACTTACAATTACAGAGTGTGACAATTCAAAAATTCCAAAATGACATTTTTTGAACTTAGTGGTCCTTACATAAAGTTCTGTTTGACAATTCTGAGTCCTATGTAAGCAACAGTGTATGAAGCAAGTCACAATAAAACATTCCTTGAAAAATTGTACTTGGTCCTTGCTGTTTTATATGCAAATTTTGTCGCTGGATTTATGACGACACACAACTTCATTCATGTTGTTGTTCTTCCCCACATAGAAGGAAGAAAAGTATGCTCCACGGAAGAGCTTAGTTGAGAAAAATGGAATGCACCTACTGGAGCCTTGTTCTGTTTAGTCAAATGAGAGATATATTGAAATTGTGCAGAATGTTCTTTCACTGCAAGATGTAAAAACACATTTTCTTCTCTTTCTTTTAGTGCTATTCCCCTCAGGAGCAGAGGAATGTCAAGCTTTACCTGCGCCAATCTTATCATCCAGATAAACTCAAATCTTGCCTAAATATTGGAACTGTCTTGCTCAGAAATGAACCAGAGCATGTGTACTCTCTGTATTGATACATCTTATTTTTCTTCCTATTTATCATGTAATATAAATTTTATTCAAAGTATATGAAGACTATTTCTTTCAAAGTGGAATTTATGATCGTGCAAAAGCCTGTTTCCTAGATGGAATCCTTTGTTTACCGTTCTCCTGATTAATGAAGCAGAAACAGGATTGTTGTTACTCTCTTGTTGTGTGGATGACTTTTGTGGATTGGAAGTTAACAGATTATATATAGGAATGTATACACTACATATTGCATCATGCCTATTCTGCATAACTGTTGAAGTGTAATATGCTGTTTGATGTCAAAAGACATTGTCAAATGAGAAAAGTGTGCTAAATCACAGTGCTAAAACAGTGATAGTTGTTTCAGACAAAAAATAGTAAAGCTGCTTGTAACTGTGGTCTTAAGATACGATTTGAAGAGTTCTGATTGGCTGAGAAAGTTGTATGTATGTATAAATATGAAGTGTGCTTTTAACACCATTGTCATTGTTCATTTTCACATCATTTTTTTTTACCTCCAAAAACATGTTGGTTTAAATGGTCAGCTTTTTAAACCAAGTTTAGTGTTTATCCAAGTAAATGATGAAATTCTGCTCAAAGAGCAACCAACAGTGGTTGATATTTACTGACTGTTTTGAAACTGAAATGAATGCCGGAAGCGACAGTTGGGTTTCATTTAAAGGACGTTATTTCTTCCAGAATTCATTAGAAGGGTCACATCTGTGTACTGATGTTATCTCCCTGGTTTCAGACTTATGCTAAGTCGCAAAGGTGTTTATAACCCCAGGTATCATGTTACACAGATGAAGAGTCAGCTAGCTGTACAAAAGTCAAAAACATTAGGTATTATCTGTTCTTCACGTTATCCGTCGTTGTCTCAAATGCAAAAATTTGCAGTATGCCACCTGTAGTTGCTTTTTGATGCAGAATATGTCAAGTCTAGTTAACTTCCCATGGTATCAAAAACCTAATCCCAGTATCATAAACACATTTAGATGGCAATATAGGATCAATGTTTTGCAGTTTAAAATTCTTGTTGTAATATCTAACATTATATTCTCTTATATGGAAGGAGCGATAAGGGATGGAAATTTGAAGTGCGAGTGCGGCTTGTGTGACAAAATATAGTGAAGGAGATTGGCAAAAGTGATCCATATAGCTGATAACAAGTACTTAGGGATGCCGTACTTAAATAGTATCATTGTAATGTACATTCTTTATGGATTTCAGACTTACTACTGCAAAGGGCAAAATGTTTTGTCAGGTTGTACTTATCTTGTGTGTAAGATCCTTTAGATGATGTATCAATAAGGAACAAGGAAATGTTAGTGTGTTGTACATGTTTCTCTGATTTTCATCCAAAATTCCTGGTGTAAAAGTAGACAATTCAGAATGTTATCAGGTTTTTGCTTTGATTGATTAAATAAACCCCTGACGGATTGAACAAATGTTGGAATATAATAGTTTTGAAATAAAGACTTACATTCTTCAACACAATTTTATTCCTATCATAAACTCTTGTGAACTATCTGGCTCAAGCATGCCATCAAATTACAATTTTTATGTTTTTATTTCTTGTCTTTTTCTACATATTTAGAACAAAAAGGTAAAACTAGGTCATTTTTGAAGGAATTTAGTAATTGATGCAACAGAGGGGTAGGTAAAAGCCATATGTAAATTTATTTGTTATTCTCTGCTTCCTTTTGTATGTAAATTAATTTGAAGCTCAGGTTGTGTATGAAGTACTTATTATTTGAAAGTTTTTGTTGCCTACGATTATAACCACCTTATTTATTATCCAGAAGAGAAGTGAGTTACTGGAGGTTGACTGTTGCAGTATGATACATTGTTGGCAAGTGAGTTACTGGAGGTTGACTGTTACAGTATGATTCATTGTTGACATTCTTATCCTTGTTATATTCATCTGCTATTATTTGAAAGTTTTTGTTGCCTACGATTATAACCACCTTATTTATTATCCAGAAGAGAAGTGAGTTACTGGAGGTTGGCTGTTACAGTATGATACACTGTTGGCATTCTTATCCATGTTATATTCATCTGCTATTTTTAAATTTAAACATATTTGTTTTGCCCATACTTCTTGAGTTGATTATTCCTTTAAGATATTTTGCATTAGTATTCTAATTACAGAATATAACATTTTTTTGTTGTAAGGAAAAGTAGGTTATCAGTGTTTACACAGTATTACAAAAAAGAATTAGCTATGCTTAAAACATCAGTTGGTGCTATGAGAATATCCTTGAGTTATATATTAGGCTTTTTTTGTTTTGTTTTTTCATTTCATTTTGAGGGAGGAATTTCCAGAATACCCGTGGCTATCTTCACCTTTCTAGAATAAGAAGGAAGTAACCACATAGCATGTGATGTACGAAAAATGTCATATAGTGAAAACTACTTTGCACAACGTTTTTCCATCTTTTGAAAAGTCGACCATTTTATTCACACTTCTTAAAATCTTTCCTGTGTAGTGTATATTTGTCTCAAATTGTAAAGATTCAGTTGTTGTGTGACTTAAAATCCTCAATGACTTTGTGTTGCTTTGACGTGACCTAATCCTGTAATTGTGCTTGCTAAGATAATTTATGTACAACACACTTTTTTTAAATGGTAAGTTTAATTGATAGATGTGGTTTGAGCAAATTCTGCTTCAAAATGTTAACAGAAATGATTTTTACCAATACTGTTATATTTTATAATTTTCAACCCATTGTTTTACTACAAGAGTTCTCTGATAGCGTGTAATTTTGAAATGCCACACCGCACAAACGTTTTACTTTCCCACCATAGTTCGCATAACGTTATCAGCCAGGGACATTCACTGCTAAAGGGTTATATGAAGGTTGCAAAAATATGTACCATTCATGATTACTCTGCTATGCTTGAGAGAATCAAGAACTTTGTGATCCTTATTTTGTTGAAAGGAAGAAAAAAATACTGTTTATGCAACTGTGTGATGCCAATGCTACTTACTACAGAGCATTCATTACAAACTACCGCCCCTCGTTGAACTTGGAAATTTTCTTTAGGAGAGTTTTTTTATATCCGATCTATTTCAGTTCAAACTTCCCAGTATGCAGCTGTATAAGATTGTTTTGTATAATAATTGTGTATTGATATCTGCCTACAAGACTGCAAAATATGTTCAATTATTTCTTTGTACTTTAAGGTTTACTCCCCATTTTTCTCTCATTAATATTTCTTGGGGAGGTTTCTTACAGTCTCTTAAGAAAATTTTGTATGTACATAGCAAATCAGTTAATCCATTTTTACTAAGCGTTTAAGGAAAGTACATTGTTAGCACAAGTACACTTAAGTTATTTTAGGCTGTTTGTGTAACTTGCCATTAGCTGAAGAAAAAAAACTGTCAGCTTGGCTGAATTACTTAAGTCATGTCAGTGTAGGGTTCAGATGCTTAGAATTTAGGGAACCATTTTCTGCTTTTTTTTAAGCTTTCAGATACTAGTATGGAATGAGATCTTAAAATGATCTTTCATTATATATAGATTAATTGTTATCAAAAGCTGATTTGATGCCAATTCTTTTTGCACATTAGTGGGGTTTTATTCTTTGATGAAGAATGTGGAATTTAGTGTTTAAATGTCTATGGGATGTTTTACCAATCAAAATCAAAACATTTTACAAAACCTATTAACTTGACATGTACATAAATTTGTAAAAATAGGTGTATTATTTAGTGAACATCATATGCAATTGATCTTTTGTAAAAAGAGGAAATATGGCATGAAATTTCTGTGCAAAAGCAGTGCTGATAGAAGATGGATCTGTGTGTTGCTTGTGAGCATGTCAACCTCATATGTAGGTAGTGTCATTTGTGCGCTCCTGTTGATGTGTTAAATATTATGCAAATCAAATTTGGAAAAAAGTCATACACTTTGCCAGCACAAATTATTTATCCAGATAATATGACTTATGACTAACAAAGCTAGCTCTTAAATTTGGACTTAATTTACCCAATCTGATACAACACAAAACTCATGAAGAGTTTTGAGTCGTGATGAAAATTCTATCATTGTTAATTCTGTAACAAAGGGGATGCGGATGCCAGGAACAAATCTATGCCCAGTTGATGTATCTTGTGAAGATAAGATCATGTAGCACCCAACAACGTGTTTATATAGAATTTCAAAATATGATTGTGTGATTCAGTGCAATTTGTACATATATATAATTTACACATCTCTTTATATCTGCCAAATCTAAAGTTCTGTTTTGTTTTCAAGTGCTGCAAATTCTTCTTCTTTTAACCAGCATTGGTTGTTGTACTTAATCAAGTCTAAAATAGCAAAATGTGTGCATGTAACAGTTTTCAACTATGAAATTCTTTGTTTTTTTGTCTTATGCAATGCAATTCACAGTAGTAATTGACTGGTGTTAGTATGTTTAATCAAGAATGGTGTAACTGTTGAAAAGAATTCACTTTTAGGAATAAGCTTGGAACTTCAAGTGGGGATCTGGGATCCACTAGACTGCTAGGGTTCTGCATTGCATGTTACCCAAGAGATGCTAATGAAACATTTAGGTATGAGCTTTTATGGTTGCATGCAGATACAGGTCAAAGCACTGTTTTCACTCATGCATGTGTTAATTGTTAAATAACAATGTCTGCCACTTTCCTTACAACCAATAGTAATGAAAGCAAATAAGGGCCATTTCTTCCTAGTTTTAAGATATACTTCAGAATTTATGTCTAAGGGCACCTTATAAATAATTCTTTGTGTATATCAAAACTTTAAGAGTGAAAAATTCATGACACCCCAAAAGTCACAAACTGGTTGTATGAATGAGCAGGATGGGAGATGGGGGATAGCATATCCCCTCCTCCCCCTTCACATTACTTGTTTTGATGATAAGTGATTTCGAAATTGACTAGTGCTTCTCAACAATGAGATATGACAAAAAGTAAAATGATCAAACGTTCACATACATCAAAAACATTTTGTCCAGGGTACTCTGGCCACTCTCTTTTAAGTACACAATTTATTCCAGGATTACTCAGATTTGTCTTCTATTTTGAATGAACCAGTTCATGTGTGATGTACTGCCAGCACGTTGTGACATTTTGCAGGATTTCTTTTACTATTCAAAGGGAACAAGAGAAGCATGTCAGATGATTAGATAAGTGCAATCCATTTCACCTGCGCTCTTTTTGTGAAATATTTTTTGAAAATTTTCCGTTTTACTTATTTTTTGTTTTGTCATGTTAAATTTTATTTGCTTGAAGTGGATAATAAGTAAGTGGATAAATAAGTGGATAATATGTTATTTGTATAATTTCTTTAAGTGCACTATTTTATATGTATGAATGAATGGTTTGTAAAAGTGTAAATAGAATAATACTATTATGCACACCCTACCTTATCAGTGTATGGTAAGCATTGCTCGCTAAGTCCTTATCATGCATTCATAATTGATGTAGCTTCAAAATCAAGTTTGGGAAAGAAACACTTCAAGTCAGTTTGTGACGTATGTTTGAATTTTCCTAAGAAAGTGGTGTATCAGGAAGCAAGAAAACTTAGTGTGTCAAAGAAACCTTAAGTGGTATGTTGTGAGATGAATGTGCGTAAGTACCAACACAAAATGTTTTATCCTCTTGAATATGAATCTTGAAATCCGATCATATTCCTGCTAATGAAATTGCAGGGGTAGGATGCATGTATAACATTTTGAAGTATTGCTTGCATCTTAGGATGCATGTATAACATTTTGAAGTATTGCTTGCATCTTAGGCTGTTGAATTGTCATAATTCTACTGGAAAATGAAAGTATTATTTGTTTATAAGATGTGTAGTCTGTCAGGGAAATTGATCTGCCAGTGTTAAGTTGTGCAGATTTGAGCTAGAATAGGTTTGGACAAATATTTTGCTGATAACCATTACGCAAAATCTTTTTGGGAGTGAAAGTTCATAATTCTTTTAATAACTTTAAAAATGGTGAATTTCATCAAAACCTTGAGGAGAAAAGTTACATTGTTTATCTGACTGGACATGATAGGACCAAAGTGTGCAGCTTTTTTGGGATGTACTTCGTATGATTGATATTTACTCTCATTCCAAGGCTTTTACATGTGTGAAGAATGATTCCCTTTTTTAAGTCTTGTGTGGTTTTAAGACAAATGTGTGGTTCACTACCAAAAATTATACTGCACGTGGAGAAAAATTGTATAAGAAACAGATAACTAGGTCAAGTCAATTGAATTGGTGTCGTGAACTGTTGGTGATGGTTTTTATGTGGGTTCCAGGTTTTTTAAGAGTTATAAAAAAGAGTCATAAAATCAGAAATGTTAAGTAACCTAGATGAAGTTTTCTTTGATCATACAGAAACAAGTTCTCTTTGTGATTAATTTTACCATTAAGATCTCAATATCATTCCCTTATACCCTATTGTTGGTTTTGATAAGAATTGAGAAATAATCCTCTTTTTATGGCGACCTGAATGTGCGATGGAATCCCTGTTGATTTTCATAAATAGGAATGTTGATTCGATCTAAACGTGACATTTTTCTAGTAGCATTCATGTAGTAAAAATCAGTTCTTTACATGGAGTGGGCTAAATAAGGTGGTGGTGGGTTGTTTTGCTTGGAATCAGGGCTGTAAATTACGGGGAGACATAACAGGGGGACATTCTCTGGATTTCCTCCGCCTGCCCCCTACTTTTCTGTAGAATTGTAAAAATCAGTACATTTTGGGGGAAATTTGCCTTGTTCACCCCCCTCCACTTTTTGAATAAGAGGGCATGTCCTCCCTCTCCCCACTTTCCAAATGAGAATTATGCTTGGAATGCTTACTCAACAATGTGCCAATGTCATTCTTGCATCAAATTGTTTTCAATCTTGCCTTTGAAAGCAAGGGATCGTTTCATCCCATTTGTAAATTTTCCTGTTTAGTGTAAAAAGTAGATAATATATGCAGATGTAGTCAGATAATAGATTATATAGAGAGCTAATTTTTTCAGTTCAGTTCAGTATTTCCTAAAATAGCATTGTGTACACCTGTATTTAATGTATGATTATGCATTTTGGTTTTGAGAATTAACCTGCTGGAATTGCAAAGATACTTTATTACAGAATATGTACAGATTACTAAGACATGAATCTTACACCGTTTTAAATCATTTTGATGCCAATTGATTGGGCAGCAGTGTAATGCATTACTTATCTTATTTATTTCTATGCAGAAGCTAATGATAAGGATGATGTTTTTTCTGGCTCGTGGGAAAATAATTCCATCTAAAACTTAAGAAAAAGTAGCAAATCAATGAAAAATTCTATGTTGAACAAAACTAGATTTTGTCATTTAGAAAACTTGTCTGATTTTTGTCTAATTCTTTTTCTTGATGATTTGGTCAAATTCCCTTTTTTTTCTTTCATTAGGCAGATCAAAAAAATACCTTACATCACTATAAAAGATGTTTTCAGCATTTTTCGACCAATGAGAATTGGTCGTGATTTACTAAGATAAGTTTAAAGCAAGATGTACTCCTTATCTGCTTATTGCATGTTTGAAGATTTCCTAGTATTGAAAATTTACAGTAGGGCAAGGGTTCGATGGGGAATCCTTTGAGTGTGTGTAACTATTGTCTCTACAGTCACAATAAAAGGTGCTGTGCTGGTTACTTAAATATGTGAAATGAGCGTTTGTTACTGAATGTTTATGTGTGTGAATGTCAAATTCTTCATGATATAATAAATAGAAAAGATTGTTTTACAGAAATGAAATGAAAGGTTCTCTTTTTTTATTTTCTTATTTTGTGGGCATTCCATATTTCTGTAAACACCCTCCCAGTTACATGTGGGTGACTGCCAAATCTAAAAAAATAGAATAAATACCACTCTGTTTGACTTTGCCCATAGGAATGGGAAAATTTATTTAAAGGAATTTCCATACATATATGATACAGGACTATTAAAGAAACAAATTGGTGAAAACCATGTTGATACCTTGTTCTGTTTAGGAGTTACTGCATTCCAAGATTTCACAATAGTGTCAGTAGTGTGTTGAAAAGTGTCCATACATGTCAAGTGTGATGTCATAATTGCAGATCCAAGAAAATTGAAAAAAATAAAAATAAACAGCTTTTTACTTATAAGTACAAGACTACAAGAGTAGATGGTAAAGTATATTCTTGTAAAGTGCATGTTAAACCTATCTAAATTATTAAACAAAATTTAGAAAGAGGCAATTAATTTTCAAAGAAATGCATTAATATTGTCTTGGATCCAGCTTTATAAAATCACACTGTAAGAACTCCAGAGCGAAATAAGATATCAGCATAATAAATATTCCTTTAACTAGTTCCAACCCTTGTATATCAAAGGTACAAAGTGTTGAAACAATGAAATACTTGCGCTTACAGAGGTGTCTACAGGATTGCTGTAAGCCAAAGCTGTATGTCGCAAGGAGAAAAAGCTGTGGAGTCACACAAACTGTGTGTGACATTACACTTCAAACAAATTTAAGCAGCTTCTTGTGTAATGTACATGATCAACCTGGAACAAATTTTTCCTATTTTCTTTTATATGCTATGTTTTCAAATGAATGTACATGTCATGAGGCCCTATCCCTGTTCAGAGGGATGGAAGATCCTTTATCATTTCCTGGTCAAATTTCTTCATACCAGTAAATGATATTTTTATATTAATCATCACACAAGCTGTAGTAAATAGTAAATTATGTAAGTAAGTTATGCTTTATATTAGTTCAAAGAACACATATCCCTTTTACTTATTACTTCAAAATAAAAGTCAAAACAAAAAATTATTTGTGCAAAAGTGTGAACTTTATTTTGCATACAAAATATGTTTGGCACTCGACTGTTGCGGTGCCGTTAAACATCAACAAACAACAAAATATGTTAAATGCATTTTCCATTCTTATCTTAAACTTAAAAAGTGCATAGAATTATTTTCTTCATTATTTAAGGCATACTTTAGAAGTAAAAATTTCATTTAATTTTAAACGAATAAAATCATTTTTTTATAAATGTTATAATAAAATTGCAGAATTCACTGAATCTGAAAGAAATGGTACATACTAGATTCCTGTGACATTTGAACACAAGACCTCTGCTAGAGAGTTTAATTTTACAGATTATAACAACTGTATATATGCAAATTTGATTACTCCATGGCTAAAGTTACTTCTGCCTAAATAGAATCAATTAATATTATTCCCTGATAAAAGTATGGTGAATATTAGGAGATTCAATTAAGTCCAATGACTCTTTTTTTTAAAGAGCATCTGTTACTCCTTAGCATTTTTTTTCACAAACAAAAAGTGTGTCTAATTTAATAGACCAACTTTAGGCGTTGGGGTTAACAAAACTCCCCCAAAATTATATTTTCCTTAATACAGTTTTCATACGGCACAAGTGGTGATCTGGGCCCCAAATCCCTAGGACAGCAATTCTGAATAGGCGGCCCTCGGGCCAAATCTGGCCCGCCAGACAATCCAATCTGGCCTGCGAACAATAGTCATAGTGGCAAACAATTATATAGTACGTCCCGATCGATCCGAATGAGATTGGTAAAAATCGCAAAACCATCAGGTTTTTTTTTGTTTTTCCAAGGCAGATCAGCGCATTAGAACATCGCGGCTAATCAAAAAAAATGTTATCTTTAGTTCCACTATAAAATGGGCAGACTCACGGAGTGTCAAAGGAAGGCGGATAAAAGAACCGCCGACATCTGGCGTACATCCTTATCGCGCGTGCTCTCAGCTTGTTTTTATTCAGGGATTGTTTTGACAGGTTTTGTTTGTCATGTGATGCTGGTTTTGCCACGCAATTGGCCTGCAGCCTGAGGCTGTTGTCAAATGGTGGCCCATAGACAAAATTATTTAAGAAAGCGTGCCCTAGGATATGCATAGTCATGTATAAACAGACTGGTGTATTCTTAAGGAGCATTTGATTGATAATTTAGATTTTGATTGATAATCTATATTTCTTCAGGAATAAATAGTATGTAAATATGAAATGATTAATTTACTGAATGGAAGTCCCAGGAATGCCTCACTTATCAAAAAATGCAAAATGGTGTACTCAAATTTCATTTCACTTTAATGATTGTCTGTAATTGACAGCTAACACAATCATTGCAAATATTATTATCAGAATAATTATTGCTGAACATCCATATGCCCATAACCATTGCTTAGTTTGTCATTATTGACATTCTGTTAAGTTTATAAAGCCTATATTTGTACAATTAGTAAGCTGAAAGCACTATAAACCAGAACATCAATGATGTTGAAGCTCATCTTTATCACAAAAACGTTAAAAGAGTAGTAAAGATGATATCAAAGGAAGATGAAATAGTGAGTTACCATTTTCAAGTCAAGTTTTGCATAAAAAATATATATTAATGGTCTACCATATTTTACCATATTCTACTAGTATTTTATAAGAAGCAATTTATTCTTTGGATATTCCCATCGATTATACTCTAACATTGTACATCCTTTCTTTCATTTAGTTCTGTCTCAAAATGCGCCAATCATATGATGTGAAACCAAGGGTGTACGAATACATCCTTGGTAAAACTAAACAATAAGTAAGGCTTTACACTTTTCTGCTTTATAAGGCCATACCCCCAATTCAAAAGACCAAAGTTATTTTCCATCAAAATGTGTCAATTCAGCTGGAGGCATCTGATGTCAAAACTAAAGCTGTTTGGAGATTCAATTGACTCCATATCTACACATGTGTTAGCTAGAAATAATCAATTCCCTCCAGGAAAGAAAAAACCTGTGGAGATTGTCCCCCCCCCCCCCCTGGATTTGCAGGAAGTATACTTCATCCCCCTCACAACACTTTTCAGAGAAAACAATATTTAAATCTTTAATACTGACAATACTTGTCTTATTATTTAAGTGGCAATGTTCTTTGTTGGCTAAAAGCAGTTTACTTTCCTTAAGAACCTTACACTGCAGAGAAAAACTCTACCATTTTAAATCTGAATTGGCATTTTTCAGAAAACTAATTTAAATAGTGTCACATGGCTGAAAATCAATTGTCTCAATTCACGCAGGGTATGGGGTCAAGCGTTTGACAAAAATGCTTTAAAGGCTAATCATTAGTGCGATGTACATTAAGGTAATATGTGTCATTAGTGTGATATACATGAAGGTAATATGCGTGTGCATTGTTGTCTACTACTTTTTCTTTATCTACTTCAGCTGATTGGTTACTGGTTAGGTAACAATGGGAAAATTCCCCAACAGTTGGTCAATTTATCCTGAAGGAATCATGCTCTGCTAAAATCAGTTTGAAATGGTTTATGGGATCTTCCTGAAAATTAGGCAAAAGTTTAGGAA
The DNA here is from genome assembly GCA_020152595.1 of Chiridota heheva. Classification (NCBI taxonomy): domain Eukaryota; kingdom Metazoa; phylum Echinodermata; class Holothuroidea; order Apodida; family Chiridotidae; genus Chiridota; species Chiridota heheva. The sequence continues at coordinate 1,161,830 of JAIGNY010001448.1, forward strand.
TGCATTTCGATTTACTTTAAGATTTCAGGTTTTGATATTTCACTCTAATAAAGAGGTCATAGCAATACTAAAAGCCAATTTTAAACATAAAACCTGAAATATATTTATACAATCTTATTTCATTAATTGTTATTTAATCCAAGTATCATTTCAGAAAAAAATAAATGTCTTCTAAAAGTGCTACATACTATTTTTAAACACATTTTAACTGCATAAAAACAAAATTGATAGATCTTTAATCTCCCCTAATATATATATATATATGTATATGTGGCATTAAATGGCATAATCCTTTTATCTTGGTTATTGCAACAAATCTTAAATCAAGTTTGAAAAGTCATTGAATTTTACCTACATGTATGACTTGTAATTGTTGGAGCAAGAATGCTTCAATATCTTATTCTCACTGTAGACTCGTTTTTATCATGGAAGACTTCTTGAAAGCACTTTGTAAGGAAATAAAATCTTACAATTTTCAAGAGCACAAAAATGGAAGCAAAATGAATATATAATTACAATGCATGATAATTCTTACAACTTACGAATAATATATACAGGCACAAGAACTAATAATGCGGTAAAACTTTTGATACAAATTTAGGGTGCATGTAATATCTGCAAGTGATGAAGCTTGGCGAAGAGACATATTCTGTACACACATTTCCTTCAGTGGAGTTTATACAGTCGATTTGTAAGGTGCATATCATCTGTGTACCTGAAAACAAGAAATAATGAAAGGAAAAGGTTCAAGAATAAAGAACAAAAATAGAATACTATACAGACTTTTGTGAAAAACTAGTTACCCACAACATACAGCAATTGTTTTAAAGAATAAGTGGTCAAATATATTCATCTTATAACAAATAACACCAACCCTCGACAATTGCATTTGCTTTGTGGTTGCCAATTTAGAAAAAACTGGCGACCATGTTCCCTCATTTCCAAAATTGTGATCACCAAAATAATTAAGTTACTTGCCAGTACAAAAAACTGTTTTAAGATTATAATTTTGAATGAAAAACCCTTCCCCCGTGGTTTTCTTGCATAAATAATGTGACTTCATACTTTAATGACAACTCTTTTTATTTCAAAAATGCACAAAATATTTCTCAAAAGATCGTATGACCGTAAAGCAAACAATATGATCATTTTCCATCAGAAAAATGATAATACATTTTTTCAGGCGCCTATCTGCATGTATTACATGTGCTAACTGGCTAACGGGACTACATACGTCCGTATGATAATGTTGCTCAGTGATATGATACTTGTGGGGACAAAGTTACCATGTACAATTTTAGAATTAGGGCTGCCAGTAATTTTGGGGCAGTAAAGAACAGAAGAACAAAGGTATTTCATGCTACCGAAATATTTTCATTTTATTTCTTACTCAAACAAACTTGTATTTTGGTCGCCAGATGAGACATAAAGTGATATTGCTCTGGCGAATAAAATCATCATTTTTCAAGAAACAAAATGCTGAAGTACCTTATCAAAAATTATTAGGAGATATTCAAGAATAAAGCTTTGGCAGATCTGTGTAAAAATGTACAATAACTAGAGGTGCATCACAAACACACATTTCTTGAGTCTCTCATACTGTAGGTATAAAACCGTCAGCTATTTTGGCACATAGTTAAATCCGTACAAGCCATAGGGCTGATGCTTATCCCCAGTTTCCATGGCACAAGCGGATGAGAGTTCACGACTCCTCTCTAAATGGAACACCAGTCCATCGCAGGTTAACTCATTTTTGCAGCTGAGTGGACTGGAGGAAGTAAAGTGTCTTGCTCATGGACAGCGCTCCTGACTGGAATCGAACCCAGTACCTTTCGCATACAAGCAAGACACCTGAGCCACTGCACCTCCATATTGGCAGATAAGTAAAACAGAATATAGTGAAGTAGCAGTGTTTTATCATCTTTAGTTAATCTTAGATAAATGATTTTCTTCAGTAAATATTTGTATTAATTTTCAATGGGATAGGACAGCAGTCAATTTTAAACAAAAGTCTGATATCAATCTTCAAACTACAATGCAAGATAAAGTATTTTTCACTTTTTTTTGTACATGTCTTCCGTAATTCTTGATGGAACAGTCTGAACTCTGATCTAACTCTTTTATACAAAGAGAAGTAAAAGTATGCTAATCAAATTTGGTGTTAGAGCACTTATTCAAATACATCAAAAATGGGATGCATCATTAAAAAGGAAGATCCTATCTGTATTTTACATACAAAGTTTGACAAAACCAGTGCAGTAACTGAAATGACAAGTATTTGTGTGGACTTTGAGCAAATTCTAAGAAAAGAAACTGTAAAGTTGCTGCTGTGTGATTTTACTCAGTTTTTTAGATCCATCAACAATGCTAAACTATTATTTCAAACTGTAATCTGCAATCTCCAAAATCAGTTGGACAAACCACTGCAAGGACAAATATATCATCCAGAAATTCTACAAACAATTACACAAACAAAACTTTCTATCCAGCTCTTGCTTACCTTGTCATCGGACTATTGATGTGTGGAAAGCGAGACTGCTTGACAGGAATCATAGATGGAGGGAAATCAGCACCTGTCCCCCAATTAGCGGGCCTATGTCTTGCTGGGCGTCCCTTGGATGGCAAGATTTGTCTCAGGGTTGACCAATCCTCACTCCTTGTACTGGGCGATGAATTGTATATCTGTGGTTCCTCACTCGCTCTTGATACTTTTTCAATGAAGGTTCACCAAAGGGTACCCAATTTCTATCAGCTATTGGAAGCTGTGGAATTAATTAAAGTATGTTATCGCAAAACTGTGTATATTACAAATTTACCAGAACAAATCCGCTATTACAAAAATCTGATGTGTGAACAGCAATTTTTTTCGGTTCCTCATGTTTGTGTTCAAGTCACAAAAGACACCACACCCCACCCTCAAAGCAGATACGAATATGCAAAACTTTTATTCCATTTAACAAAAAAATTATGCTCCACTTTGTTGTTTGTTTCTGGTGCACCTTTCTTCTCATTATGCAACTTTTCTTTGTCTGATTAAAACAAATTGTTAACATTCATAGAATACATGTAGAAAAAATAAAATACATCTTAAATTTACTCAACAAGTCCTCCACAGATGATGCATAGTTTTTCTCACTTTGTTAAAGCTAATGAAAAATGTATGCAAAATGTATCTATTCTCTACTTTTGTCCTAAATATCATCAGATCTTTTGTTTTGCAATATTACACTACATGTACATTACTTGAAGTATGATGCCTAATAGTTTCTGGCCTATTATGGGAATTTTAGGTGCAGTATACTGAATTTTGTCCATAAAAGTTCAAATGAATCAATTCCCAAGTAACAAATCCATGGCATGACTTGTCCTTCTCCTTAAAATTTTTTTCCAGCAAATCATAACCACAAACTTACTGTAGCAAATAGTGAGACCACTTTATCTTAATTAAAATAACCACACAATAAGGACTTCATCCATTGCTAATATGATACTCAGCACCAACTTTCACAACAAGTAAGGTTTTCAGAATAAAGAAAATAAAGAGGACAAATCTGACCCAACCTGGTTATGTATCAGTTTGGATCTGATTGTTTAAAACTTTAAGGAGCAGAACAACTAATGGATAGTCAAGAAATATGACTATTTTAGTTTTTAGTCCTAGATGTATGAGCTACATGTATGGTCCTGGAAAAATCATGTAGTTTCAAGGAGAGGGAATTGCAAGAGCTAGATGTTCGTGTTATTTTCCAATGCATTCTTGATGACACAGGCAGTGCCAAGATTTTTATGGTGGTGGTGGGGAGGGGAGGGGAGTGAGGTTGGTTAGGCAAAGAAAGGGGAAGCTTTATCTCATGGGGAGGGGGGGAGCAAATGTCTATAGATCGGACAAAATGTGTCACCTGTACAACATGTTCTGGGGGAACAGGGAGGAAAGTGATCTCATGGGGGTAGAGGGGGGAGCAGGGGGTTCCCCCATTGCAGAACAGTTTTCATGGAATTTGGTTTCTTCATATGTGTTAAAACTTTTATAATTTAAACATACCTTCTTTGGAGAAATAAGTTTATGTCTTGGAACCGGTGCAGTGCTTCTCAGGTCATTGGGAATATACCGTTTATTGACCCACACTGTTTGATCTGAGTATCCCATGATTTCTTCATTGTCTTGTTGAAGCTGCTGTTCCTGGAATGGATTCTGTGAAAGCATGTACTTTTGTTCCAAGTGTTTTGGATGGTACCACTTAAATGAACCAAAGTTTCCCATGCACTGGGCTGTCATGATGATAAGTACAAGACTCTTTTTCCAGTAGGGGAGATTCTTTCTTTCTGATATAAACCACTGTATTTTAGCATGAGCTGAAAATGGATGAAATAAAAACCTGATAAGTAAGTTATCAATTATCAAAACATTGTTTCTCAATTTGATAACTTTCTAAAAGAAAAACTATTTGCCTATATTTAAGTCTGTGACTTAGCATAGGGCTAGATGTTATGGGATTTCGGTATGGGTACTCTTACTACTAGTTTAAGCCCTACTTCATTCTCACGCAGGGTTATACTGCATCCTCTACAGATATTTGTTCATAAAAGTTGTCTGAAAATTATTCTCTACCCACCACTATTACTTTTCCACAGCATATAAAATGACCATCTGTGTATTCGTGTATGCGTATCGCGCAGGTGTACACAATTAAATGGAAGGATACAAAACATTTTTATGGGCGCTCATGCGATGGTGTATTCACAATGGGCGAAAATATTCAATATTGAATCACACGCAAGATTGATTTACAAAAGAAATCATCTTATCAATTAATTTGTTGTTACTCCTAAACGGCTTGCTGCTTCTCTGTGCTAGTTTTGCATAAGGATTAAGCTTAAGGAGACACAAAATACACCTTACAAAAATACACCTTACAGTACTGGTTCGAGTAACATTAACTGAAGTTGATGGCGATGTTGGTAATTCAGTGGTTGTTGGTGTTGTGTATAGATCACCAAATTCTAGTCCTGAGAATAATCAGAACTTGCTTCTGGAAAGTTGCTCCTTGGAGGGTTATTGTTTTTGGGGACTTTTATTTTCCAGACATTAATTGGAATCTTTGTACTAGTGGTCCACATGGTAAAGATTTTCTGGGAATGTATCTGACTGCTTTTTCACCCAGCATGTGTTGTTTCCCACAATTGTCTTGATTTGATTTTCAGTAGTGAAGAAAGTATGGTTAGAAATGTGCTAAGTAGCGGTTAGGTAGGGTGTAGTGATCATGACCTCATTAATTTTGATCTGTATTGTTTCACAAAGGCTTCTCCAGCTATTAAACTGGTTTTAGATTTTTAAAATGCTGACTTTGCTGCACTTCAGGATAATTTGTCATTCGATTGGACTTCTTTGCTCTGTGACTTAGATCCTCCTAAACCATGAGATGTTTTCCGAACTATAGTTTTAGAGGATGTAAATAGATTTGTCCCATTAAAGAAAGTCTGTAGGCGTAATCGGCCAGAGTAGATGTCTCGGGAGGTTTTGCAGGCTTGTTTCGTTGTTATAAACACAGTGGGTGTCCTGCGGAGTTTGCAAGGTATGAGGATCATGATAATTTTACAAAGGGTTTGATAAGAGATACTTAAGTGCTTTTTGAAAAATGTTTGTCCAAAAAGGTTATATCAATAATAAGTCATTTCATTCTTATGTTCGCTCACTTTTCCTAATGATACTGATATTTCCCTTGGCTCCAGTATTTGTAAATTTGCTGATGACACTAAGCTGTACAGGATTGTTGATGATGTTAGGGATTCTTCACTTTTGCAAACTGATCTGGATAAGTTAGTTTCTTTGTCCCAAACATGGCAGATGTCATTCAATGTTGATTAATGCAAAGTTATTCATTTTGGTCAGAGCAATTTGGCTTTTGATTACTTCATGCATGGTTCAAATATTGGTTGAGTTGATCAAGAAAGGGATCTAGGTGTTGTCATTACTAGCGATCTTAAGCCTTCTAAACAGTCTGCTTTTGCAGCTGCAAGGGCAAATAGGATGCTTGGTTTGATTAGAAGAAATTTTTGTTCTCTTGGTAGAGAGGTTATTCTTGATTTGTATAAGCAGTTAGTCAGGCCTCACCTTGAGTATGCTATTCAGGCTTGGAGTCCCTTTTATGAGAAGGATAAGTTCACTTTGGAGCAGGTTCAGCAAAGAGCCACTAGACTTATTCCTGAAGTAAGAAATCTCTCTTATGAGTCTAGGTTGCGAATTCTTGGTTTGACCACGCTTTAGTTGAGAAGAGTACATGGCGATATGATTCAGGTTTTAAATTCCTATCTGGTAGTGATGCTCTGACTTCCCTGTTATTTCTTGCATGTTTCAGCTAATCTTCATGTGACACATGGTTACACTTTGAAGTTGACCAAAGTGTTCTCATGGATAGATATTAAGCATTTTAGCTTTTCGCAAAGAGTTGTTAATGAGTGGAATGGTTTGCCTGAGTTGGTAGTTAGCTCTAATTCTGTTCACAATTTCAAAGTCAAGATTAATAACTTCTTTACTAACTCTGGGCATCTTTGATTTTTTTTTTTTTGGTGGTGGTGGTGGTGTTAGTTTGGACTTTTTATAGGGTGAAAAACCCTTCTTAGCCCGTAATCTTTTTATGTTATTGTTAATTCAGCAGTTTCAACGTTATAAAGTATGTAGCATTTTCTGACTGTGTATGGAAGCCATGTAATGGATTAGTATTCCCCGTAGTACCGTCGGACTGATGCCAGCCGTGTTAGTATGGCTGCCATTGGTGATGGCTGGCCATCCGAGGGTACAACAAAATCCTATACCCTCTTATACTGTTTTAAGCGAGGTGTTAAAAGTAAAAGAAAATCTCAGTTTTAAGATCTTTATAAAAAATGAAACCAATTTACCTTTTTTTTTTTGCCCACAATAATTAGAATCGATGTTTGAATCTCATCCAAGTCTTCAAAAACTGTTTTTAAGGTGATTTTAGTTACTTTTACAAAGTATTTTGGACTACTAATCCTTCCGTAAAAACCGTCTGACGAGCTCTCTAAAGTATGGTCAAAGTTCAAAACACTGCCATCGGAGTTATAACATTTTAGCGGGGGTAATATGTTTCAGATTAATTGAGGGAGAAATGAAGATAATACTTATAAAGTACAATTATATAATCAAAACATTTCTTGATGTTTTATTTATTTGTTTTGGGACACAGTTTTTCTTTTTCTTTTTACCAAAACTATTTAATAAAATTATATAAACAAAAATTGTCAGCGAAAAATCAACTTGCAGTTGAGTGGAACATTCTAAAACTTATTTGCAGATGTTGAATAATTAATAACAAACATGAAGTGGAGAGAAAATGGCGACCAAAATATGAATCTCGGAGAACTTTATCATCCCGTCGTGGTGCTAAATAGGTACAAATTTTGGAAAAATTTTGGAAAAGTTTTTGGAAAAATGTATTATTTAGACTAATTGATATAAGATTATCCAAAAAGTAAGTTATTTTTCAATCATCCAATTTTCTATGTGTGAATTCGAAAAAAACCATAGGAATTGTACCTGATCTCTGAAAACCCTCGTACAGCAATCCAAATGTTAACCGGCGGTAGGCTGACTGAGGGATGTGTATAATAACTAGTAGGCCTAGTGGATATAGCATATACCCTCGGATGGCCAGCCATCACTAAACGGCAGCCATACTACCACGGTTGGCATAAGTCCGACGGTACTACAACTTGGAGTACTAAGCATATTACTAGTCAGATGTTAGGCCTAGCCTAGGGGCCTATCTGATTCTGACGAAACTGACACTTTAGATTGAGGCTGAACAAATCACAGGTGTTCCTAAGCGGCACTTCTTCATGATGTCATCACAACATTTCTTTGGTTTGCAGCAAACTGTAGGGCATTTACACTGTCATGGGGTAAAAAATTATCGTTTGTAGGGGCCTATCATCTGAAAAAAATAACAAATAGGGCCTAAGGGCCTACTGTGGCTTATTATAATAAAGAAGTGAGTTTCCGGTAAAAATGTAATTAAGATTCGCGAGTAGGTCAAAAAAAAACAGAAGGTTCCTTACTTTTTTCAGAAGACAGCAAAGATTGTGAGTTAATGCCAACAGATTTTATTCTTCAGTATCTTTTTCATAGATATCTGTCCTTTGAAACCTGGAAAATTTCTATCAATCTGTCCCACATCACGGTGCAGTAGACTTGTCGTTACCATAGTGACTAAATACATTAGGTGTTATATGTGTAATACAATGCTTACGATCAATGCACTTATCGCAGTCGTTTATGTTTGAAACGCCTTTGTACTCTCAGGGTGGAAGCTCTTTGGTACCTTAGACCGGCGACCGGACCGGACCGGTGACTGAGCCCACAATCACATGAATTAGGCCCCTATATTATCTTTTTAATTGATTGATTGATTGATTGAATATATTTATTAACTGTGAGATTAAATCTAGCGTCCATGCGCAAATATACATAATGATGTTGTAAAATAATAATAACAAAAAAATAACACACAAGAAATTTGAAAAAAATAGGCCTATGAAGCGATATTGCACTAGTAAACAAAATGATCTGCACAATGAAAAGAAGAGCACTACAAGAGCACCCTCTAAAAAAGGGCTATCTTCGAAAATGATTTGTTGCATGGATAGTAGTGGCATGTCTAAGGGGGCTTTTGGGGTATCAATTCCAAAGTCAAGAAAGCCAACAGCATTCTTGGCCTAATCCGACGCATATATACTTATATTGATAAAGATAATCTGATCATCCTTTCCAAATCACTTGTGAGACCACACCTTGTTTTTGCTAATACTATCTTGGCATCCTTTAAAAAAGAAGCACTTAGTTGCAATAGAAAATGTTCAGCGACGTGCAACTAAGTTAGTTTCTGTATTAAAGAATCTCTCCTGCCAAGATCGTTCGCAGAGACTCAAGCTACCTAATTTTTCTTTTAGAAGACTTAGAGGTGACATGATTTGATGATTAAAGTTTTTAAGATATCAATGGTTACTACGATCCTAGAGTATCCTCCATTCTCAATCTCCACACTTCTGTCACTGCTACACGCGCGGTCATCAACCGAAGCTCTTTTTCTGCCTAAAGTCAACACAGAATTGCGTCTACTGTCGTTACTGCACCAAACATTAATAGCTTTAAAAATCGTCTGGACAATTTCTTGAGCTCAGAGCCTTTAAGGTTTGACCATGAAGCTGCCCTATATTAATTATTTCAACACCGACACAGACACAGAGCTTCAACTTAAGGTTTGCAACCTGTATCGAGTATCATCCTAAGGTGTTAACAACTCCCTGGGAATACTAAGGTAAGATCCAAACCCAAAACCTGACAAATGGCAAAAAAGCAAAGACTAATAATAGAAGAATAGTATGAGATGGTTAAACGGACATATACAATACAAAACTGTTCAAAACAAAATGGAGCATAAATATAAAAAAAGATACAAAATCATGTAATATTTAAGACATAAACAGTCAAACTAGTGAGCCCAAATAGATACAAACCCTAAAAAGCAAAGAGTAGAGTAGGTCTATTAAAGAACACTAACAGGTGTACGTAGGAAAAACTGTTACAATGAGATCACAGCATCACTTCTCATTCAGTCATTAACCTTCTTTAACTTTCTTATGATATTTTGCGATTCATGAATGAGCGAAGTTTTCATGGAGTATTATGACGTGAATAGGCTAAGTTATCCTTTTATATTTCAATAATATAAATTAAGTAGGAAATTGTTAATAGAAGTTAGAATCGGATAGAGGTAAGAATCGATTAGAGGTGAGAATCAGTTAGAGACAGTGTTGTTTTCCAATTTGTTGTAGTGCGGGGAAGGGGGACGTTTTTTGGTTTACTATCTAAACGGAGCGCCACCATAGATTGGCACGAAGCGTGAATTTTTTTCTCAAAAGGCATCCCCTATATAGATCGCAGGAAATGACACTTCCCAGGTAATATTACCAGTTATTTTGACGTTTAAAGTGTATTATTTTAAGTACACATATTTTTTTTTTTGCTCTTTATTTCCAAAGTATATAACAATATACATAATGATAATGACAACAAATAATTATAAATATGAGAACAAACTACTATATAATAGTACACAAATGTAAGTATAATTAAACAAAATACCGTATTCGACCTATTTACCGCCCAGTGCGCTGAATAAAAAAAAAAGTTGAATATCATTTCGCACGGCATAAATGATAAATATAAATTCTAATAAGCGTCCACCCCAAAGTAATTCACATCAAAAAGATGTACACACTGGACAGATGAACGCTGCCAGACTTATTTATTTCATGTAAGTAAACTTAATTTATTTGTTTTTATGCATATTATTACTGTTAAATTAGGGGCCATTTTGGGGATATTTCTGGTAATGTCAGGCCTTGATATCAAATTGACCCAAACGTCGCATCCGCACGCATTGAGTTGTACTGTATGAACATGAAAGATTGAGTAAAAATGATACAAGGGCTTACGTTATCATTGAATAAATTCACAACTATTGCCAGTTTTGTGGATTTATTGCGTAAATGATATTATTATTTTTTTTTATAGTGAAATGTTTGGAAGGGATTGTTTATTCTATTACAATTTGTTTGTGTTATAATACTATCATTTCCGCGATTTTCTTTGTTTCTTTATTTTTCTATTTATGTTTTTTTAAAGGGGAAACGGCGTTTTTATGGGAGAACGGCGTTCCCCCTGAATACCAAGTGGGGGGACGGCGTCCCCCCGCGTTCCCCCTGGAAAAAAACACTGGTTAGAGATAGCAAGAAAAAAACAAAAATACAAAAAAACAAACATCAAGGCATAGACAATGAACTTGTATTTCGTCGCAAGTGTCATTTAGATCAAAGTACCCCATATACGATATATCTTCTAAGAAATGTTATGTTTTCTAGGTTCACGCCAGTGGTTCATGCAAGACTCGCGCCCTTACATCAGCGATGTTCTGATTTTCCACATGTTAGAAAATCGAACATCTTAAGGCCACTAAAAATTCACGCATCACGTATGTAGGTACGAAGCTTATTTCGGGATTGGTTTACATGACACAGCGTGCACACTATTTGATGAATATTAAGTGCGGGTGTTGCGATATGGAATGTCGTAGATGTCGGGCACAATATTGGCATGTGTGCATCCAAGCTTTATATTTCATATTTGTTTCTGAATTCTTATAAGATTTCCATTTTTATTCAATCGTTTTATATTGATATAAATTGTACTTTTATCGAATTTAGTTCCTGAATACGTTTTTCGTTTGATATACTCATTTTTACCTTTATGTGACATAATCATGGACCGCATATGTTGTATTCTTAATGATCAATAATATCAAGACGGAACAAAACCATCACCACAAAAATAAAAAAGAATTGATTTTTAAATAAAATTGCAAAGTTGGGATTTAAGTTGCGAATATATGACTTGTGACAAGACGTGAAGAAATTTGACTTGTCGACATAAGCCATTTTCACAGAAAAGTGAAAACTGAATTGCACACAAACTGGACCCATATACCCATACCGTACCGACCTTTTATTAAAAGAGTCTTTATGTAATACAGAACGCACATAGGCTTACTGCATTAAGGTATCAAAAGATGTAAGGGGAACTAAAGGAATGATATAAAAACGACTGGATGAATAGATGAAATGTTAGAGAATCGGTACTTTTGTGAGCGCGCAGGCTCTATTTATATTGGATAAAGCTCTTGGAACAATTCAAATTTTATACGACACGAAAGGAAATAGGGGAAACGTTCCACCAGGCTCCTACAATTCAAAATGGCTTACATTATCAACCACTAATTCCCGTTTTGAGTATACACTAACTTCGAGCATAAGATATGTTATTTTCAGGCTGGTGTACAGAAATAAACTCTCATTTCGACACTGTATTATATTCTTTGAAGAAATTAGTGTATCCTTACAGCCTTATAAGTCGCTCACCAAAGTGAGTAATTGATATTTTTGTCTTCACATATATTTTCTTATATCTGTCTACGTTAATAACGTTTATGTCATAGACACTGTTTCAGAAGTCACAGCCATGGATCTAATCTGCTAATATTATACCAACAGACCAATAAAGAGTGCTTAAATAGATTAAACTTGTTTTCAATGAAATGGGTCTCGGTGAAATATAAACAAGAATATTAATCAAATTCATTTTCATGCCAGCTTTCTTAATAAGTTCACCTCCAACTAACTATAAGTGGTGCAACTTCTTCTCATTTAGCACTGCAATGATAAATGATCGTCAGAAACAATCCGCCGCAAGGACTGATATTTGTTTTTATGGGTTGCCTTATAAAAAGTTACATTATAAGTTACCCAAAATTTTTCTTGTAGTTGCTTAGCATAGTTATAAAGCTTGTAAGCAAACAGAGAGCGCGTATATATCGGCAACATTATATCAAATTGCTTTAAAATATATCAAAAGTGATTCACAAGACATTGACCACTTTAAATTAATCTCATGCACCAATTTGCATCTTTTATTTAATTCAATTCAACTAACTTTATTTCAACCTTCTTGAAAAAAAAAAGATCACACTTATATTCATTAGGCCTACATAACATACAAGATTATATTTCAAAAGATAATGATAATACAAAATATGATAACTAATACTAAAATATACAAAGACGCTTGGAGGTTGATGGGTTTCCCAGAACTGCAGAAAGCTGAAAAAAAGAGCCATCCCCTGGATATAAGATAAGATGCAATTGATATAACAATAGGAAGTAATAAAGAAAAAAAAAAAAAAAACACAGATGACAAAAGATAAGTAGAGAAGGAGAAAAAGAGAAACTATAAAAGAAAGTGACAGGAAAATTAAAAGAGGCAAGCTACGTATAAAGAGATATGCAAATATAATACACGGAAAATGCAATATGATAACTAGACATAAGATAATTCTTTTCTTTTCTTTTCAATGTGACTAGACTTATAATACATTTGATATAGATTGGTAACTTATCCAAATATTCACACCACGATACTGTGTTCAGATAGTAAGTCTAAATAAAGGGGTGAAAGACCGGTACTTATTTTCACCCGTCGCGGTCCGGAATTTATTCCGACCTCAGTTTTTAATGAAACTGTTATACTGAACTATACTTCAGTTGAATTTTTGGGTATCACCTTTGATGCTAGATTTAGTTTCAAACCGCATTTCGATAATTTGATTAAAGAACTTAAAGTTCGCATTTCCCAAGTGTATACTATTTGTGGGGACTGCTTGTAATCCAAGAACTCCCCTTTCTACAACCTTAATTTTATGCACTAGTTTCGTTCGCTCACTTATTGATTATTCATTTATTGTCTTCCCTTTGCTCTCTAACAATTATCGTTTCAAGCTGGAGCAAATCCAAACTAATGCTTTCAAAATAATATTCCACACACCTCGTTGGGTTTCACCATTATCTCTCGTTGGCCTTCACTCCCTCCACAACGTTTAATCTCGTATAGATTCATTCAGCAACCTTTGTAAAAATCGCCTCACCAGTGACAGACAGACACTTGTATTAATGAAGAACAGACGATCCTCTCGAATAACTATCAGCTCAAAGTATAAGGCCCGTTTCGGAAAATCTTAATTAGCTTATTTTTTGTCTTGTTCTTTTTTCTAGTATTTTTTCCAGTTAGTGTTTTTTTCATTCCATCCTAGAAAGTTTTAGTATGGTGCTTGTAGTTTTCCTAGGGTGGGGGGCTCTGAAACGACTCCTGTGTGTTCACGTAATCAAATGTGTGTCCCCTGGCTGTTGCCACAATTGTTTTCGTGTGCCCCCAATCTCCACCATCCCCTTGTTCGTGCTCGTTCCTCGTTCATTTGTGCTTGTCTCTTATTGTTGGGACTCTGTAGCGCGGCCTGCAACTGTCTGGCTGTGGAGCCCAGTCATTAAACTATAATAGTTTCGTTCGTTCGGATGAGGATATTTGAGGAATTTCTAGTAACTGTAGCTATGAAAATGTCTATTCAAGCGAAAACAGCTTCATCAAGGTAATTGGAGGCAAGGTATTTGAAAATTGAAACGTGAAAATGAAGGAATAGTAGTCAATGAGTTGAAACATGAAACATGCATGAAATAGGAAGCCAGAGCATCACTACCAGATAGGAATTTAAAAATCTGAATCATATCGCCACGTAGACCCCTTCTCTTCTCAAGTGAAGCTCCAAAATAAACGTATCCTTTACTTCTCATAAAAGCAGGTAGGGTTACAGCGCTTACATCGTTAAAGAAATATTCCCATAGATTTTCATTTTTTCATATATAATAGAGATAATTTGTAGAAACAAATTGGTTTAAAAACTATGTTCATATCTTGTTTCGTTTAGAAGTTATAACAATTAAAAGAGTAGAAAATGTTCATAAAAACACCTCGTACAGTATACGTCCTTCAGCTTCAAGGCATTTCCAACACAGTTCTTATGTATTTCTTATAAATTCAATCACACTTTTTTTTACATTATCGAACATTATAGAGACAGGGTGAAGTATATAATTTACAAGAAAACCTTTTTTTTTTCTTGGTGTACATCACATTTTCAATGAGAAAAAAATCCAAATAATATTTAGGGAAATACAAAAGACCTTTTGTTGAAATTGTCTCTATGACATCACAGATGTTGCCAGTCAGTCACTTTTGTCCAAATTCATTTTTTTTTTAAATTTTCGTAATTTTCCAACGGAATAAGATATTAACATAGTTCTCCACCACTTTGTTTCTAAACAAATTCTCTATTATATATGACAAAATGAAAATCCATGGGAATATTTCTTTAACATCTGAGAAGTCTTCATGTATAATCTGGGCTATGCGGAAAAATCGCGAAAAAACTAAAAAAAAAAAACCCAAGTCCGACTTACAAAATGTGTTGCGTCGTTCGACCCCCTCACGGGCTAGTGGATGGGGATTCGACCCGACACCCCATGGGAGCCTTTTAAAATAGGGCACTAGGATTCGACCCCGACACCCCATGGGCAGATGGGGGCCTTCTAAAGTAGAACAATTTCACCTGTTTACTCTGAAAAAGGGCACTTTTTAAACTTTTAAAATAAGTGCGGGAACGTGTCCCATGAGCCCTGCCGTCTATGTTGATACATGAACTAAGACACACAGAGAGAGAGGGGAGAGACAGGGAGAGGGGAAGGTGGGTGTCGGAGTACACGTGATACAGAACAGGCTTATTCTAAAAGTTTGACAACATTTACACAAGTTTGTAGTAATTTATTGAAAATCTTTCTTTTAGCTGCTTAGACAGCCCATATTTTTTCAAGTTCAAAGTGGCGATAAACCTTACCATGTACAAACGTAAACAATAAAACATATTTCCACATCATGCGTTTTCATGATTTTGTGTTTTGTATATGGTGTATTTGACATGAATTGACATAATGAATTGTATAATATAGCTTCTTCCTATGCACTGTGACATACGTTTTTGCCCTTAAAATGTCAATTTTGCGAGAGCTTCCGGGGGCTTCGCCCCGGGGCTTTTCCCCTGGACCCTACCAGGGGCCCTTAAGCGGACCCCTAGAACCCACGTCGACAAGTCGAGCGCTTTGCGCTTTGTGTTTTGTAGATGGTGTATTATAGCTTTCTTTGACTTGTTACACCTTCTTACTATGCGTTGTGGCATACTTTTTTGCCCTTGTTATGTCAATTTTGCGAGAGCTTCTGGGGTTTTGTCCCCTGGAATTCTATCGGGTTTCGCCCCTGGACCCCACCAGGGGCCCTTAAGCGGGTCCCTGGACCCCACGTCGACAAGTCGGTGTCACCTCAACTACGCCACTAAATATCGTGTCGGTTCAATTCAATTTCCCGCCCCCAATTTGAAAATCCTGGCTACGCGACTGATGTTAGTGTCTAAATGCTCTGGTTATTGTTGCGATACGAGAAGCTTTTCCTTGCCGGGAGGAAAATTATCTTGTAAAGCAGCCGTATTAATTTGTTAACAAATGTTTATAATTGGAGAGCAACAGAATATAATTTAGACCGCAAAAACTATGAAAATGATCGAGATCTTCGGATGATCTAATTGACTCTACAGACTTGCTTTTACTTCTTTTTTGTTTTGTCTTTTGTGGTTAAAATCACAGTAAAACTCTCTGGTTGGGATACGCCTGCGTAAACACTCTTTGTGAAACCATTCATTGCAAATGTTGCATTGGGTCATTTGTTCGCCATCGTCTCTGGTTTTCTCCAATTGCAATATACCCCTTCACCTAACGTTGTTAATCGCCGCCGTTTAACTGTCCGTTCGGAGGAGCGGATACCAAATGGGTCCATTTTTTGTTTTTATAGTAATTAAATTATCTAACAAACCCTTCCACATTTTTTGTTCATCGAACATGTCGAAATGAATTTTTGTTGGATCTAGACCAGCGCAGAGAGCAAAAGCAAGTGAAATTTCCACATGACAATCTATCAGTTTTCTGGGTGACATTCATCTGCAAGAAAATATTTACATCGGTTGTATGCAACAAACATGTTATTGCTTTCACAACATTCAAATGGTAAGACAATCTCGGTGGGACCGTGCTAGCGAATACGCGAATAGAGGGTGCTTGACCCTAATATTAATGAGGACGATCCAATGAGTTTATTTACATTAACAGATTAACAACCTGCACAAATTCACATGCTTCAGGAACAGACCCAGTCAAACTCATATTAGAAGTGTTTCCTGTAAACATCCAACCATGTTATACTGGTTTTTTTATATTCTTATAAAGTTTTTGTCCTGCGTTTATAATTGAATCATTTACCCATGTTTTATCTAGTAATAGTTTGTGTTCATTAATACTTGAACCTAATTGTTTAAACCTAACCAACAGTTTTGAGCTGTTGTCTGGTTGTTCGGGGTCCTGTTTTGTTTCTATGTCATTACTTTGTGTGTCGATTTCCTTTTTTGTGGGGTGTGAGTGGGTGTTAGTTGTCGCTTGGGATGTTTGTTTCTGAGAATTGCTTTCCTCTGTTTTGAGTGTGGCAGTTTTTTCATTGTGCTGTGGTATGTTATTGTTTGCATGTTCGTCTGTGCGTTCTTCATGTGTGTCTCTTTGTATATTGTTTTCTGGTACCATGTTATTGTTAGTTGGCCCACCCAATTTTATTTCGGCCCTGCCAAATTCGTTCACAATTAGAGGCTTTCCAATTTTTTATTTTTTTTCACTTGTTTTATTTGTTTTTCATTCAGCTGTATATTTCGAAGATCTTCGATCACTATCATCACCTGCCATACCGTCGTCCCCCACCCCGTCACTCTCCCCATCTTCGACATCACCTTCATTTCCATTACCATATTCTCCTACCATGCCATCGTGAAGTCCGTCACCAGCGATGTGATAGTATCAGTAACACCGTTCTCACCTCCCACACTATCGTCACCTCCCATACCACCGTCCCCTCCGTCACTGTCACCGCCTTCGATATTACTCTCCATTCTGGTTTCATTTTCTCCCCACACGCCATCGTTAAGTCCGTCGCCACTGGTGTTACTATCACATTCTTCACCTCCCACACTATGGTCACCTGCCAAACCGTCGTCCCTTCCGTCACTGTCCCCGCCTTCGATATCATTCTCATATCTATTACCATATTCTCCGCCCATTTCATCGTCAAGTCCGTCACCACCGGTGTGACTATTAGTAACACCGTCCTCACTTCCCACACTATCGTCACCTCTTATACCACCGCCCCGCCCCCGTCATTGTCACTGCCT
Source organism: Chiridota heheva (assembly GCA_020152595.1). Lineage (NCBI taxonomy): Eukaryota > Metazoa > Echinodermata > Holothuroidea > Apodida > Chiridotidae > Chiridota > Chiridota heheva. The sequence continues at coordinate 1,179,604 of JAIGNY010001448.1, forward strand.
TCGATATCACCCTCCTTTCTGTTATCGTCTTTTTCCCAAACGCCATCGTCAAGTCCGTCATCAACTGTGTCATTATCAGCATAACCATCATCGTTGTCACCTACCACACTATCGTCACCTCCCTCCCATATAACTGTCTGATCCGTCCCTTTCACCACCTTCGATATCACCTTTTCCTCCGTTATTACATTTTCCCTCCACATCACCACTCGATCCGCAATCGTCAATACCGATGTCACCATAGCTGTTAGCACTATCGATATGTTTATTGTAGCCATTATTGCATGCATCTGTTTGTCTGTGTGTTTTAGCAAGGCAGGTTTTCGATCATCACAAAAATAACAATGATAATAAAAACGAATTTCTGGGCCTAATTCTATGATCCCCATAAGGTGCCGGGGTCAACTCCCAACCCGCTAGCTTGTGAGGGGGTACGAAAGACGCAACACATTTTGAATGTTCGACTTTTTTTTCTCACAATTTTCCGTACGTGTTAAGTCAGTGGGAGTAATTTTCAAAATACAATTTGTATGAAATATGACACCGATCCCATTAAAAACAATGTTATTGGCCTAGTTTTATGGTCCCCGTGGGGTATCCGAATCAAATCCCTACTCGCTAGCTTGTGAGGCCTGGAGGTAAAAAAGACGGAACACATTTTGTAAGTTGGACAAATGTTTTTTTTTCAATTTTCCATACGTGTTAAGTCAATGGGAGAAATTTTCAAAATATTTCAATTATTATTTTTTTCATAAATTAATTTCTATATGAAATATGACACGAACGACACAGATCCCAACTAAAAATTTTTTCTAGGCCTAGTTTTATGATCCCCATGGGGTGAAGGGGTCAAATCTCTACCCACTAGCTTGTGAGGCCTGGAGGTCCGACTGACGGAAAACATTTTGTAAGTTGGACTTAAATGTTTTTTTCCATTTTTCCGAACGTGTTAAGTCAATGGGTGAAATTTTCAGAATATTGTTTTAATCTTTTTCTCATAAATTCATATCTATATGAAATATCACACCGATCTCAACTGAAAACAATTTGATGGGCCTAGTATTATGATCCCCATAGGGTACCGGGGTCAAATCTCTACTTGCTAGCTTGTGAGGGGGTCTGAAACACGTAACACTTTTTGTAAGTTGGACTTGAAATGTTTTTCCCTGAATTTTCCGTACGTGTTAAGTCAATGGAAAAAAATTCAAAATATTTGTTCTTTTTCTCATAATTTCATTTCTATATGAAATATGATTTCGATCCCAATCTGAAAACAATTTTCTGGCTCTAGTTCTATGATCCCCATGGGGTGCCGGGGTCACTAAATCCCTACACGCTAGCTTGTGAGGGGTCTGAAAGACGCAACACATTTTGTAAGTTGGACTTAATTTTACTTACATAGTTCTTATGAATGTAACCTTGTGTAAGCGCTGTGAATCCGTCTCCACACAGATATATATCTGTGCGTCTCCATAAAAGGGACTCAAATCTATATAATCGAGTATAGTACATGTCAGTCTTTTTATTTCTTGTCCATTGATTAGTAGGTATGTCTACAATTAGTTCAGTGCTACCTTGTTTAATGACTAAGTTTGCATGTCTGTCTGGAAGTTCACTAGACCAGGGAGTCCCTGACTAGACTAACTACAGTACACTCACTATACACTACACTCACACTAGTAGGAGTAGGAGTGTCTGGCAGGCTGTAACTTTGTCTGTCTCTCGCTAATTTCAGTGCAGAGCGTGTGCAAGTCTGCAAGTTATCTTTCAAGATTAATCTGTTCTCAACGTGTATCATAGCCGTATTCATCTCCGGGGGCATCGATGAAGAATTGAAGACAGGAAAAAGCAGTGAGTGAGTACCACGGTATCATTGGATTTAAATTTTAGGCTTAACGTTAGTGCATAAGGATTGTTCAAATAAAACCTCTTAAGTTAAGTTAACTTTAAGACTTTAGCAAATACTGTATGAAGTTTCGTTTTGAAACATTGGAAGGTACAGTATTTGAATCTGAATAGGTTAAGTCGGCAAAAATCCTTCTAGAGGACATGAATGCCAACCGAGCGTAGCAAAAGTATGAGAAAGAAAATCAAAAAATTTAACAAGCTTAGCAAGTTTAGCTTTGAAACAGTTTAGACTTGGTGCATGTACAAGTGTCCGATGGTAAAGCATTTCAGTCTTTTAGTGTTTGAGTAAAGAAGAAGTATTTACAAACATTTTTTTTAGCATAAAGAACGTGGAAATTCAGATTATGGTTATTTCTTGTATTAATTCTTGCGTTTCGGATCAGGTTATCATTATCAATGGCGGCAAGACTGTGTTAATGATTTTATATAGCATTTTTAGACGGGTGTTCCTACTTCTTGTTAATAGCAGGGCCAATCTAATTTATGAAGCATACTAGTGACACTGGATTTATAAGAGTATTTTGCCATACAGAACCTGGCTGCTCTCCGTTGAATTGATTCAAGCTTATCTACATCGCACTGGTGATGGGGGTCTGAAACTGCTGATGCATACTCAAGTACTGGCCTACTAGAGCTTTATATGCAGTGGTTTTAATGTCAGTGGGACACTTTGAATGGTTATGTCCTAATAGGCCAAGTACAGAGTTTGCTTTGTTGATGATGTTGTTTATATGTTTATCCCTTCTGAGTTTATTATCAATTTCAACACCTAGGTACGGGTGGGAGTTGACATATTTTAGCGGCTGGTTGCACAAGGTATAAACTGGTTATTTAAAGCATTTTCTAGAAGATATTGAGAGGATGTAGCATTTAGAGTAGTTAAAATTCATTTGCCATTTATTTTGCCATTATTTAAGTTTATTTAGATCAGGTAGGCCTAGCAAGTTACAGTAGCAGCTGCTGTCAGAGCAGGGGGACATGATAAAATCTGACAGAATCATTATTTCATATGATATAGGATACAAATCTAGACCAACTACCAAAATCTTATTTCTATCTCAAGTTATTCATGTTTAGGTCCTAGTAATCATATAGTACTCCCCGTACTCAGTGGCCATAGTACCATTGGACTGATGCCAGTCGTGTTAGTAATGCTGTCGTTGGTGATGGCTGGCCGTCCGAGGGTGCTACAAAATCATATACCCTCCTGTACTGTTTTTAGCGAGGTGTTAAAAGTATAGGAAAATCCCAGTTTTAAGATCTTTATGAAAACGAAACCATTTTCCTTTTTTTTTTTGCCTACAATGATTAGAATCAATGTTTGAATCCCATCCATGTCTTTAAAAACTGTTTTTGAGGTGATTTTAGTTACTTCTATCAAAGTATTTTGGACTACTTTTATTTCCGTAAAAATTGTCTGACAAGCTCTCCAAAGTACGGTCAAAGTTCAAAACACTGCCATCAGGCTATAACATTTTAGCGGGGGTAATATCTTTTAAATTATTTGAGAAAAAATTAAAAATAATACTTATAAAGTACAATTATTTAATTGAAACATTTCTTGATATTCAATTTATTTGTTTTCGCACACAGTCTTTTTACCAAAACTATTTAATAAAGTTATATGAAGGAAAACATGATGGCAGCGAAAAATCTACCTGCAGTTTAGTAAAACATCCTAAAACTTAATTGCGGATGTTGAATAATTAATCACAAACATGCGGTGACTAAGAAAATGGCGACCACAATAGGAATCTCGAATAACTTTATCCTGTCGTGGTGCTAAATACAGTAGGTAAAAATTTAGGAAAAGGTTTTTGAAAAAATGTATTATTTAGACTTATTGGTATAAGAGTATCCAAAAAGTAAGTTATTTTTCAATCATCAATTTTCTACGAGTGAATTTTCAAAAACATAAGAATTGCACTTAATCTATAACAACATTTGTACGACAATCCCAATGTCAACCCGTACTGAGGGATGTGTATGATAACTACCGTAGTTATTATATACATCCCTCAGTGCAGGTTGACAATGGGATCGCCATTTTCTAGACACCCCGCCCACTCAGAATTCCAAATCCAAAACACTTCTCCCCGGATTTACCACATCCAAAACATCCCCCTCCTCCTTTGCAGGATTTCCAAAGTCTGAATCCCCTCCAGGATGGAAGTCAATGACAACGAACACTCTGAAGATAAAGAGAGTTGTTGTTTATGCTGTAATATTCATTAGTGATTATAAATGTTTACTTAGATCCAGGATTTGTAAATTCCCTGATGACTTAAGCTCCGGATTTCAAAGTTCAAAGTCAACATTGATATCTATGTAAGTTCTTTATAAACTCTGGGCATCTTTGATTTTGTTTAGTGCTCAGGATCTGATGTGCAGTAGCTACCCACTACTGGTTTAGTGACAAAGCCATCATGGAGTACTGGCTAATGAAACATTTCTAATAAGTTATTTATCTTCTAACTTGCAGAAGTAACTCTACCTGGATTGCTTTTGAAAGGTTTATGTGCATCAAAATTGCCCGTCTTCAGTGAAATTAAGATTTGATCATTTCACTTTAAATTGAATTTTACAGAGCACTGATTGGGAACTTGTTACCGTATTTGGGAACTTGTTACCGTATATGGGAACTTACTGTAGTTATGAATCTTCTTGTAAAATATTTCTTAAGCCCTAATTTTGTAATCCCTCTCAAGAATTAAGCATATAATGGTCAGATATAACAGTGCTTAAGTTTGGAGTTTTTGTGTTCAGTTTGTAAACTTGGGAGCATCTTTATCTACCTGAAATTAAGAAGAGCAAGAGGGCCCTCATTCATTGACTTCATATTTTAAATAATAAACGTTAGTATTTGTTGTATAATTGAAGAGAGCACATAGTATCCTTCAAGTGGGACAGGTTATTAAAAATATTCTTACAGATTCTTGCAAGGGTACCAAATGTCCTCTAGAAATTATGAAAAATTCCTACATGATAAGGTGCAGGTCAATGACCTATAGAAGTGAACTCAATATTTTGCTGACTAATACCTGGACCAAATGTTCTTATAACTCTATAAGTTAAAAGGAATACAAACGAAACATTTAGTAATAAAGGTACTCCATAGCAGTGTGTTATCTGAATTATGTTAGTATATTGCTACATGTAGACTACTGAAATATTGTGATAAAACTAGGCTGTTGTGATATGGAAGGCTTCATACTGTATGAATGTTAGCCATTCTCTAATTGTTGCCACATTTGAATATGATACTGTACATATATGTATCTAATTTTACTGTAAATTATTATTATTTTTTTTTATATCATTCTACAGACGTGATGGGTGTAAGATGTCAATGAGGATTGATGTTGGCAAAAGAAAGAACATTAACACCAAAAGGAGTTTTTCTGAAACATGCAAGGTATTCATTTGTTGTTTTGTGACCAACATTGACTAAACAATGCCTAAAAGGTGTGTAATTGGAGGGTGTGGTAACACATCACACAAAGATGGTATAAGCCTTCATTTCTTGCCATCAACAGAACCATTAAGAACATCATGGATTGATAGGATTAAGAAAAGTAAAAAAGAAGGATGGCCAGGACCATGCGGGCCAGCAAAGGAAACGGTTGTCTGTAGTGTTCACTTTGTGGAGGATGATTTTGTTAGACTTATCGGTCGATTTTATGAACAGTACGGGTTTCAGCCGTTGAAGAGAAAGAACTTAAAGCGGGATGCTATTCCAAGTCTGTATGTAGAAACCATAGCAACACCACAAAAAGCAGCAGTACCAAAGTTTACTAAATCAGTCAAATCTGTAAAGTATAGTAAGCAAAGGAAGAAAGTAGGGAGGCCTCCTAAGCCTAAGGAAGATGGTGATGCGATAAATGGGGTGGTTCCCACATTGGTGTTTGAAATAATAGAGGAAGTAGATTCCATTGAAGAATGTGATAATGATGACAGAGTACAAACACCCATTGGGGAAGAGGAGTCCCCTTGTGATATAAATGACCAAATTGAGGTACATGTACAAAATACCTCACAAGATTGTGAATTAATGCAGACTCAGTCATTACCTTTGGAACCATCAAGCGAGTTTAGTGAAACAACTCAAGCTGAACACAGTCAAGAAGAAATGTTGTTTACAATGAATGAAACAAAACAGGCAATGTTTGATTCAGGAAAACGAATACTTGAGATATGTGATGCATTGCAGGCAAAATCTGCATCAGAGGAAACAGTTGGTTCAACTAGTCACATCATGTTAATTACCTCTACTTCTGAGAAACAATTAGTTGAGCATAGTGGGACAATTCCTGCATCAGAGGGATCGCCAAGTAGTGTAGGTAGAACCAAACATGCAGAGTCTGTTACAGAAAACCCAAGTGAAAGAATTCAAGGTGTGTGTTTACCACAGGATATGTTAAGTGACAGAATGCAGCTTGAATATGAGGAACAGTGTGAAGTTAGTAACAGAACAGAAGCACCCTCTGTACCAGATGAGATGCCAAGTGAATGTGGACCAAAACACTTTCTACCAATAGATGTACCAAGCATTGCAGAATTTGACAATGTTCGTAATTTTATGGTTTCTAATAACAATTATTTAACTAGGAATTGGCACATATTGTGGCATCTGTTAAAGAATAGTGTTTGTTGCCAAATATTACCTTTGTCAATTGCAGCACAGCACTAGCTTTGCTTGTTATTGCAGCTTTACTTACTGTAAAAATTTTAATCTTGCATCCTGGAAAATAACAGGAGTGTATTTTGAAGAAAAAGTAGATGTTTTAAGAAAAGCTTTAAAGAAAAATCACAGCATAAACTAACTTCAATTCCTCCCACTATGTTTATGCCCTAGCAGTGAGTCATAATTAATGGAACAAAAATATGATTTCAGTTTTTCTAATTGTAGGACCTCGTGTAAGCACTGCTATGTTACAGCTTACAGTAAATCTTGAAACAGTACTCTCTTGTGTTGAAAAAAAACTTTCTGATCAAGAACTAATTTCGTGCCCTGCAGGTTAGTCAGTTGATATAGTGCATCTCATGAATAGCATTTGCTGTTTTATCATGATACAGTAGTACATGCATTTTTGAAAGAGGATTAAAAACAAAATGTGCTAAAATGGGAGAAGGGGAGGGGAAGGACAGAATATGCTGAAATGGGGAAGGGAGGGGAGGGACAGAATGTGCTGACATGGGGCAGGCAGAATGCACATTAATGTGGACAGAATTTGCTCAAATGAGGGAAACATGTTTTGAAGTGATACAAATTGGATGTTGGATTCTTGTACAAGTATATCTTTATCAAATTCTTGTTGTAGCTGTCAGATGCGAGTGTTTGCTCGTAGTCGGGTGGCATAGGTTTGCATTGGGTAGTGAGTTGCTGTTTAATGAGATGCTGAACTTTATAGAATATGGAAGTCTTCTCTCTGTATCAACAGACTACAGTCATCTCTCTTTCTCATCCAGATGATCTTTCATGCATCAGGAAAGTGAATCACTGTATCAAACTTATCAATCATTTGCTCTCTGGGCCTTTTTTAAGTTACTTCATTTTCTATCCCCTTGCCAACAAAGTTGGTGAAGAGGGGATATAACATATTTAATGTCCGTCTTTTGGTCGGCTGTCCGTCCGACCTCATGCATTATTCAGCTACTAGGGAACAATAGATTTTAGCCCTAGAAAATGAATTCACAACTATTTTTATGAGAAGAAATTTAAGTCTTGCTATCAAAAAAATTTGAAACAAATGCATTCCAGACTTGAATAGCAAGTAAAATGTTTCTTCTGGGATGAAAAAAAGTTGAATAATACAGCTGACGACTAAATATAATTTATAATGAAGTTTCTTGGGAATGAATAGGAAAAAAAACAATAAGTCTTCACTTGATCAGATTGGAAACATAATAGACTGGCAATAGGTGGCATGGCATGTGAAACAAGGTGGTGTCATGGCAATTATGGCAGACTGGGATGAGGTGGGATGACATGTGGGACAGGGTGTCATAGCATTTGGGACAGGATGCCATGTAATGGAAGGCATTTGGATTTCAGGTGGGATGGCATGTGGGACAGGGTCGGAAGGCATGTGGGATAGCATGAAATGGCTTGTGGGATAGGGTGGGATGGCACGTGGTACAGGGAGGGATGTCATGTGGGACAAGTTGGCAAGTCATATGGCTGGATGTCATCTTGATTGCAGGTGTGATGACATATGGGTCATGTGGTGATTTTGTGTATGATTTCCTGTAGGGAGGGAAGTAGCATGGTACTGTATGGCATGTGGAACAGAGGGTGGGATGGCAGGTGTGTCAGAGGCTGGAAAGCATGTTATTAGCGATGAGGGGTTTTGCATCATTTGCGATGTCTGGTTTTAAAGAGTAAAATCGAGTCTTTGTTGAAACTGGAAGTTTAAGCTTCCTAAACAAACAAGTCCTGGGGACTGCCTGTGTGTTGAGTCTATGCAAATACATAAGGTAGTGCAAAGTCCCTTACTATTGTGGCTTGTTTTTTACTGGTCTGATAGTAAAATTTGTAGTTGCATTTATTCATTGTGTTGTACTCCCATCTAGTTAATATAAATAGGTGGTTTTATTTCTTTTCTTTACTATTTAGTCAAGTTTTTAGTGTCTCAGAGAATCAAGGTTGTGATTTCGTTCTTATTTTTTGTTCTTCTTCACATTGTATTCTGAAAAGGATCATTTTCCAATGTTTCATTTCTTCAAACTGTTGATTCTGGTGACAAAGATGAGCAGTGCCATATTTTAACTGATGATCTTGCATTTTTCTTTTGGTTGGATGGAATAGCTGTGATTTCTGTATACTGTAATGCACTGTTGCCATTTTCTGTCAAAGTGAATCCCACACAGTATTTGATTTTTTAGTTTTAAACTTGAGTTCTTTTGAAAAATAGTGAGACACCAGTCACACTATGACTAGTCAAGAAGATGAAAAACCTAAAAGCAAACAGATCACTTTGAAGCCATGTTATAGACCTGAGTTAATTGTAGAGGTAAATATATGTACATGTGTTTTCTTTATAGCAAAGGGTGATAAGAAAGATATCAACAGGACAAGGTCCTAGAGATTTTTTCAATTGCACTTTTGGTAGCACAATTTTCATGGCAATTATGATACCAGAAAGCACAGTTTGTGGCTAAGCATTTAGAATATCTGGGAGAAGTGGGAAAACTAGGGTGAAGCTTAATTTGGTTTTATGCTTAACTACTACTTACTTGCCATGCATCATAACAATAATGCAAGGGACTATATTGCAAGATACCCTTTACAGTATGTTAAAAGATGTACTGTACAGTATGAGTAATTAAGCACTTCTTTTCTCTTGGTATTTCGCATAAGTAGAAGAAATAAACAAATATTGTGTGACAATTTACCCTGAATATTCTGATTTTATCAGATTCTCCACATTCTAATGCAAAATTCTCAATAGATTTTACAGTATTATTTATCCGATCCACCAACCATGTAGGAACTTGTTTTCACATCTGTCAAAGTTTGAAAGCTTAAAACCTAGTTTCCTTGTTAACACTATATGCATAAGCTCACAAGTGATTACCATTTATTTCTTCAATAAAAACTATTTAGCTTTTTGTAGCTTTTGTATAGAATTTTGTTTTCCTAATGACATTCTTTAATCTACTTCTGAATTCCATAGGAATTGGAAGTCACCTAGGGAATGCTTGGATTACAGTATGCAAATGCTTAGTTTTGAAGTGAATAAATGTTATGGTTGTTTTGCCATAGCAGAAGCACAGAAATTTAATTTGTGCTGAGGCTTGAATATTTTTGTATACTTCCATGAACTGTATATCATGTATTCTATTGTTTGGGACTTAAAGGAATTATCCCATGTTTTTTTTATGTATTTCTTTGAATGTTAATTGGTTGTTTCTGTATGATTAGAACAATTTCCAAAAGTCATTGAAGTAGGGTATATTTGGCAATGTATACAAATACCTAACTTTCATCAATTTATTTTTAGAAGGTTTTACTAATACAAAAATATGATAGATTTGAATGAAATACATCAAGTTTGTAGGAGAATGTGTTGCTGTGATGTCATACTAAGCAGTCTCCGCCATTTCCTATTCGTTTATTGGCATTTTTTGTGAACCTTCAAATTTGAATATCTGCTGGTAGGAATAACATATCAACATGGTTTTTGTACTAATTTGCTTCTAAACTTTTTCTTTTATGCGAGGTTACGGAAAAACATGGGAATATTCATTGCACTTGTAGAATTTACATTTCTTCATTTTGTGATTCTTTCTTTGTTTTCTAGCCAAAACCTGTAACCATAATGAATATAATGAAGGCAGCAGACCGGTTAGCCAGCCATATCATCACCACACCTGTGTTCTCTAGTGCCTTAGCCAATGAAATTTCAGGAAGGAAAATCTTCTTTAAAGCTGAAAATTTACAAAAGACGGGGTCTTTCAAAATTAGAGGAGCTCTTAATTCTGTAAGTATCCGATACTTCGGGGGTACCCCTAGCTTGATCCAGAAAGGGGCAGGATGTCACTCACCAAAAGGGAAATTTATAAGGCATCAAGGGCACTTTTAGGGCAGGCGTGAGAGAACTTGTTATCAGAATGAAAAGGAGGCGAAATAGTTTTCAAAAGCATGTAGAATGCTTAGTGAGAAGGAGCAGCATGGAGGCAGGGTGGAGGCAATGAGGAGCAGGGTGTAGTGATCCCTCTCAAAAAAGCCAAACTGGGGGTCTGGTATTATGAGTGCAGTGCAGGTGGTGTTTGAGAGGCTGGTGTAGGCAAATTGGATAAAGTGGGTGACAAATTTCATAGCTTCAAGTTTATAATTTGTTGAAAGGTTCCTGCAAATCCATGCATTAGGAGATTAAATCTCAGATTAGTTTCCTTTTTCATTGTATACAACAACTGTGATTGCAAAAATATTTCAGTCCTATTTTCTAAAATGCTCTTGTTCTCTTTCTTAAAGCCTCTCTTTCTTAAAGCCCAACATAAGTAATACTGATGTGGAATTTATTTTGTCTAATATTTTGCAGATTCTTGCCATGAAGGAAAGGGGAGAAACAGTTGAAGGATATGTAAGTTCTTTATGTTCTGTGTCATCATTTAAGAAGATAATGTATGGCTGAAGGCAGGTACCATAGAGAGATGTAGTTAGTAGGAAAGACAGATCTTGAGGAGATGTCATGGTCTTTGCTGTAAACATATGTTTGACATATTTGTTTCTGTTTTCATGCCAATTTGAGATTTTATTATGTTTATTTTATCTGTACTTAAGGTAACTCACAGTACAGGAAACCATGGTCTTGCTGTTGCTTTGGCATCTAAATTAACCAATCACTGCTGCTCTATTGTGGTTCCCCATGATGCACCAAAGAACAAGATATCAGACATCCGAGACACCGGTGCTGAGGTCATATTTTGTGAGCCAAATCCTACCTCTAGGTGAGCCACAATCTTGCAGATTGAAGTACAAATTGCCCAAATACACTTCATTCCCGATAAGACCTTCACATATACAAAAGATTAAAAGTATTATTTTCATGGCCAAACATGCATGTTTACGATGATGAGATAGATACATGTATGTGCATGGTATTATAAGTGTTTCCATTAAAGACCCTTAGTTCCAAAGATATTACAAGGTACTTTAAAAATGACTTAACCTATGAATTGTAATGTCACACTCTAACTTTCTACCATTAAATGTATCTTAATGAAATTCAATATTAAGTTGAATTTTGTTTCTCTCAAAATTTCACGAGGTAGTTAAGTTCCAGCTGCTTCACTAGATACTGTTACTGCACATATACCAAAATCATATGTTATATTTCAATGAATTCATACAGGCTTTTGAGGTGTGTGTGTTTGTAATGTCACTTGTGGTCTGATATCACTTTTTTTCTTTGAAACTTTGTTAAAGCTTAAAACTGGAATGTCTCCTTAATAGCATTTTGTTTCTGCATGTGCTTTTTGATTTGTAATTAACTTGTTTGCACACTAAGCTTATCATGTGTTTTCTGTTCGGTTTTTCCAAAAAGATTGGTTGGTTATGTATAGCCAGAGGTTGCATTAGAATTTTTTGCCTGGCGTATTTGGTTACGACAAGCCCTTTAATTTTGGCGTATTTTGTAAATTTGCCGTCGTATGTACAGGGCATTGCATAATGTACAGGGCATTGTGTAATGTACAGGGCATTGCACGCTAGCGAAGCATGCAAGTAATTATTAACACACACACTTGTGTAAGCTGCCTCGCTAAAGTGAATAAAAGTTGCGCTTAAAATAACAAAAACATGAAAAAATCGGACCCAATCCTTGTATAATATAAATTGTTGAATCATGAAATTTGGGTTAACAATCCCAAAATAAACTAAAGAATAATTTTGTTTATCTTATCTAAAATTTCATGAGGTTTTAGTGAACTTTGACCAATTGTTAACGATAATATACTATTCAGATCTCAAACACGCCTACTTCTTTACAGTATAGTAAGTTGACTTGCAGACTGTGATCACTTCACAGATACACGATCAACACAATACAGGAGGAAAGTAGAATCCTAGCTAATAATATCGTTGACAATTGACAGCCTGGATTTAAAACAACATCAAAACTTTCACGTACACTGTACAGTGTACATACATCATGCATAGGGTCTATGTAGTAGCCTATATGTGTTTAGGTACAGTACTACGGGCATGTTGAATCATTTGGCCGTTAGTCTTGTAGTTGTGTCATTTTTCTTTTATTTATGAGTAATTCAAATCATTTTTGTGTGAAATAAAAGTATGAATCGCATCAGAGGGTAAGATTTTTATGATTTTTATTTATGTTAATGTAAAATTCCACATGCTATATCTAAATCTTATTACGCAGGTACAACCTGTGTCATAAGAAATTTCAGCCATGGCGTAATATACGACAAAATTGTCGTTAACGCGATCTCTGTGTATAGCAATATGGATAGAATCCACATTGTTGAAAAGCACTCTTTGAAAAAGAAGGCATTATTTTGACTGCAGTCAGTATCTGAAACTCAATTCTTGACTTATCAATGATTGAATTGTCATAGGCATTTCATTCAAAAGAGGAAGTTTTTTTAACTCTCTTCTGCTTCATATTTACATTCGCTGCATTCCAAAGTATATTAGAAATACAATCCCACACATTTTAAAAGCAATATTAAACTTGATATCAAGACAAATTTACATATTGTGAACAAAGGTTGGTTGTATGGAATACAAATATCGAGTATATCAGTTACACATACCTTCCTAAAGGCATATGAATATCTTTTTCATTTAACATTTGCCTCTTTCACATGTAATATTTTCACTTTGTAAATGTTACTATTTCTCTCTTCTTCAGGGTTGCAATGTGTGCCGTAATTGAAAATGAAAGAAAGTACTATCACATCCCATCATATGACTATCCAGATGTTATTGCTGGACAGGTGAGTTCTTCATACCCTCTGTCCCTCCCAGTAAGGGGCACAAATTGACAACCTCCCAGTGAGTGGCACAAATTGACAACCGTAAGTGAGGGGCACAAATGGACAACCTCTTAGTGAAGGGCACAACTTGACAACCTTCCAGTGAGGGGCACAAATGGACAATATCCTAGTAAGGGGCACAAATGGACAATCTTCCAGTGAGGGGCATAAATGGACAACTCCCAGTGAGGGACACAAATTGACAACCCCCAGTGAGGGGCACAAATTAATAATAATTAATTTTTATAGCGTTTTATGTTCAAAAACACTATAAAATGAACACAATAAATAAAACTACCTCTAACACTATAAAAAACAAAACCTGACAACCTATAGACAAATTTAAATAGGCTTGAAATTTAGTTGAGAAAAGATGAGTTTTAAGAAGTTTTAGAAACATGGATTAATTTTCGGTTTGTTTGATTTTAAGTGGAACTTTTTTCCACCAAAGTGGTTCCACCCTTGAAAATGCCCTCCCATTAAAGTGGTCCCACCCAAAGAAATGCCCTCCCACCAAGAGTTGTGTGTTTTATAGTTAGCACATGATGCCAAACAGCATTTCTATATCGGAGATTATATTTGGAGCTTTTGCCAATATATAAGTTCTTGAAGATAGTTTGGTGCTTTAAAAGACTTACACTAAAATCTTCAATTTAATTCTCATGGTAATGAGGAGTCAATGTAGGGAATAGAGAATGGGTGTTAAAGTGATCATATTTCTTTATTAGTCTTTGTTACTATCCGTGCAGTATAATTTGGAATTAAGTTATTTGGCATACCAGTAAGGAGGGAGTGACAATAGTCAATATGGGAAATGACAATAGGAGGTTGGAGAAGGGGTGGAGCTGCATGTGGATAATGATGATTTTAATAATGATTGTGGGTGGGCACTAGTTATTGTGAATCTTAATTGCAGGAATTCTGACAAAATTGTTTTGCCTGTTCTTATACTTTCTTACATACTTTTTAAATTTTGGAAATAGAAAGAGCAAAACCTCTGTCTTTTTTAGAAGACTATATTTCCCTTATATATCCACAGGGTACGATCGCATTGGAGCTTTTGGATCAAGTTCCAGATTTAGATGCCATTTTGGTTTCAGTCAGTGGTGGGGGACTCATTTCAGGGATATCAATAGCAGCTAAGGCCATTCATCCTGATATAAAGGGTATGGTACTCATTGCTTTTATTGGTATATGTTCTAAGTACTGTCAAAGGTCTAGTGACATGTAACACTTTTTATATATGTGAAAGAACATTGAATTCTGAGTAAAATGCCTTTATATCTTTGAAAAATCTTGTGTAGTTTTTCAGTTAAAGTCAAGCAACATTTCAAGACTTTTGAATTCAGGCAAACTTTGTGATGTCATCAAATGAACACAGCTAAGTAATACTTAAAATTGTTCAGTTTTCACCAGTTATAAGTTTGTATAAGGATTGAAAACAAAGGTTTTATATCAAAGGATTTATATAAACAATTGAAGACATGTTCGTATGCCTACATGTTTGTCACAATTTATTGTGCAGTAAGGCTAAGAAATGGAAAATTGCTGTAAAATGGTCAGTTTTAACTGATTTTGATGTAAGTTATTGCTGTATTAATGGTCCATTATATATTTTGAATTGTTTAAGCTCAAGTTGCCTCATCAGACCTTTAAAAGCTTTTGTTGGACAGGTTTCATGTACCTTGTTGCTTTTCAAAACCTTTTCCACAGTTCTTATTTACTCTTCATATTTTCAGATGTGAGGATTCAGTGAACTTGCAGATTGCCTCTGCTGTATTCATGCATAGACAATTTAGTCCTGAAATATTTTAAAAGATTTTGAGAAAATAATTTTTCATGTTTTCCTGCAATTTTTTATGTGGATTTCTTTGTGAAAAAAACCATGTTGTTATACTATTCTGTTTTTAGGTGATCACATTTGAAAGATTCCCACAGTGCTTTGAAAAGTGACTAGTGCAGTAAATCTAATTCAACAGTGTGATGTCATAATTGCACTTCCAAGGCAATTTGTATGTATTTCTTTGAAAATTAATTACCTCTTTCTAAATAATTTTGTTGGTTTATTTATTGGGGTAGGATATAATATACACTTTGCAAGAACATTCTTTTTCCATTTTTCTTGTACCGTATACTCTAAAAAAGAGAAAAATCAATATTTGATTTCATAGAATTATTTAAAAATTGTCTTGGATCTGGAAGTATGACATTACACTCTTTTAAATAAGTGAACATGAATATTCAACAAAATAATGTCCATCTTGCCATGTTTATTTGGATGGTGATTAATTCTTGTTTTGTATCACCTTTGTTTGGATGGTGATTGATTCTTGTTTGTATTACCTTTGTTCAGATGGTGATTAATTCTTGTTTTGTTTCACCTTTGTTTGGATGGTGATTACTTCATGTTTTGCACTACTTTTGTTTGGATGGTGATTAATTCTTGTTTGTATCACCTTCGTTGAGATGGTAATTAATTCTAATTTGTATCACCTTTGTTTGGATAGTGATTAATTCTTGTTTTGTATCACCTTTGTTTGGATGGTGATTAATTTTTTTGTATCACCTTTGTTTGGATGGTGATTACTTTATGTTTTGCACTACTTTTGTTTGGATGGTGATTAATTCTTGTTTGTATCACCTTGGTTTGGATGGTGATTAATTCTTGTTTGTATCACCTTTAATTTTCAGTGTTTGCAGTTGAACCTAAAGGAAAAGAATTAGAAAAATCCCTAAAAGCAGGTAAGGACACCTTGTAATATAGATGTGGCCAGTGGCATAACTGAAGTCTTGGGGACTTTGGTACCTAGGGTCCCATAACAATCATATGGCAAGTGTCATTGCTCATGGCCCTTAATCTTTACTCGTGCCCATTTGATTTACCTACCCTTTCTACTTTTGTTGCTCCTCTGAATGTGACTAAACAAGAATATGACACTTGATATGTATTGCATTTGGTGTTATGTGATACTTAAGACAGGAAATAGTGAGTCAAAAGAATCTGCACTCTTTAACATTTACTTCTTGTTATAAAAACATGTAATTTTAATGGGAAAATAGTGATGAATTTATCTGAAGAGGTATATTGTATTGTGAAAGAGTAATTTCCATGGTTTGTTTGTCAAATTGAATGCATTCAGGATTTGTGATTTTCCATAGAGTTGTGAAGTATGTTTATCAATTGAGTCAAAATCTTTATCAATTACAGAAAGACCAGTGCTCTGAAATATTGATAAAATACCATCTTACACTGAACACTATTTTTATTTGGCTGAAATGAAATGTTGTATAAACATAATCTGTAAGCTTTTTTGATTGGGGGACTGATGTTTAACATCGAGGATAAACACATATGCTATATATTTTTTTACAAATAGAAAATATTTTGATTTTGATAAAGTACATTCATGTTGCTTTACGTTTTTACCATTCAGGCAGAAGGCTATGGCCTAACCCTCCTCAGTTCCTCAATACAATAGCGGATGCAATAAGAACTCAACCAGTGGGCCACCTTACATGGCCCATCATATTAGAACATGTTGAAAAGGAGGTTTTTTCAGTGGTAAGTGTTTTTTTCTTCAACCAACTTAAGGAGTTTAGATTATAGAGGTGAGGAATATGGATGGGAGGTAGAAAGAGAGGTGCAACATAATGGGACATGGGTCAAAGACTAAGAAGAGTGGGGTGAAAAAAGGAACAAGAGTTGAGAAGAATGATTGAGCTAGGATAAAGGTAGCAGTGCTTTGGAATAATATGTCACATTTTCAAATATAAATATTTTGCAAGTGGTAACATCTATGAATGAAAAAGTGTTGTAGCTTTCTTTGGTATCAGAAAATGTACTTTTTTGTATATTTGCAAATGTTTGGTTGTATATGGTCATTTTACAGAACAAAGCAGACAATTTTTGTGATAAGTGGTTGTTCAATCATATTTTCTACAAACACTGTTTGATGTTATCTTTCTTTCAGACGGATGATAAAATGATTGAAGGGATGAAGTTCTCAATGAGCAGGTTAAAGGTAAAGCTATAAGATCATTTATTATTATTACTTACTTTTACACCTTCCACGCTGGTTCCTTTAGGTTCCACGTGTTGGCTTCTCCATAATTAATTTCCCCAATTTTCCTGTCTTGGGACAGTTTTTCTGCTGTCACTAAGGACTTGATACCACAAGAGTGTATGTCCTCCTTAGTACAATCTGCCCATCTTTGGCAGCAAGAGTATGATTGAATTATTGAGTCTATACCCCATAAAAAAACATTAACCGTCATCAACCATAATTATTTGTCCCAGTTTGCCAATTGAATTATCTGTTCTAAAAGCTTGCAAAAAGTGTCAGGTAACAATAAGCTTACCACAAATTACCTTCTCATGACCTGCCTCTACAAAACTTTGATCTCTTTCCTCTCCTCATGATGTGCCAAAATCAAATGTTTTGAACTAGATTGTGGCCATTGATAAAACTTTTCAACACTTGTTTATCTTGATGGTTGTGAAGATGCTTGTCTCAGTGAAGCATAGTAAAAGTTTCTTGTCAAAAATTATATTTTTGTATTATTGTTTGAGCTGACCTTATCAATAATGAGAGGCCTTGATATATTCACATTAGATGGAAGCACTTATCATGAAGTGTTATGCTATTTTTAAGTGCTGCTTCAAAAATAATTAAAAAAAATACTTAACATTCATGGTTTCATTAAAACTTTAAAGAAAAATAAATAAATTCAGAACTGAACGCTGTCAGTGCTAGTAATGTCACTTCCGGTTTTCAATTTTTTGTTATTGTTTGCGAGAAATCTGTGATGCTATCGATAACACATGTGGTCCCATATGTTCGGTTCGATGGATGTGAAATGATAACACCAGAGATTTCTCGCGATCAATTGGAAAAATTGAAAACTGGAAGTAACGTTACCAGGTTACCAGCATGGCGGTGTTCACTTCTGAATGTGTTTATAGGACGACACCTTTCCTTTAAAGATGAGTCTGACATTCTGAAAGCAGATTATTTTAATATTGTGGAAATAGTTGTTTTAAATGAGGAAGAAAACATTTTGAACAGTATTGTGTTTATATCCATCTTTATAAAGACACTATCACAAAAGTGAGACAGAGCATGATGTTATTGTGATTTATAATTTATTATACTCTGCTTTCACTTTCAGCTGGTAATCGAGGCTGCAGCTGGTGCTGCTGTAGCTGCTGCCCTCTCGGAGCAGATCAAGAAATTGGACAAATCAATCAAGAAAATCGGTGTCATTCTATGCGGAGGAAATGTTGATATAGACCGTCTTCCATGGAGCAAAGATAACCCATGAAGTAATGAATGAAACATTATGGTCATCCTATGTCAAAGTGGACAGTATAATGTGGTGAAAAAGTATTTAGATATATTATTTCATTTGTAAGGGTGATGTTAAGGTTTAACATTTGTCTTAGAAATGAGTGGATTAGACTAGAAATGACATTACAACATACATAACGTTGAATGATAATTGATGGATTTGACTGAATTCTATTTTGATGGCTTAAACCATTGAATATTTTAGCCAAATTATGATAGCAGAATGTTGTGTCGTTTTGAAGCAAAATTTGCAACCAGCAGAATTAGTCAAACTGTCTTTTATAAAACGGCGTAATGATTTTGAAGAAAGTGAGTGTATAGCATCACTTTTGTATGTCACTCTCACAATGAAGATTTTTGTCACCATGCACTTAAGACAAACATCTTGTAATTATCAACTTCAAGCATTTGTATTCAATTCTCTCCGACTTTAATAGCTCCTTGTTGGAATGAAATGTCAACATACAACAAACATCAAGCGGAATAATTCGTCTGCAGCTCCTATTCTGCATTCAGCTGTCGAGAGAGGTATTGGTAGAATGGCAAACACTCTTCTTCGGAAGGGAAGTTAAATTGTCGATTCCGATGGCAGGACAGTTATCCCTACCTGTTTCTCTGAACACTATTCGAGAAGAGAAGCATGAAAAGGTGGTGTTCATTCTCTTCCCACTCTGGCCCAGTCATGTTCATGTGCACTGATATAAAAAAGCCTTGTATGTAACATGATTTTCAACTTTATTTCTATAATTGCCCACTATCCCGTGAAATGGATGTTTGACCATCTTGATATTCCTAAAGTGGCGATTCAAGTGTAAGAAATTTATAACTTTCTGTGCTTGGGCAATTTGGGAAGATTTGCTGACAATTGATGGTGAGACGAGTGTGGAAGTTCATGACTGTTGTTGAGTGGAGCAGAAGCAGAGCAAGGTGAAGGAATCATGTGGTTGGCTTTTGACCTACTTGTCAAACCAAATTCAGATTATAGCAATAGTTTTCCTTAGTTAGGTGTCTAAACAGGTCTGCCTTACCAGTTATCATTGAACTAGAACCAATTATTTTCTTGAATAATGAAAGAAACCTTTGCTCCTTGCAGGAAGCTTGCTGTATCAGTCCATATCAATGTCAGTATGTGACAAGATTTGACATTAGTCACTCTTGTTGGTAATATCAGAACACAGTTTAAGTATAAAACAGAATATAACTGATCTGTGTGTGTTCTATTTTGAGTTGCTTTATTTTCTGTTTCATAAGACAACCTTTCTTTAAGACATAGGAGCAGATTTTATGTGGTGCAAATGGACATTTCCTGAAGTATTATATTACTTATACGAGCCTGAGCATAACTTTTCCTCAAAATATGCACTTTTTTTTGTAAGAGGGGGGGTGCGATACAATTCTGCCCATACATATTCTCAGAGGTGGCAGAAGGATTCCAGGAAAAGGGGAAAGAAAATTCGGTGACGGCATCGATCAGGAACAGGAAAAAAGTGTCTTAGTTCCAGTAAAGTGATCAGTGCCTGAAAGGGTAGTTCTAAAAACTATGAACAATTTGGGAGTTAAAGGCATAGGAAGGGTGGAGGGAGAATTCTGTAACCCTGAGAGGATATCACCTTCCCGGGTGCATGCTTTCTTCCTAGTTGGGAAGTAAGATTAAGAAAATGTTAACATAACATCGGTAAAATTGGGTAAAATTTACTGGGAAATTCTTTCCGTCCTGAGAGGTGACCCTTCCTATGCCTCTGTTTAGGGTTGTTACAAATGTTGGAATTTTGAATAAAGAAAGTAGTTTTATGTCAGTTGTTTTTAAATTATTCACTATCTTCCTGCATTACAAGGAAGATTACAGTCAAAAATCCACTGCACTGTGCAGTCTGCTACTGAATTTCCCTTTTTTTTTTTTTTTCTTAAGCATCTTTAATGTCAGATTGGTTGGTAATCCTTTAAATTTTGCTTATTAAAACAGTTGTGCTTATTCATGGTAATTTATAGCTTAAAACTACATTATGCAGATTTGTCTATCTGTCCATAGACTTTCCAACATGATCTTGCAGTAATAGACAGACAACAGATGAAATAATTCTACCTGACAGGATTAATTGTTCAGGAATAACTTGTGAAGCATAATTGATAAAGTTTTTGCTAAAACAAATGATCAACCTTTTGCTACAATATCAAATTCATGTATTGGAACAGTTACAGTAGCTTCTATATAAAATAATGTACACATACACCAGAAAAAACTCAAGATATATGATTATTATTAAAATCTTAAATTTCTTTCAGCTATTCCAATCAACAATATCATTTTTACATTATAATTTGCAGATAAAAAAAATAGAAATATATTGCACTCCCATACATAAAAAGGTACTGAACTTTAATGTAGGGTAAAAGATAACAATAGAACCACAGCATCAATGCTGCAAGGAAAAAAATATGATAACAAACAAGGATGACTACACTGTAATTTCAAAGTTAGGGTAAAAACAAACATTAGTCACAACTTAAATTAGTTTGGAACCATGCCCACGGTGGCACCATGCCCACGGTGGCACCATGCCCACGGTGGCACCACGCCCACGGTGGCACCACGCCCACGGTGGCACCACGCCCACGGTGGCACCACGCCCACGGTGGCACGTCCATGGTGGCACCAACGGTGGCACCATACCCACTGTGGCACCATGGCTCGTGGTGGCACCATGCCCACGATGGAATCGTGTGGAATCATCCAGCCACAGTAACTTTAGAGTACACCAGCTTTGTAATCAAATGTTCTTTATTTAATGATGAATACTTTCAGTGCAGGAAACATTTACCACCTCCAATAACACTGATACAAATCAATGTGAAGGAAAATAAAAATCTGTCATACAGATTGCAATGTACTAAATTAAAATAAAACAGGCTCCATACACTGTAAGCACCACAACTTGACTCATAATTATGTCAGTGGGATTTGAGAACCCTGCTCTAAATAAAACAAGCATGTTTTTCTTTCCATATAATCAGTAATGAATCCCATTGGAAAAGTTAAAATATGAATTATATTAGATTAAATAAAATGGATGTCCCGGATGGATGTCTCACAGAAAACGATTTTGGAAGATGACATACTGTTTTTACATTTTTATCTTCAATATCAGATGATTGAAACTGATACCGTGTCCCAAATACAATGGATACACACCAATCTTGAAACATGCCATATATAGATAGCAATGTCACATAAGCTGCGCCATGTCCCATGACTCTTGACTTACAAATATTTGGGGAAAACCTTGTGCTGAAACCACTGAAAATAATACTTCCCTGGAAACATAATCTGATTCACATCCTTTCTTTGATAAGATGATCAATGAGACCACACAACTGATCACCAAATAAATTTATCAAGCCAAAATGGCTTCATACATAACATCATCAAATTTCCTCTTCTTTCATGAAAGCAATAAATGCGCAAATGAGCAGACTGGCAGAAAATGCATGAAAGTAAGAATAAACTCAAATGGGTAAAGCTCTTTTAATCCATGGCATGATGCTGATATAAATCATTACCCTTATTAGATACTGCTCATGTACATGAATTCTTTAGAAGGCATTGGTAGGATTTCATTTATGCAAAATGAGAGCAACTCAAGTTCTCAAATAAATCAAACATTGTCAAAATTTAAATGAAAGGAAAGCTGAACAGCCTTTTGGTCCTTTCTTGATATATCAGCAGCTGCTCCATGCTACAATAGGGCAGTTTTTTTTTTTAAGTGCTTTTAATATTGTTATTCACAATTTTTATTTTCTTACAAAGAATATTGTAAGCAAAAGCAGTGTGATTAATCTGGCTTAGAAACATATCTAACCATTACTTCATAGTTAATAAATATAATCTTCATGCTAAGAAACATCTACAACCTTATTAGATTAGGGAAGCCGTTTAATTCTATTTATTTTCCAACTTTAGTTTGGCAAGTTTTGAACTAATGGAAGCACACATAGCTGCTATTAAAGGACTATAGACATCTAGAGGCAGCATGGGCTTAATGTGTTTCAAATATGATCTTAACCATTAAGACAGCAAATAATTCCATCAAAATTAGGTAAAAATGGACCAATTTACAGCATTTTTAGCTGTTATTGTGCAATAATCTGTGACAGCAATGAGGGAAAGATCTTTAACACCTTTTATAAAACCATTATTTTTTATTCCTCTGTTAATTTTGTGTGAAATATAGCTTCTTTTTGGAATTTGGTCATACTCTAAATCATCATGTATCTAGAATAGACATTCTAAAATTCACAAGTAGCTGAATTTAAAGAACATAATTTAAACAATAACATAAAGATTTGTGATGTATATAACACATTCTGCACAAATTTACACATCTTGAAACTTTGTTCGGTCATAAATTGAAAACTAAATAAGCTTTTCACAAATTCTAAAAACTATTCCACTCAGATTCACATATTTTCAATCTGCTAGATGTCCATAGTCCTTTAAAAATGCAGTATAAATGTATATACAAGGTTGGAAATAATTTTATGTTATGATATACTGAAACAGTAATAACATTTATTTCGAAGGAACTAATTGAGCTAGATGTAAACGTTTTAACAGGCATTTCCTTCCTACACACAGTGGAAGACTTTCCTAAAGACCAAGAAAGGAAACATTATTAAACATGAAAAAGGAATTACAATAATTCTTCATGCTGTCAAATTTAATCTGTTATTACTTCAAGATTGTTAAACTGTTCAACATTTCATCCATATCTTATTTTTGTTTAAAAGTTTCAATAGGAAAAATTATTCCTGAATAGACCTTGTAAAAACATTTCAAGTGTTATCATCTACTAGGGATATGTTTTGATAACTTAACATTGAAGAAACAACTTTGATTGAAACCTAACTTACTTTTATTTATTTTTTCAATCATAAAGCCTGACAGCATTATTACTCTTTATTTGTGTGATTTTGTTTCAGTAAAATGAAATAATTAAACAAGTTATATTGATCCATAAACTGTTTCTTTCTTACTACTATTAATTACTTAGTTAAATCCCATCAAGCCTCAAGGGCTTATACAGCCAGTGCTTATATTCGGTTTCCATGGTGCTTAGCGGATGAGAGTCCTGGACTCTCCTGGATGGGACACCAGTCCATCGCAGGTTAACTCCCAAACGAAACTGGTGCTCATTTTACAGCTGAGAAAATGGGATAAAATATCTTGCTCACGGACACACCATAGCATCCTGGCTGTGATTCAATCCCTGTACATTTTAAGTGCAAAACAAGACACCCTAACAAAGGGCTAATGCACACCTAATTACTTAAGTAAACATTAATTGGTTCAACAGTGAGTTTAATTTCCATTAATAAAATGGCTGTGTTCATCATTATATGAATGATAGCCACTTTCTAGCTCCCTTTTTTCAGATATTCAACAGCTGAGAATGTACAAAGGATGATATTATAATTTCCTTCATCTTTGATCAAGAAATCATGTAGTTATTTTGCTCTGTAAGAAGATCTTACCAAGGTAAACTTTTTTCATATTTAATACTGTTTGCCTGAAGCAGCTATTCCTGTAACATGGGCTAGTTCAATTTGAATGATTTTGAAAAATGGCAGCATGAACAAGTAAACTAACAAAATTATAAGTTCAAACTATAGTTTAAAGACCTGTCAGTGATATTATTTGAATACACTGTATCCTTTCCAGTAGATCAATACAGGAATCCACTGGCAATTCAAAATCCAACAATTTAAATATTTATAAAAGTATTTAGACTTTCTTAAGGTATTAAGGCATTTAAACCTTTGTAATGTACAATGATTCTTTAAGTGGGTAAATATGGAATAGAGAAAACAAATCCCACATGGATATCATGTGAAATCATACTTTAGAAGCAAATAACTTATTTTCTCTACCATAATAGACAGCAAACTAGTTTGCTTTAATTAAAATTATATTCACATTAAAGTTATTACAAATCATCTTAGACATTACAAAACATAATTTAAAGAAGAAAAACAAATTAAAAACAATTCACAAATTTTATCTACAAAAAAATATACTTTATGGAAAAGGATAAAACTGATGTGTTTGGGTTTGTAGAAAAACTTTTATTGTGACAGCTCAGCTCATGAATAGGAGATTGAAGCCATACAATATATATGGTACATATATCATGGTAAGTTTATACTAAAGGTGCCTATTGTTTTAATCATGATGTCATGAATATTAATGAGAAAGAAGGTTTAATGTTTGAATGCTGATACCTTTACAACCATATGTCAACACTAAGAAAAGAAAGATGTGTATCTCCAAAGACATGTTTCACAACCCTTTAAATGCGTTTTGGGTGCCCGTCTTTCTGTTTTCAAAAAGGTGCTGGTAGACAGGGTTAATTCATTTATTATATGCGGGTAGGCAGCATGATTGATTTGGTGCACTTTTCTGCCTGGAAGACAGAGGACCCTTCAATAATCAGATTTCTCGATATTTGACAACCCGTCTTTGGCCCCGCCTCCCGAGCGCATTTTCAAAAAGGTGCTGGTAGAGTAAGGTTTAAATGCTGACAAAATTGGTGAGTTTCATTTGAAATAATGGAAGCTGACTTCTTGGGATCTTTGGAACACCAATACAAATAAAAGTTATAGATCTGTATGAGTTTCTCTGGTTAACATAGAATATTGCAATAAAGGTAGCACACAAATGATTGTATTTAAGTTTGTATATATTCTATTCTAGCATCAATTGAATCTTTGCCCATAACTGAGTGACAAAGTCAACAACAGAAAGTTTTGATTTTTTAAGAAATGTTGAGATCTCACCCAGTGTATCCTCACTTTCTGATGTCATCCTACAGCTGCCTTAATGATAATGGCCAATTGATAAATACTTAATATAAATATATACAATGTCATAATTTATGCATAAATGAAGTTGAACCTTGTAATCATTGAAAAATCACAACTAAAAATATTATTACATACACTTGTTATAAAGACAATTAAGATAAAGTTTCAAACAAAATCATGAAGTTCATACTTACTTAAAATAATTCATGAAGAGAATCAATTAAAATTGATCCCACAATTAAAGAAACATGTAATCATATAAGTGGGAAAAAAAAAAAAATAAACATGTACACATTCATAAAATAATGATAACTGAAAGAAATGTGTTCTACCGCTATTTCAGCTGTTTCTGAATGGTTCTTTTGGCATTTTATGCTAGGAGATAATTCTTGGGATGGTGAGGAATGGTAGTACTGGACTAGTAGCCTCCAGCTCCAAGCCGGTCATCAAACAACTGGCTGCTGATTGGTAGTCATCCTGGGCCTCTAGCACTTTACCAAGTGTTAACCTGATAGTCAAAATATAAGGATAAATGCACAATTACAGTATACACTTCAAGACGGTATCAAATGAATCCATGAGATTAGGGGCCTTAAAGCAATAATTCATACAAGAAGAATTAAACACATATCTATCAAATGTATTAATCACACAGATCTATCAAATGTATTAATCACACAGATCTATCAAATGTATTAATCACACAGATTTATCAAATGTATTAATTACACAGATCTATCAAATGTATTAATCACACAGATCTATCAAATGTATTAATCACACAGATCTATCAAATTGATTAATCACACAGATCTATCAAATTGATTAATCACACAGATCTATCAAATTGATCAATCACACAGATCTATCAAATGTATTAATCACACAGATCTATCAAATTGATTAATCACACAGATATATCAAATTTATCAATCACACAGATCTATCAAATTTATCAATCACACAGATCTATCAAATGTATTAATCACACAGATCTATCAAATGTATTAATCACACAGATCTATCAAATGTATTAATTACACAGATCTATCAAATGTATTAATCACACAGATCTATCAAATTGATTAATCACACAGATCTATCAAATTTATCAATCACACAGATCTATCAAATTTATCAATCACACAGATCTATAAAATGTATTAATCACACAGATCTATCAAATGTATTAATCACACAGATCTATCAAATGTATTGATCACACAGATCTATCAAATGTATTAATCACACAGATTTATCAAATGTATTAATTACACAGATCTATCAAATGTATTAATCACACAGATCTATCAAATGTATTAATCACACAGATCTATCAAATTGATTAATCACACAGATCTATCAAATTGATTAATCACACAGATCTATCAAATTGATCAATCACACAGATCTATCAAATGTATTAATCACACAGATCTATCAAATTGATTAATCACACAGATCTATCAAATTGATTAATTACTCAGATCTATCAAATTTATTAATGTCTGACTGAAGGTTGGGCTAGGGAGACAACCATCTGTGTGACCATCTTCTAAGAGCAAAAAATATACAACAAGGTAAGAAAGCAGTGGTGTTTAGTTTCTACTCAGGTGACTAACATGAACACGGTGCACAACCTTTCTAAATATGAACTCCAACAATAGAGTTACTGCTTGAACCTTGCATCTTGATAATAAGATGGCTGTTGAACAAGAATGAATGCTTGTTGGAAGGAAGAAGTAAAGAGAAGAATTAACAGCAAAGGGAGCAGATCTAATAAAAGAGGAAAAATATTTTACTCTGATAACAAATTACATCCATTTTAGATCAGATAAGTATTGATTAACAGTCAATGTCATATATGTTAGAGAAGTGAAGTTTCAACTGAAGGTGGGAATAGTCAAAGATAGGTATACAGTATTTTTAAATGTGAATAAATTTTTTTTGGAAAAAGGGGATTTTTTTTTTTAGAGGGGGGGGGGGAAGAGGGGGAGTTAATAAGAGTATCAGGTACAAAACTGGTCTCATGACATTGTAATGATAATCTTCAAGAAACAGAAGAATAGAAATATAAAGCCACAGCTGATCCTGTCACCCCATGGTGAATGTAAACATACCTCCCTCTATTGGAAGTTATTTTAACTCCTCAGAAAAAATATGTTCCTATTATCTAGTTATGTGTTACTCTACAAAAGACAAGGCATTAATCAGACACAAGATCAATATCAGTACTTGGAATATGTTCTAACCTAACTAATAAATAAATATTTTGAAGAATTGACACCACATCCAGGTCCATAGTCAACTTACCATGCTTGATGAGCTGTGGGGTCCTTGTTGACAGCATCTCTTAAGACCTTCTCCGCCAGGTCTAAGTTTCCCATCTCCAGCAGTAAGTTCCCTAAGCTTTGGAGGCTCTTGATGTATGATGGGTTGATGGAAAGAGCGCTGTCGTAGCAAGTTTTGGCATCTTCATAGTTTCCTTGGCACTCATGAATCATACCTCTCTACAATGATGGAAATATTCAATGAGAAATTTTAAATCCACATTGGCTTCCTTCTTTATATTCTTTCACAATACATTTTTAAGCTTTTAGCTGAATAAGCAAGTTACATGATAAACCAGAGCAAGTATGTAAATAAAATTGCTTTTCATAGCTTGTAAGCAATCTGCTTATGCACACAAGAACAATAACAAAAAGCCCATCAAAGCAGATTATTGTAAGTGGAAATT
Organism: Chiridota heheva; assembly: GCA_020152595.1. Lineage (NCBI taxonomy): Eukaryota > Metazoa > Echinodermata > Holothuroidea > Apodida > Chiridotidae > Chiridota > Chiridota heheva. The sequence goes on from JAIGNY010001448.1 coordinate 1,207,957, forward strand.
TCTGATAAGATTTTGTATGACACTCTTAAGACAATAAGAACGTTATCTTAAGATGCTTACCAAATGGAGGAGTTGGTGGGATGGTGGAAAGATGGATGATGCTTCTGCCAAACAGGCTTTGGCATCTTCAACTTTATCCAGGTTAAGAAATAGCTCGGCTGCAAAAAATAAATAAAAATCTTCTGAATAAACAACATTTTTATTCCATTCCTTATCACAAGATTTGAGTGAAATGATCAAACCTGGAATTTTTCCAAACTTCAGTAAATTTACTTTGTATGTCCTAGTGATATTTCACCACTCTTTAGCATTGTGACTGTCTGGTATAAGCCATGTCCTTTACCCTTTTAATTACTGTCAATGAAGTCAAATATTTCAAGTGATTTAGCCCCATTGATGACAGGTGAATATTAATAATATCAATTTGAATACTCATTATTTTGTCATATGCAAAATTTGGGATAAAAATAAATACATTTGAAAATTGAATAATAGAAATTACTAGATAAATGGATCAAACAGGAATACCATTTTTTTCTAAAAAGAGAATTTTCAAAATAGCAGATCATGATCCTGGAATAGAAATGCAAAGTACAGATCACAACTGCTATCAAAATTTCTCTCCCCTATCAAAATTTATAATAACCTATAGTCCCATATGTGACTAATGACAAGTGTCTGGCGCTCACTGAACAATCACCATTTATTTTGTTTCTGTCAAAACTTTCACTGAGCCTCAAATTATTGAATAACCCTGAGGATTGTGTAAACAATAATAGTTTTGAATCTTTTGAAACAATAATAATTTTGAACCTTAGAGTGAACACTGCTATGTAGGCATTCAAAATATTTTATTCCACCATCTTAGCATAGAAGATAGCATAGATATCAAGCTTTTTTGGACAAAACTAGCACAGCGTACAAACTGTCATTACTTTTTTCTTCCCTTCCTGTTAAACAGGTGATTAACTGACATTATGAGAGGAGGTACACCATTAATTCCATACCTGTAACCATCCATATCTGAGTTTGTATCCTCCATATGTGCCGAGACCCTATTTTGGGAAGAAAGCTACCAGAAGAGGAGGCAACCTCTGACAATGCTTGTTCTACCTTTGATGCAGCAATTGAATTATGAACTGACCCTGGGGAAAAAAAGAACAATTACTTCAATTAAAACATTGGGATTGATGAAAGGGTGAGAGATTACATCTTATGCCCCAAAACAGACAAATGTGATTAATTGTAATTTATAGAAAATTATTTAACCTCTGTTAAGAAGAATAAATCATTTTTCCAGTGAATAAAGTTTAAAACCATGAACCAGTTATCAAACAATTCTCTTACATCTGAACTGCTGACATTTTACCTATACAGTACTGGAGTGTTCCTCAGCTAAATCCATTGCTAAAACTATTAAGGTTGGTAACCATTTTTATTTCCAACTGCCTTTAACAGATATGCAAAGTAAGAATACATTGTTATCACACATTCTCTTCTCTCACTCATGGAAGGTGCATTTGTGAGACATCAAGGCAATGACAGAAACTTATTTCTCAAAAATATAATCATGATTTATTTCATGGACTGACTCTACTAATTTACAAAGACCCATATTTTAATGATATCCCCCACATTTTTCTTCTCTCATTCATGGAAGGTGCATTTGTGACACATCTAGGCAATGACAGAAACTTATTTCTCAAAAATATAATCATGATTTATTTTAATTAACATCAGAGATTGACTCTACTAATACTAATATGAATCTATTACAAAGACCCATATTTCAATGATATCACCATGTTTTAAGCAAAATAGCATTCTTTTTGGGGGGATAACGAGGACAAAATTCTCAGCATTCACTTTTCGAATCTCATCTTGATAAACCAATGTAACAAATTTGAAAACAAATTAAGAAAAATGCAATAAACCTGAGTCAGTTCTGTCACTATATTCTGACAGTCCCAATTGAACCAAACTTCTTCTCTCTGATGCCGCCTTCTCTAACAGCCCAACTCTCCGAGCAGACTCCACACTACAGGGAAAGCAGAGAACCAAAACATACATTAATGAAATCTGGAACAAATGACTGATGATTTGTTTTTACAGAAGTAAAATTGAAATTCATATAAAGCAAGTAATATCATGTCCTTCCTTTGTTCAACTGGGTCATTAGGTCAAAGAGAACCAGTTGAGGAAGGACCAATTTAAAAAAAAGTTACTCGCCAAGAATTACTTTTCTATTTTCATGAAGAGACCTTGTTGATTTTGATCTTACACCAAGAATGGGAAAAAGTTTTTTAAAGGAAAGTAAAATTAGAAGAATTAATACAGGAAGTGAAACATTACTTCCTACTTACAAATGGATCTACATACTTTTACACAAACACATATTTCATCTTAAAAGGATGAATGACTTGCAGAGGTAACAAAAGATGTAAATGCAAAGAAATTTTACCCTTGAAAATGGTAGTTCTTGCACTGCCAACAAATATGTTGTTTTGCTCAAAATTGTTTACTTTGCAAGTGTGCAAGTAAACAAAATAATGGCACTTTTGAAATCCAGTAAACAATATAAAAAACATGACATAAAAATTGTCTACCAGTTGTTAAAATCAGAGGGCCAAGTGCAAAATGTTGGAAGTCTATAAAAACCCTTTCTTATTGTTTTTGTTCTCTACCAGGGGTCTAATTTCCCACTGTTCTGAGAACAATGCTTTTTATGCAGGAACAGTGATTTTTCAAACATCACTGTTCCAATGGAACAGTGTTCTTTTCACAAGCATGTGGCATCAATTATCAATAACTTGATTTCTGCTCAAAACAAAAATGCATGTTGACAAACAACATTATCATAAAATTAATTTATTTCAGTAAGAAAAAGTTTTCCCACTTTGCCATCAATTGTCAGCACAATTATCATGAATACACATAAGCTGCTTTACGACTGTATGCAACTGGAAATATCATGTACTTACTAATAACTGACATACATATTAACCAATATAAAGTAGTTTTAAAAATAAGACCATTTGGAAGAAAGGGATTTGTTCTGCTATTGGCAAAAACGTTTGAGCAATAAATTACCCAGGACATTATTATTTGAGAAAGTACTGCTCTGTTCACCAGTGGCAAAAAGGTTTAATTTTGACTCCTGTGTACCCACAATTTTTGCTAATAAACAATAATTAGGTTCAACACAGCAAGAATGAGTTACAGATGATTTCCATTATACATTTTCTTCAACATAGAAAGTAGGTACAGAGATTATACAATAAGAGCTTTTTCACATCAAATATCCCAAATGTCAGTTGATTTGAGAAATATGGAAGTACTCACTTCTGTATCTGGGTTTCATAATTCTCCCTCCACATGTTCAGGAGATGCTTGCAGGTCATCAGAGCTTCATCTGGTCCTTTACAAATTTCTTCAAGTGTAATTTTTGTGAAATGAATGCTGTAACAGATTTAAATACAATCATATTGATACAATATATTTAGTTTATGCATCATCATGCAAATAATAACCCACTCCCCCCATTCTACATCATATTTTTTTACACGTCCTTTATGAATGTTCTTTGCTTCTCTGAAATATGTTAACTAAACATTACAATTCTCAATCCAGCAGACATTTTCAATTCACACCCTGCACTTTTTCATGCCTATCAATCTTTATCTTAATTCGTGTTACTCCCAATTTGGCTTCTAATTTTTTTTTGTGACCTAACAAGATAGTTATCACACTCACTGATCTATTTAAGATTCTAACCAAGAATTCATCACATGTGTATGTTGGTTGGTTGGTTGGTATGTCTCCATCATGGCTGACGGCTCATGACTTTTGTGATGACACACCACTTTTTCCAGTCTGTTCTTAGCCTGTGTATTGTGGGTAGTTCCACTACAGGTAGTGTCTTTATTGTCAATCCATCTGGATTTAAGATTCCTTGTCTTCTAGAGCCTCAGTATTTTCTTGCATAATAACCTTTTCTAGGCAGTTGTCTTGACGTCTGGCAACATGTCCAAAGTAGTTGAGGCTTGTTGGTTGATGAGACCGAGCAGTCGATTCCTCTGACCAATTTCCTGCAATACACTGTCATTGGTTCTTTTCAGTCCAAGGGATTCTCAGTACTCAACGCCAATACCACATTTTAAATGCATTGATTATGTTACAGTCAGCATTGTTCAGAGTCCAAGATTCACAGGCCTAAATTGCAATTGGGAAAACGAGAGCTTGGACAAGCTGTACTTTGCATGATTTGGTCACACTGTCTGCCCAGATTTTAGAGAGCTTAGTCATAACAGATCTAGCTAGTGCAATGCGTCTCCTAATTTTGTCCTGGCAACCTCCTTCCTGGTTAATGTATGACCCTAAGAAGTTGAAATTTTAGACCTTTTCAACTACCTTACCATCTACAATTAGGAGGTCTGTGGGTTCATCTTCACCAATAGTCATAATTTTGTTTTTGCAACATTGAGATGCAGACCTAAAGCTTCACTCTCATGCTTCACTTTATCTAGTACATCTCTAAGTTCATCCATGGATGTGGCCAACCCCAATTGGTAAACCGCCTCTCCATTCATCAAGTGCTCGTCTCATGATATGTTCTGCATACAAGTTAAATAATGTTGGTGAAAGAATACAACCTTGCCGAACTCCCTGACCAATACTGAACCAGTCACTGTCACCTTTGCCTGTGCAAACACATGCAAGCTGGCCATCATACAAAGTCTGAATCAACTGAACCAGATGAGCTGGGACACCCAGTGCTAATAAGGCTGTCCAAAGGGCACTGAACCTCACACAGTCAAAAGCCTTAGCAAAATTAATAAAGCATAGATATGCTTTCCTTTTGTATTCCTTGCACTTACTAATAATCTGGCTTATATTTGAAATATGGTCCCCTGTACCCCAACCACGCCTGAAACCTGCCTGCTCTGCTCGGAGCTCTCGCTCAAGATGTTGTCCGAGTCTCTCATTCAGGATGTGCAACAGAATCTTACTTGCATGGGATACAAGTGCTATAGTCCTGTGGTTCTTGCACTCACTGGTATCCCCTTCTTTTGGCAGGATGAGGAAGACAGATTTGTTCCAATCTTTTGGTCATATTTTGGTGTGCCACATGTGTATGTTACTCACCCAAAATCCTCTGGATGATCCCTGCATGCAGCGTCTATGACCGTTAAAGCCTCCGTGAACTGTTTCTGAGCAGATAACAGTAACGCTAACAGGTGCAGGGAGAAGACGTGGTCTGGGTTCAACCTCAAGGCACTGTGTACCTTCTGCAATGCTTCAGGAATCTATAAAGAAGCCAATAAAACAAATTACATGGTTAAACACATACAAGGTCACACACTGGCAAGACCAAACCTTTATATGATCACATCTGCTTTTACTTACTGTACATGTTGACACACCTGCAAGATATCATTACAGAGCCACATGACCACACACCACATATCTGAAAGATCAAAACCTATATGATATGATCTGCTTGTTCATACATGTATATAGTCACACACAGTGGCGTAGCCAGGATTTCCATATTGGTGGGGCAAGTGACAGAATGATACCAGCGGGATACAAAATATGGCCCTTGCCGACGAACAATACTAATTTTGAATCGATAAAAATAGAATATCGGTGGGGAGATCGCCCCCTTTTCCCACCCATTGGCTACGCCACTGGTCACACATCTATATCATTACAAATCTGCATGTTCAGACTATGTATCCGCATGGTTGAATATATATGCTCAAGAAATAAAACATTACATCAGCTCTTATTTTAGTCCCCCTCATCTTGCTTCACAGAAAGGCTTCTAACTGTATAAGAGGAGATGGAATTGCAATAAGATAAAGTCAAAATAATCTAAAATAACTTGTGGTCCAACCTGTCTTGAGAGAGCAAGCTGCAGGGCTATATGAAAGAGGATGAGATGATCACAGGTGTCCTCTGTTTGGGCGTGGTTCAGGTACTGCAGGGCTTTCTTCTGGTATTCTTGCCTCTGGTCATGAAGCATGGCTGCAACACAAATATACAAACATTAGAGAATTACATGGTACAACACTCATTTTAGAAACTTATTCTTTCAAACTATTGCCAAGAAGTTGACAGCCTTTTATCACATTTTTGTTCAAGGTCAGACATCATGTTTACATGAATACTGTGGAGATCAGAAATATGATATAATGCAACATTTCTAAATTAGGAAGAATTTGGACTATAAGATGTTATATGAAATATATTTTTCCTTTTTGTTTTCAAATTCTTTGTCTAAAACAAGTCAAGCACATTGTATTAGTGGTAAATGCTTGCTTACCTTCTGTTGATTTCATACCATACCCAATGCCAATCATCAACAGAGCTCTTGAAAGATATGGTGGGTCAGGTTCCAGGCAGAACAGTCTGGTAGCAAACTCTATGCCTTCATCAAGCTGCAAGTAAGCACAATATTCAATGGGAAAATTGAAGAAGAAAAAAAACATATAAATGGGAATGATATTCTTTGAAAGACTACAAAACTATATTATGTAAATCTAATATTGCTATCTTCTTATAACTTTAAAATTTCAGCAACTTTTAAAATAAACATACAAATTTAAAATTACCTGGTCAAATATGCAGATGTTGTGTTAATTAACATATCAAGTTTTTGAAACACATTCTTGATATTAATGCCAATTTGGATAGAAGATGCCAGCAAGAAAGCCCATTACATCAACAAAGACTTATCTGATCTTCCATAAAAAAAAAAAAAGTGTGAAAAAGCAATGACCTTAAACTTACCTTGTGTAGGTATTGCAAACACAGTTTAGCAGCATGAAGGAGCACTATGGTATTATCCGGGTCCAGTCTAAGCAATTCTTGAAAGACTACCAAAGCTCTGGAATACTATTCAAAAATGAGAAAAAACGCAACTGGGGTCAAAAGTCTAGGAATGCACAGAGGTAACATAGCTAAATTGCTGTCAAAGACCATGAAAATAGCAAATGTTTACTTTTATTTTTTAAAAGTGTGTGTTTTTACAGCTAGTTAAATTTTCAGGCCAAAATATCCAAATTTGTGACACCAGGCAGACTCCTCTTTTATTCTGTATACATTCTTTGTCTTTGTTTGTGTACATGATTGTATACATAAAATACCACAAATAGTTGACAAGTTTTTTAATTTTAACCATACCCCATTCAAAGTCTAGCTGATATAGATATTCCAATGCCTGACTGACTAACCATTCACAAAAATTTCTGTATTAAGATTACTGGCATTGTTATTTCTTAAATGTTACTACTGTTTTGAAAATCAGAACTCCATATAAAATAATAACAATAATAATAAAACCTAAAGGGTAAAGCCATTTGTATGTATCACCTGATCTTAATAGATAAACAACAACTCATTTTTAGTTTTCTCAAACTGATCTTAACAAACTAAAGACAAAGATGTGTTTCTTTATACATCATAAAAATTCATGCACACAAATACCTTTTCAGCACTAAACAGAGACAAACCAAACTGCAGCCACATGTGACGTTCCTCAAAAGAAAACTTCATTGTTCGATCGAGTGCCTGTAAATATGAAAAACAGACTTGATCAGTTTAGATCTGAAACAAGCATGGGACAAGAGGGCTGTGTACAGCTGTAGCAATATAACCTTTGAAATTACAAGAAGATTGAGGAGAAATGGAGACTCTCCTCAGTGTCTCTTCTTGAAACACTGGTGCTTCCCTACTCCTTGGTTAACATCTTGGCTTCTCTACTCCTTGGTTAACATCTTGGGTTCTCTACACCTTGGTTAACATCTTGGCTTCTCTACTCCTTGGTTAACATCTTGGGTTCTCTACTCCTTGGTTAACATCTTGGCTTCTCTACTCCTTGGTTAACATCTTGGGTTCTCTACTCCTTGGTTAACATCTTGGGTTCTCTACTCTTTGGTTAACATCTTGGGTTCTCTACTCCTTGGTTAACATCTTGGGTTCTCTACTCCTTGGTTAACATCTTGGGTTCTCTACTTATTGGTTAACATCTTGGGTTCTCTACTCCTTGGTTAACATCTTGGGTTCTCTACTCCTTGGTTAACATCTTGGGTTCCATACTCCTTGGTTAACATCTTGGGTTCCCTACTACTCGGTTAACATCTTGGGTTCCCTACTCCTCGGTTAACATCTTAGGTTCCCTACTCCTCGGTGAACATCTTGGGTTCCCTACCCCTCGGTTAACATCTTGGGGTTCCCTACCCCTCAGTTAACATCTTGGGTTTCCTACTCCTTGGTTAACATCTTGGGTTCTCTACTCCTTGGTTAACATTTTGGATTCTCTACTCCTTGGGTAACATCTTGGGTTCCCTACTCCTTGGTTAAGATCTTGGGTTCTCTACTCCTTGGTTAAGATCTTGGGTTCCCTACTCCTTGGTTAAAATCTTGGGTTCCCTACACCTTGGTTAACATATTGGGTTCTCTACTCCTTAGTTAACATCTTGGGTTCCCTACTCCTTGGTTAACATCTTGGGCTCCCAACTCCTTGGTTAACATCTTGGGTTCCCAATCCTTGGTTAAGATCTTGGGTTCCCTACTCCTTGGTTAACATCTTGGGTACCCTACTCCTTGGTTAACATCTTGGGTTCCCTACTCTTTGGTTAACATCTTGGATTCCCTACTCCTTGGTTATTATCTTGAGTTCCCTACTCCTTGGTTAACATCTTGGATTCCTTACTCCTTGGTTAACATCTTGGGCAGAGGCTTGAGTCAGTTTTATAATATATAACTACACCCAGGTTTTTTTTTAAATTTCTAATCTCTCATACATCTTGTGCTGCAGAGCCAGTAATCTGAAACTACAGAGTATCTATAAATACTTCAAAAGGAAACTACAACAGGCAATCATATTTAACTTATCTAAGTTTAGCCCATAAACAATTCCTACAGTAGTATTCTCATCCACATATAAGCTATCTGTAACTAACTCAGAGGTTTGCCATTTCTGCCAAGACCAACCCTTGATCAGCAGAACTAATGTCTACTGCCTTCTTATCAACTGAAATGGGATGAATGGAGGGTACGTTGGTGATAGTATGCTTAGGACCTTTGGCGTATTCTCTGGTTACTAGTGGCTTTAGTATATTAGTTATTATAATTAAACCTTCCTGTTTACAAGACATACTATGAGCTACTATTATTACCCTTCACTGATATAAAATTCGGCAGTCTTTGACTAAAAGATATCCCAAGAGTTTATTATTATTCTGACACTGTACATTTACCCATCCTTCCACTCCTCCAGAAGAAAACTAACAACAACAAAAAAGTAATGAGAGTTTGTACCTCTGATAGGAGATTGAACTGCGCCCTCCGACTGAGAGTGATAGCGAGCAGGTCGTAAATTGCTGTAGCATGGAGGTAGGAGTGTTGTCTGATGGAGGTGTGTTCTGTCGTGCGACTCAAAACAACATCACGGTTCACCTGAAAGTTTTCAACAAAAAACAAATCAATTGTTTGAACGGTTTTTACTACTGTTAGATGAAAACTGACCAATTATGTAATTTACAAACAAATTCACATTCATGTCTTTGATATTCATGACTTCATTGATAAAGCCAAACACTGTGTTATCTTAATTGATTTCTTCAAGGAGTTAATTGACTCGATATTTGTTATTGTCTTTGGGCATTGAAGTTTGGCCATTTGACGATGATGTGGGTGCAAACATTCACAAATGGGGAGGACAGTGTAATGAATGGTGAGCAGAGTAAATATTATTTTCCTTTAGAGAAAGGAGAAAAAAGTAAGGTACCCTCTTTCACCAAATCTCTCATTGTAGCCATTACGTAAGAGGTATCCCAATAGATCAGAATGGTCATTGTATCAATGCTTCCTGTCTGTAGATGACTAGATGCCATTTCTTATCGGTAGCTAATTTTGAAACTTAGCTCACTGTTGAAAATAAATTCTTTGGAAGTAGTTTCTATGGTGTTAGGAAATCAGTATCAATACACCAACGGTGTAAAACGTTCAAGGTTGAATTGGGTGACCAGTATAATAATATAAATGGTTTGTAATATAAACATATCCAGTCATATGGTTGAAAAACCTTGCAAACTATGCAAAACTGCTTCATGGAAAATGAACAATTTCAGAGAGAAATAAATGGATTCATAGCAAAGAAGTAAAATATGTCCTTTTCCGGCAAATCCAAATTATTCAGGGCTCTATATTTCACAAGCAACCTGGACTCCTGCTAAAGACATACATCATACTAACTTCATAAACACCACAGGGAAGAAAAATACCTAGGATTTCAAGTTTGAGGTAAAGATTAAAAAAATTCAATCCTAGTGGACCACTCGGTAAGAGCAATCTAGGCACAGAATAATAACAAAGATAAACAACAAAATAGACATAAAAGAAACGAAAGATTAAAACATAAAAAAAAGAATGAAGTACTTAATTAGTGACTTTTAATTATATAAATATTTATGGAAAATCTTAATTCAATTGGCAACTTACTCCAAAAATGTGGAATTCCAACAACAAAAGGTTTCCCCCCCCCTCCCCCCTCTTTCTCTCATGCCTGATTAGTTTAGATTATTTAAGAGTAGACAACAAAGAAAAACAGATTATGAGTTGGATTACACTTAACAAGAAGATAGTTTATACAAGGATCACAATTAAGGAATTATAAACAAAAAGCAAGAGTTTAATTACACAAGGAACAAGTGGTGACAAAAACATTAATTAACTGTTCTGTAGCACTGACATTTAAATAATTGCATAATCCGCCAGTTTTTTTAAGATAGAAGGAACATGAGCAGATAATGTCAGAAATATGTAGTTTTAAAGACATTGAAAAATTAAATAACTAAAATTCTAAGCTTGTGAAGCTGGTGATATTGCAGAGCTGCCAATTTTGATCAAAATAAAATGTTAGTTTAGATAATTGGTGAGAAGAACCAAAAGTGTGAATTCTGTATTATCATTCATTTTTAAGGAATTATTTCTCATCCAATGATGAATGTATTGAATACAAGGTTCCAATAAAGAGATGGAAGAATCTGCATTAATAGATACAGAGTGTTGGGGTGTCATCTGCATACATATGACAGCCTAAGTTGCAAAAGTGTCACAAATTGGTAGTGTGTAGATAGCAAACAAGTTAGAGCCAAGCATTGTTCCTTGAGGAACTGAGTAGCAGCAGGTAACTGGCCTGAAGATGGCATCCTGATATGCATATATTGCAGTCTATTTGAAAGATAAGACTAACCATTTCAGAGCACAGTCTAATTTATAAATAGTGTTGGTAAATCTAGTAGTCCATAGTGTCAAATGCTCCAGGAAAAAAGTCCAGGAGAATTAGTGCAGTGAGCAAATCACAATTAGTGCAGTTTCTATTGCAAGAAATGGTTTATAAGCAGATTGCTTATAAGTGCAAATATGATCCAATATTTTAGTTGCAACAGCACCACACATTCAATTGTTTTTCAAATTTAAAACAGACCTCTTATGTTTTCAAATTTCCTTGTCCAAATTTGGCTTTTTTTTTATAACAATTGTCACACATATTCCATTTTTTGACAAGTATGACAATTCTTGGGATCCTTTTCTAGTTAAAAACAAATTAGCACTGGACCTGAGCCTTGGTACTGTCCTAAAGAAAAAAAATCTTCTTCTCTGAATGTAGGAAAATCGAGGAAACGTTCTGCTAAGCAAGACCCAAATCTCTGTTGGGTAAGATCTAAACCTACCTATGTGTGTTCAATACAATTTCTAGAGTGTTGATAGAAGATGTGGAGAGTACTTTATACTGCGAGACGGTATCGAGAGAATAAATGTTTGGTGTTGGTTAATGATTGTAAGGACAGGTTTAAGATCATTTGCATTGGCACTTTTCTCTGAGTTTAAAAACTTATGTGGATGAGGACGTTATTACCCTGATGGGGAATTGTTAATGTCATTTCTTTCTGTCTTTTCGTCTGTCTGTGCACAATACAGTTTTAACAAAATAATTTAAAAAAACTTTGATGCTACATCGATGAGCTTAAGATGTAGGCAGGGTTCTAGCTACAGTGGGCAGCGCCAGGCGGGCCCGCACAGGACTCACAATTCCCGCCCGGCACTCGGCTCTAAGATGCACTCTTCCACCTGGCACTCAAAAGTTCAATTCAGTTAATTAAGTGTTCAAACAGATCTCCTTTTAATCTCGCTCTGTTTATGTCATCCCCTGATTTACACACATAACATACATCACACACAATAAATTACGATTAAAACAACTGAACTATATAGGAATTTAACGTAAATGAACATACATATTATCATAAAATCACACAAACATGTCACCTACATAAACATACTACTCACATGCACACAGTTCAGGTTCACGTTTTAATCCTTGTGAATCACTGCTGGCAGCTTGCCAAGTCCATCACTTACCATAGAAACAAACTTTAACAAAGTAAATATCACACTTCCTAGGGCCCAAGGCGTGCAAATAGACCCGGTCCAAATATAAGTAACCAATCACATCTGTTATAAACCCTATGTGCACTTAACATTATAACGGACTGATCTTGGGATTTGTGGGGGATTTGATATTGACAAAAAATATTGCGTTTATAGGAAGGAACATGTGCTGCTAGTTAACTTGAAATGATTATAATAATGTATGGCTTTCATCAGACGATACTGGGATGAAAATAAAAGCAGTAAAAAGTTTGGGCAAGATGAATAACAATGGGAATTGAGAGAAGAGTTTCTGGCATATGTTTGTACTTTTTTTTGTGGGAAGGGAGGGGGGGGGAGGGCAGGGGGCTTTGACACTTGAATATCCATTGTATTTTTTAGTCTTATTGTACATAAAATATTTTGTAAATTCTTCTGCATTCCGAATAAAAAACAGAAAAAACAATTTGTTGACAATTTGTTAATAGAAGTGGACTAAATTTGAACAATTCTTCATGGGAGGGGGTCTAGGAGTTCACCCTGGATTGTCACTAAAGCACGAAACTCAAACTTGTCTAGCTAGAACCTTGATGGTATGTTCACCTCATAATGGTATTGAATGAGTTTGACCTTAACCCAGCTCCAAAGGTCAAGGGGTATAATTAAGAAATGTATTTTAAGCATAATAACTTGCTTGCAATCTAATAATTGATGCAATCTTGATGAAATTTGTGTGATAGGAGAACCTCATGAATACCTTGAATGAGTTGCATATGGATGATCTTAACCTAGTTCTACAAGTCATGGGGCCAAATCAAGAATTCATTCATAAACTCTTGAAAGTTTAAAAGTTATGGGGTCAAATTAAGTAGTCTTTTGAATATAGCAATTAGCACAATAACTTATGAAATGTTGATGCAACTTTTATGAAATTTGTGTGGTAGGAGCACCTTATGAATACCTTGAATGAGTTGCATATGGATGATTTAACCTAGTTTTACAAGTCATGGGGCCAAATCAAGAATTGTCCTCGGAACTTATAATTTTGCTGCTGCATTGATGAAATTTACATGGTATGTTCATCTTGTTAGATTTCTTGAATATAGTTGCAATTAAATGGCCTTCACCCAGTTCTGATGGTCATTGGGTTAAATCACGAGTTTCTAGGGGAACACAATATTAGTGCAATAAGTTACTCTTTTAACCTTGATGCTACATTCATCAGGTCAAATGCTCATCAGGTCAAATGAGTAACTATAGGAGCTGAAGGACTATGCGAACATTTACGTTATGTTTCTTAGGGCGGGGTGATGTTGATACAATATCTGCTGAGCATTGAGAGGTTTGTTCTTGTGTAATCTTAGTTTTATTTTTGATGACCCTGCTGACTTAAAACCCAGGCTTCAATGGCGTCTTCCTTTGCATACAAAGTATTTAACTAGTTTGGAACAATGTGCTTAACGTGGATTAGTATTGTCCATCAGCACCTTTACATTTCCAGCATTTTCTTGTAAAGCATTTGAAGAGTTTGTAGATTTGTAGATGGATCTGAGAATTTCTTGTCGTTTGACCGCTTTGAGGATCTGAGCCTTACAAATGGTGATTATTTTAAGATGAATGCGTTATACAATGCTATTCTTCTAGAATGGAAAAACAAAGTGTATAAAAACTCTTTCTCTCAAGGAATACTTACAATATTTGAAGTTTGTCTTTCATTATTCAAGATCTACATGTAAATATAAGTAGCAAGCTAGTATAAAGGATATCAAAACACTGCAAATTAAATAGCACTTAATCCATTTATCAGGTTTGTTCAATGTAAATATAGGGATATTACATTGAACATTGCTGTTCAATTGAATATTTACATTGAACATTATATTTACATATTTACATTGCTGAGAAATATATTGAACAACAAAAAGACAAACTGGAGTGCATAATATAAAATGTTGCAATTCATTCACTAGTAACTTTTTTTGTAATATTGTCATATTCGGTGAGCACTACTGTTGTGTCTTTTACCATTTGTATATTAAGCTTTGCAAAGTTTGAGTGAAGGATGCAATACATAACTCAAAAGAGATTAACCCAGTATATAAACCAAAGAGCATTTTCTGCTCCCTGCATTTTATTAAAATTCCTCAAAAATGATATTTTTAAAATAAGGAGCTAAGAAAACTTCCCTCACTAATCATTTATGCTCAGCAACAATTTGATAAGTTTTTCATCACCAATTTTCAAAACAACCAATGCTATTACGTGTATGGCATTCATAAGTGAGAATAATTTTACCAAATGGTACCACACTCTAAAACAAGAGTTGTAGATATCTAGATAACAGACAGAGAGGCACAACTATTTGCCAACATCAATCGCTCCACTACCAATAAAATAAAAATTCACAAAAAATGTTGTCAGAAACTGCGAAAGTGTTTATACTAAAAGAAATCCACCATGATCATATCTATTCAGCTGTGGATCATGTGTGGAAGGAAGTGTCTTCAATGTCTTACATCATGTATCCAATGTTGACCAATTATGCTCTTAATTGCACCTAACTGACAATCAGACGGTGAAAATTGTATGCAAATTTTGATGTGAAATTAACAAACATGAAACTAAACATTTAAGAATTGAATCTTGTAATCAAGTATTGTGAGCATAGATTCTTTCTGTGATAAACAGGACAGAGTTTATTCAAGCCATTCATATTGATCTTTCTCTGAATATTATCTGTAACACTGAAGGAAGCAAACAGTATGCTTTATTGAACACATATCAATAATTTCAAGTGTGTGTGTGTGCTGTGTGTGGAGGGGGAGGAGGGGGACAAAATCACACTAAGATACAAAAAATCACCATACAAAAGATGTAAATTCACACAGAACAAAGTGGGGAGCAAATTCCCACCTTGCTCCAGCAAATCCTGCATATGCTCACCACATACATCAAATCAGCACATGATGACAACTAAAACTACACAACAGCACTACTATACCAAGGGGGTTTAACTTTATAATACCATCCCATTGATAGAATTGATCAGTACACCTAGCTGACTTACCTGTACCTCACTGATGAGCAACAGAAGCAGTGCTTCTTCTTCCACACTTTTGGGAACAAATAAACTAAAAAGAAAAAGAAACAAAGATTTTATATCAAAACATTTCTATAAACTTTTGTTTTAATTGTAATTTTCCCGAAATTACAACATAAAGTTACTTTCAAACAAACCACAAGTCCTGTATTTGATATCCATTCAAATAGTTTTAGCTAAAATCATAAATTTCTTGCATCAAACAAAATCAACTACAAAACACATTTTAACATTTCCGTCTAAAATCTTCAAGCATGAGAGAATGTTTGACAAGTTTCTAATAGCAAGGCTAAGAGCTTGTAGTTTTAAGTTTAAAGTATGGCAAATCAACTACGGAACTCCTTTAAGAAAGGAGCAGGTTTTTGCTTCATAATTCTCCGCCCAATGCGATCAAATTGAAGAAAACAAATCAGTTGGAAAATAAACACCAAGATATAAACAATGTCTTTTGTATTTTGTTATCATTCAGGTAAATTATCTATTAAAACATGTTTTCAATGACTTCCTCTGATCTTAAATATGAACAGGGTTAATTACATGCACATTGCAGGTCATCAAGCTAATTTATCAGAAGTATCAACTTTCATTGATTCATTCATGAAACTACACTAACAATACAGATGCTTGAAAAAAAGTAACGCAAACAGATGCCTCAAAATCAAAATAAATTATTCAATGACTGCATTTATCTTAGTTATAGATATTAGTGTAAAAAGATAATTTAAGTTCCACCACCTTTGGATACATTCCATGTCAAATGTTTATAAATAGTGGAGTGAGAAACTTACATATCAGTTTAACAAAATGTGCAATATAACTATACAGAAAACACAAAACAATGTATCAGAATCCATTACCTATGGCTGAAATTAAATCTATAGGTCATAATTAGAAAGAACCCAAAATTCCAAAACATTCTTATAAACAAAATAAAGCTTTTTTAACCAACATGCACAAAAGTTGAATTCAGTTAATAATCTATATAATATCTATTCCCTTGGAAGTTAGCTATAAGACCATGAGGTTAACAATCTCTCACCTGATATAAAGTGGAGTTTTTAGATGAAAAGTCAGTTGTCAAGGTGTTATAAACATGAGTTAAACAGTGAAGGTCATACAATGTGAGCTCCATCACATCAAAAAGCTTCAGTAGAAGCTCTTTGATCACTGTGACCCACAGGTTTCATATGCATTATTCTTAAATATATGTTATCAAAATGTCTCATCAAATTAAAACAACAATGAAAACGTTCAATGCCTGTCTAATAACACTGACTTAGTGAAAGGTCATCAATTCAAATTTTATTAGATAATGAATCACAGTTTGGGCACAGCATTGTCCTTCATATATAAAATTAATTCCATTTGTTTTATTTTATTAGCTAAAAAACTTAGCATTCCCTTTGGAGCTCACCTCAGGCAGAATGGCATCCTATTTGAGGGGTGGGGGTTGGGCAATCCACATGAAAATCTAAAACAGTTTCCAGCTTTACTAGCCACTATGTTCAAGAGTTGATTAATTGTCATTGACTTGTCATCATGATAGCAATTTTCAAGCTTTCCATGACTGTAAATCTGGGTTGTGGACAGATTAAACAAATTTTATAATAATTCAAAACTCAAGAATTAGATCATATATTAGCATTACCATCTCTATGAAATCTTTTATTCATCTTCATAAGATTTCATATCATTTAAAAAATGGTAAATATTCCTTCAGTCCCTGATTTATATTTTTTCAATGGATGGCATATCAGCTTATCAATGCTCTATATCTCATAAATTGATCAGTTATGATCTTGTAATTGATTATAATGATAAGAAATTGCTTTGATTTATTCATAGATGTTTTATGACTGTTCCATTACATACTTTGTTCACTGCTTACAACTTTTGTATTTTACACTTGGTAGCTCTTATTAAATTGATCAGCTTTAAACAAATATGACTTTGAAGAGATCTAACAAATTTGTCACTTTGCATACAACACCATTATAATTACAAATGACCTTTGAATAGAAGATCTGCCCACACAATATTTACAAGTCTCATTTTAAACATTATTTTATTTGTCAACTGTTATGAATCTAATAAAACCACTCTTCAGATACATATATTATGTCATGTAATGATGCTTTCTTTTACAAGTCACAAACAGTAGTGAAATTATGTATATGAAGAGGTGCTTTGTGGTTCTAACCATTCAGTGCTGAAATCTAATTGTCTGATTTTAAATTTCTGTAATGCAGATTATCAATATCATAAAAACAAGCAAAGAATGACGTTGTGAAAACAATGAGACATTCATAAAACATTCTAAACAGTGTTTAATATTGTTGCATCTGTAAACCAACGAGCAACCATTTTTTTGATAAGATGTTAGTTTTTATCATAAATTTGTTTGTTTGTTTGTGAAAAACTTACGAAGGTCAATGTACCTTAATAAATGATGATTAATGTACCAGGGGAAGAATGAGAGAAATTCAAGAACAATAACTTACAATATGTGAAATTTTGTTAATAGGGTAAATTTTCTATTATACGGTAGATACAGCACAGCATGCTATTGCAAATATGCTGCAGTGTGTGATGCCCTTCAAGATACAATGTAAGAGCCTGTAAACCACTGCAAAGTTATGCACTAAGCATTCTATGACAAAGCACTAAAGAGTGCACACTACTGTATAGAGCATGCATTCTCGTAATACCAAATGCAGCTTCATGATTCTCACATATTCTATAGCAATCTTACAAGGTCTTTATGTTTTCTCCCTGAGGTCTATTATTTGAACTGCATACCTATAGATCTTTTCAACCAGAGTTTAGCCGAATGTTATTTTTTCAGCATTTTGACCAATCAAATGCTGTAGAAATATTTCCTTGGATTCCCAACCAATCAGGTGCAGTTTTTAGGAAAAAATTGTAAGCAACGATACCAGCATGTATACCTTTCATGTAACGCACGTATGCTACATGCACTTGAAAATATTTTTTCATATGCTTTGTTCCATACTATCCGTTAAATGTTCAGGCCCAAAATTCCCCAGTATTTGATTGGTCATCCAGAAAACAAAAATGTTTTGTGGTTCTGATGCATTCTTTCGTTGTTTTTGATTTTCAAGTTTTATACTAAGTGGCATTGCATGTCATTAAATATGCTGAATAACAAATATTTATAAGTCATGCCCACCATGCATATCAATAAAGTGAACTTGACAACATTACAATTATGATGCAAAGCATGCATATGGTTGCACATTTATCACTGTTTAAAGAATTTTACATAATGCCCCACCTATATGACATCGCTACCAATACAGTAGGTCACATACTAGTATATGGACCATAACTCATCTGTGTACAACATATGATATGTGTGTGATGTGTTTACAAGTTTACATTTGGAGCATTTTTACATTAAGGCATGCATATTAGTGATAGAAGGTGTTGTTAACAAAAGTATGTATACAATAACTGACAAATAACATGCAAGTATGATGCAAACAGACAAATGGTTCCTATAAATTTATCACTTTTTCAAAATGTTCTTTATATTAGGCCACCCCCCACCCCCACTTAGTAATATGCATGACATCACAACCAAAAACAATAGGGCATACAAATGGACAATAGGTTATCTGTGTACCACATATGATCTGTATCCAATGCACTGTCTTGCGGTTACTGTGTTTACAAGCTCTTTTCAGCAAAACCATATATCATTATGTATATTAATGATATTCAACAATTTTATACCATATGTATACACTAGCTAACAACATAAATATACCAAGTATGAATCAAAACAGACATGTAGTTGTTAATATATTAGCATTTGAAGATTTTAAATTAAGCCCGCCTACTCGTTGATATACATGACATCACCATCAAGACCAATATGGAGCATACACAGACCATGTGCTATCTGTGTACCACATATGACATGAATCCAGTTTAACAATCTTTAGATATCATGTTTACAAGCTCTTTTCAGCAAAAACATATTAAGCCCCACCAACTATGTATGTTAATGTAATTTAACTTTTTTATACCATGAGCATGTACATGCCAGCTAACATCATAACTACACCAAATATGTAACAAAACAGACATGTAGTTATGAAAAAATGACCATTTCAAGATTTTTTACATTAAGCCCTGCCTACTCATTAATATGCATGACATCACCAAAAACAATAGGGCACATCTACAAACCATGGGCTATTTGTGTATCACATATGACATGAATGCAACTGATCATTCTTGAGATACCGTGTTTACAAGCTCTTTTCAGCAAAATCATATTGAGTCACTACGCATATTTAAGAATTTCAAGGTTTAAAACTGTAAAAACATACACACTAGCTAACATCATAATTATACCAAATATGAAACAAAATGGACAAGTGGTTGTTAAAAAACAAGCATTTTAAGATTTTTACATTAAGCCCCGCCCACTCAATATTATGCGTGACATCATCACCAAAACAATAGGGTACATCTGCAGACTACAGCCTACCTATGTTACACATATACCTATGTAACATATATGACATAAACACAATGTGTCGTTCTGGATATTTCGTGTTTACGAGCTATATGTAGCAAAATCACATTCAGACCCGCCCACTACGAATATCAATGAGATTCAAAAATTTGACACCATGAGCATGTGTACACTAGCTAACAACAGTATTATACCAAATATAAAACAAAACGGACAAACAGTTGTTAAAATATGAGCATTTAAAAACAATTACATTAAGCCACGCCCACTCATTAATATGCATAACATCATCACTAAAAAATAGGGCATATCTTTGGATCATGGACTATATGTGTATCACATATGACATGAATCCAGTGTACCTGCTCTAGAGATATCATGTTTACAAGCTAGGTTTAACACACATACACACACCCGCACACACACGACTAGCGGACCGGATAGGTTCCTGATGCTGATCGCATCGGACCCAAAAGATTCCCCAGTATACGTTTGGTTCATTATGGACACATGAACTTCGGCCATGTGACATTATTTAAATTTGTTTTCCGGAAATTGCCGATTCAGATTTGAAAAGGTCTAGATGTCCAATTATACATACATACAATATTCTTTTATACCGCGCCATTCCATTAAGACCACCGTGTCTTCAGTCAAGTTCTCCAGCTGCCAACGAATTGGCGCACATAAACATTGACTTGACTGGGCCAGGACGGGAGGTGAATGAACACCGCGTTTCACGCTTCTCTTCTCGAATAGTGTTCAGAGAACCAGGCAGGGGTGACTGTCCTGCCATCGGGACTGACAGCTTTATGTCCCCTTCGAAGGATGGTGTGCGCCATTCAACCATTGTCACTTCTCTCAACAGCTGAATGAGTAGGAAATACAGACGAAATGCTTCCGCTTTGATGTTTGGCATATCTGTCTGCATAGCTGTGGAAAAATCGAGTTAGACCTGACTGATTCTTGAACCTGGGACCTCCAGCATCTCAGTCATGCGCTCTGCCAACTGAGCTACCTATCCTCCAGCCCAGGTCAACCCCTGTGTAAGTGAGGTACTGGCCCCTGCATATATAATTTTCTGGCTAAGATTAATTTCATTCAGACCATTTTAACAGACATGTGAGTGATGATTTATAAAAGTAGCTGAAATTGATCAATTTTCAATATTGTCAATTATGCAGAAAATAGGTACAATTAGCTTGGAAAATAGCTGCAACCAGTTACATAGCTGAAGTTTCACATGCTGAAATTGATCAATTTTCAACCAGCTAAATAGCTGAAGTCTTACATACCTGTTTAAAGTAGGCTAAATTCCAAGAAATTTTCAAATGAAGTAAGTAAAACAGTCAAAATATTATTGATCAGACCCATTTTTTGGTCTATATATGCAGGGCCCTATGCAACTCTCCTCTCTGCAACAAACACATATACAAAATATGGTTATCATTCAATACATTCTAAAGAGACTTGTGTGAGAGTATGAGACTGTCATAGCAAAGGACAGTTTGATACGTTTTAGTAAGATAAGATAACATAAGATAACAAGATGATGGGCTAAGAAGGGTGAGTCACCCCATAAAAAGCCCAAACTAACACCACCACCACCAAAAAAAAAAAAATAAAAAATTAAAGATGCCCAAAGTCAGTAAAGAACTTATCAATGTTGACTTTGAAATTGTGAACAGAATTGAAGCTAACTACCCACTCAGGCAAACCATTTCACACATTAACAACTCTTTGCAAAAATTTAAAATGCTGAATATCTATCTGAGAGGACTCTTTGTTCAACTTCAAACTGTTACCATGTGTCACATGAGGATTAGCTGAAACATGCAAAAAATTACAGGAAGTCAAAGCATCACTACCAGATAGGAATTTAAAACCTGAATCATAACACCACGTACTCTTCTCAACTCAAGCATGCTTAAACCAAGAATTCGCAACCTAGATTCATAAGAGAGATTCCTTACTTCTGGGAGTAAGTCTAGTGGTTCTTCACTGAACCTGCTCCAAAATGACCTTATCCTTCTCATAAAAGGGATTGCAAGCCTGAATAGCATACTCAAGGTGAGGCCTGACTAACTGCTTATACAAATTAAAACCACCTCTCTAAGAAAACAAAAATTTCTTCTAATCAAACCAAGCATCCTATTTGCCCTTGCAGCTGCTAATCACACTGTTTAGATGAGGGCATATCTAAGCATTATAACAATATCAAGAAGAACAAGAGAAAGGCTGCAAATGCTGAATAAGTTTGCTTGCAGAAAATATTTATAACTTAAAAAAACAAAAAAATAAATTGTGGGCAATTCAATTCTTAATTTCAATCTTTATCTTCCTTGTGTTGAAAATTGTATGTCATTGAACTTGTTTCTAACCCATTTGCTGCAATAGCTGTTTCTTATATGCCACATTTATCTTTTAAATGCATCATAGAGTCAATAAATCATCTGATTTTATACTAAAACATTTAATTGTTGACAAACTGTTAGAGCACACATTTAATCTTTGCACAATCAGTGGCACTGTCATGGGGATATGTGTGTGAGGAGAAGAGGGGGTATGTACTATGTGCTGCCCCCTCCCCCACTTTTTAGAGGAAATTTTCCAAAATTGGAATAATCTTTGTTTTTATATCTTTTTTTGCTTTAAAAGAAGAAAAAATCCCTAAAAAGTGGGTTACATTTGAACACTTCATCTTGGAAGGGGGAAGGGTGGGGGGTTAGGGGTTCTGGGTCATTGTTTTAATGCAGGCTACGCCACTGTGCACAATCATAATTTGCATATCAATGCAATGAGTGAACCATCAAACTGCACTCTCAGAATTAGGTCAGGATAAACCTACGCTCAGCATTAAGCAGAGTGAAGCATTAAGCATCCATGCTGTTAAGCTGTATCTAGTATGGCAAAGCATATCTGCACATTTGATTTGAGCAATGACATAATGTTAATGGTGAAATTCTGTAGTAATTAAATTGCAGATCAAAAGATAAACTGGGCAACAAGTGTTTTATGATAAATCTTGAAAAATCAGTACAATGCACCTACCGGTCAAAAAATCCAATAAAAAGAAGATTGTACCAGCATGTTATTAAATTTGCTGTAAATTAGTTTGATGGCTTTTAATGAGGAGTTGAATTTCCTCAGCTACTGTACTTGGGGTTACATAATATAGTAGTATACATCAGGAACTGTTTAGCCATACAGTCAGTGGCATCTACAGTTCAAAAAGTTGCCACTTCATAGACTAAATAATTCATTGTGACATAAAACATTTTGATGACTAATTGAAAAATTATTTGCCTTGTAGCAATTACAGATATGTAGAACTTTCTCCAATACACACAAATTGCATCCTTTATAGAGTGGTTGCAGAGAAAAGTCTATTCATAATAGTAGGAAAGGAAATTTAATCATGAAAATATGAAAGACAGTCCTGTTCATTAGTGTTTCATTCTATTCTCCGTAATTATATATAGGCTACTGAGTAGTGGCATTGATCAGGGTTGAAGAGAGAAAGGTTTACACAAGGTTTTATGACTATACTCTAACCTATGGCAACCATTTTAATTTAAATAGCTGCACACAGCTCTCATATCATTCATTGTAAATAACTTGAAGGTTGTGTATGCATTATATAATTGATGTGTACAGCGGTCACGAACAAGGGACGCGATAAGCGGTTTGATGTCAGAAAGGGTTTTGGGAAAGGGAGTAGGGGAAGGTTGAGGGCAAGCTTAGTGGCTGCATCAGCTCTTGTCATTGCTGGGTGCCAACATGGCTGGGTATCCAGAATAAAAAAAATACTTTTCCTGCAGAGGGGGGTGGGGGGGGGGGAGAGTTTATGGAGGAGGTGGGATGTGGGGTTATCCCATTTAATATTGAGAACAAAAGATAAAGATACAAAAGTAAGGACAGCCTTGGAGTCGGAGAAGATAGCAAAGTGGTTGAGCGGGAGAATTTAATAAAGTTGAGGGCGAGTAGGATGGACGAGTAGTTGGAAAGCCTGCTAACGAGGATGATGTCTTGGATGACAGCAGCAGCAGCAGCAGCTGTCTCGTCGCCTTCCTTGGAGCCATCAGTATAGATGGAGGTGTAGTTTGAGAGTTGGTCTTTGATTTGGTTGTGGAGGTTGATGAAGAGGTTAGGGTGGGTTTGATTTGTTTTGATGAGTGGAGATTCCCAGGTGGATAGAAGGGAGGAGGGTGGCCAAGAGAGGAAAAGTAGGCCAGGAGGGTGGAGAAATTGGGGTACCTAATGAGGTTGCAAACAGGGTTCTGAGTGTTGGTGAGGGCTCCAAAAGCATAGGATAGGCTAAGCTTTCTACACCTTAGCAGAAAGGGGGGTTCGTTGGTCTCAACGTGAAGGCTGGTGATGGGGGAGGGCCTGTATGCACCCAGACAAAGCGTGAGGGCTTCATTTTGGATAGTGTTGATGTGGTTAAGGTAAGGATTGTGAGTGACACAGTAGACAATATTGCCGTAGTCAAGCTTGGCACGAATGGTGAGCCTGAAGATTTTGAGAAGAGCATGGGGGCTAGCACCCCAAGCGGTGTTGGAGAGGAGGCAGAGACGGTTGAGGGTGCTGTTGCATTTCAGTTTCAAGTTGGTGATGTGTTGCTTGTAGGAGAGCTTTGGGTCTAGGGTTAAACCCATGAACTTAGTGTGGTCAACTTTAGGGATGTGATTGCCATTGAGCACGAGGTTCGAGTTGGAGTGGAAGTTGTTGAAATGACAGAAGTGCATGCAAACTGTCTTGTCTTTGGAGAATTTAAAACCGTTATTGTTGCACCAGTCTTGCGGCCGGTTGAGGCTGAGTTGGAGCCTATTTTTGACAAGAGGAAGCTAGGGGGAGTAGAAGATGCTGAAGTCGTCCATGTAAAGGGCATGTTTGATGTTGGGGCCAAAGTTGTCTGTGATATTGTTAATGCTCAGTTTGAAGAGAGTGGGAGAAAGGATGCTGCCTTGGGGGACACCTTCTTGGAGGTAGGGGTTGGAGAGGGTGTGGCCAATATGAACTTGGAACTGCCTGAGTGAGAGGAAGTTTTGAATAAAGATAAGGAGGTGGCCTCTGAGACCAATGGTGTAAGTTTGTGCATAATGCGGTATTTCCAAGTAGTGTCAAAACCTTCTTGAGGTCAAAAAAGATAGGGTGTTCTTTTTTTTACGAAGAATTTACGGATAGCGGTGTCGAGCTGTTCCAGGGTATTACAACATTTCTGGAAGCCGCTTTGGTGAAGGGCGAGGATTCTGTTGGTCTCAAGGAACCAGTTTAGTGTCTGGTTAATGATCCTTTCAATAATTTTACAAGGACAGCAGATGAGGGCGATGGGGCAAGAACTGCAGGGGTCAATACTGTCTTTCCCCGATTTAAGGACGAGGGTGATGATAGCTGTCCTCCAGATAAGGAGAAAGGAGTGTGAGGACCAAATGTGGTTGAGGATGGTGCGTAGGGTAGTGGCCTTGTTGGGGAGGTGTTTTAGGAACTGGTAGGAGATATTATCTGGGCCCTTAGAGGTGCGGCCAGCGTCATGGATGCTTGGTATAATTCAGAAAGGGTGAGAAGGGTGTTATAGCTCTCAGTGTTGTGGGAGGGTAAGGTAACACTCTGGGATTCATTGCAAGCTTTATTGGCTTTGAAAGCATTGGGGTAGTTGGCCGAGGAAGAGATGTTGCTGAAAGAAGCGGTGAGGTGGTTAGCAATAATTCTTTTTTGCGGTGAGAAGGTTACCATTCAGGAGAGATGAGAGATGAGAGACTTGCCCATCCTGCCGTGGAAGCTGTTAACCATTTTCCAAATCTTCTTAGTGGGGTGTTGGTGGTGAGAGAAGAGATGAAGTTGTTTCAAGTGTTAGTTTTACTGTCCTTGATAGTGCGCCTGGGTTTGGCATGACTGATGCAAAAGAGGTTCAACTTGTGGATGGTCAGGTTTGTTCTGAAGCTCCTGAGAGCCCTTTTTTTGTTCTTCATGGTGGTTTTGCAGTCATCAGTGAATCAGAGGGGGGGAGGGGGAGGGTTAGGGGTTTGGAGGTTTTGGGAATGGAGCAGGTGGGGTGAGGGGAGCCTGTTGAGGTAGGGGCCTTCTTGAGGATGTTACTGTGGGGTTTGAAGGTTGGGGATCCCCAATCCTCAAGAAGATCAGCAGAGAGGTGACTTCAGAGGGTTGAGGGAACAGGAACCAATCAGGTGAGGGAGCCTGTGGCAGGGTGAAGGTAGGGGGCCTTCTTGAGGTTCCAATTGGGGTGTGGTCTGTGGGGTTTGAAGGTTGGAGTGAATAAGAAGAGGGCAATGGTCACTACCACAGAGATCAGCAGTGACTTTCCAGCTAAAATTAAAGAGGTTGAGAGAACAGATAGACTGGTCAATACAGGTGAGGGAGCCTGGCAGGGTGAAGGTAGGGGGCCTTCTTGAGGTTCCAATTGGGGGTGTGGTCTGTGGGGGTTTGAAGGTTGGAGTGAATAAAAAGAGGGCAATGGTCACTACCACAGAGATCAGCAGTGACTTTCCAGCTAAAATCAAGGAGGTTGAGGGAACAGATAGACTGGTCAATACAGGTGAGGGAGCCTGTGGCAGGGTGAAGGTAGGGAGTTAGTGTTGAGCAAGGAGAGGCTGTGCTGTCGAAGAGTGTTTTTGATGAGCTTGCCTCTGGGGTGGTATTAGAACCCACAGGGGGTTGTGGGTATTGAAGTCACCAAGAAGGATTAAAGGGAGGGGGAGCTGAGAGATGAGGTTGTTAAGGCTTAGGACTGGGTAAGAAGAGCCAGGTGAGGTTGGTTTGGGCATGCGAGTCAGTTTAAGTTGTGTTAGGGGAGGGGGGGGCGGGGGCGGTATTCGTGTTAGAGGAGACTGCGCTCAAGTAGGAAGGTTTGGTGTGGAGGGAAGCGAGCAATTGCTTCCTGGCCTCTGGGTAAGTGATGCTGGGATTAAGTGTTTTTAGTTTGATTATCTGCTTTTCCTGAAGCCAGGTGGGACAGTCTTTTGAGAAGGATGGTTGGCTGGGTGAGTACCATCACAGTTGGTGCAGATTGGAGTGTTGGTGCAGGAGGTGCTGTCATGGTCCGGGGCTCCACAGGTGCCACAGTGAGCTTGGCTGTGGCAGGAGTTTTTCCCATGGCCATACCTCTGGCACTTATGACAATGGAGGGGGTTGGGAATGTAAAGGGCGACTGGGATTCTCAGATAGCTGGCAGTGATGTGGGAGGGGAGAGTTGGTGTGGCAAAAGTCAGGAAGATGGCACTGGAGGGTGTTTTGGCACTGTCTTTCTTGAGGACGAGACGCGGGCTTCAGTAACATGTTGGCTTGCAAGTTCCTCAACGAGGTCTTCATTGGTCAAGTAGGCAAGGTCTCTGGTTCTGATTATACCTTTGCTGGAGTTCAGGAAATGGTGGGGTGTGACTGTAATGTCAATACCAGTATTAGCTAGGGTTTTGATGGTGAGAAGGGTGGTGGTTTGAGTGTCCCTGGTGCAGTGCACCAGAAGATCGCCGGATCTGAGGATAGAACATTGGGGAAGGTACCGACAAGGCAAAGCAGTGCCTTGTGTATGAGGAAAGGGGAAACGCTTTTGAAACTCTGGTTTATTGGTGGCCTAAATGATTACAATTTTGGGGACTGGGGCTGAAGAATGGTCAATGAAGGTAGCAGGTGGGTCACGGGGAGGGGAGGGAAGGTCAAGATCAAGGCAGAAGCATTTCATAATGATGGAAAAATTACCAAAGGCCGGGAGAGCTGGGACAACTAAAAAAAAATCGGAACTACTATAGAAAACCACTGTACAAGTATCAAAAAGGGTGTGAAAGTCTGGTCACAATGGGAGGAAAAAACAAAAAGAACTGTCTCACCGAAAACAGACACCCATCCACAAAGAGAGAATCCCGGAAAATGAAGATGCAAAACACAATTTAGGTGGAAAAGTGTGAGGTAAAGTGTATTGGATTAAAAAGTTTGAGAGAATAAAAAGAAGTCACGTTGCTCTCAACATGTCGCACATGGTGTTGAAACTTCTTAATAATTTCTGTATTGTCTCAGGCTTAAGAATTAAATGTTTCTAAATCTAAGCTTTTTCCACTTGATCCTGCCCAGAACAATGTTGGTCATGCTTTCATGCAGAGTGGTTTGCAGATTATACATGCGCCAGTAAAAGCAGTTGGGATTAACTTTACTCATCAGAAAGCAGACTTGTTCAGTTTAAACTATCTTCCAAAAATACCTCCGCCTAAAACTAATCTCAATATTTGGGCTCATCGGGATTTGACTTCCTTGGGTTTAATCACCATTAGGTCATTTGGCATTTCTTAGTTGGTATTTCTTTTGTCTTGTGCTTCCAAACCCATTCATTCACCTTTGTTAAAGAAGTTTGTTGTTTGTTTGTTTGATGAGGGTTTAACAGCACCACGACAACGAAGGTCAAATTGTGCCTGAGAGGTCAGATCATTCTTGAGGTAGGAAGGAAAGGAAACAGGGAGAGAATGAGTTAAAGAAGTAAATATTATTTTATTTACATTTATTTGGTCCAACAAACCAGATAAAATTAAGCGGGATGTACTAATTTATTCTTATGATTGTAGAGGTTTGAAAATGGTTCATTTACACTAATCCATGCATACTCTAAAAATATATTGGGTTAGAGATACTTCTCAGAACCTTACAAGCATTTATGGAAGTTTTATTTGATAACACACTTAGTGCCTTTGCGGAAGGTCTTATTTTTCACTGTAATTTCCATGAATCTGATGTTGCTATAATTAAAAATGATTTTCTTAGAAATGTTTGTGTTGCTTGGGTCAGTTAACTGCCTTTCAATGCATATCAAAATGAGATTATTTGGAATAATGATTACATCCGTATTGACAGACAAACTGTCTTTTTTTTCAAACTGTTCAATGCTGGTGCTACTTTCATTCATGATATTATTCCGCCTAATGGCTGTTTTCTCACTTTTGATGAGCTTAGGACCAAATCAAATGTATTAAATGTATATTTCATGCTTTATTATGGTTTATTAAATGCAATTAACTTGGAAACAGATGGCTAAATTTGCTTAACTGTCCTTCTCATCTAGATGTTATTATCACAAAAATGCTTAATATTTCCAAGGTGACTGAGTTTGCTTACAATGACTTGATAAATAATAGAGTGCCCTCCAAAGTTTTAGCAAAAAATCAGTGGAATTTCTGTCTCGACGGTCAAGATCTGAGTGACAGCTTCTGGTCAAATACTTTTCAAAATTGTTTCTATACCGTGCGTGATAGTAAGATTATCTATTTACAGTTCAAGTTTATTCATCATAAGCTAACCTTCTTGTATGAGCTTAATCTTGCAATAATCCTCTTTGTACCTTTTGCAACCTTTTTATTGAAATCTATTAGCATCTTTTCATGTCCTACCCCAAGATTAAAGAATTCTGGAATTCTATTGCCAATGTTTTTTGTCCACACATTTAATACTTTTGTTAGGGATATTTCCTTTGGTTTTATAGATAAAATAAATGCATTGTTATAACTTTATAATTGTTCATGCTAAGCATTTCATTTAAACATGTGAAATACAGAAAAGGGCCCCTTGTTTTAATGAGTTTAAGACAAAGCTTAAATATATATTTGAAGTTGAACAGCTTATAGCAGAGGGTAATAACTCTAATTCTCATTCAGTTTTTGACAACTTGAAGGGCACTTTCAGTCCTTTATGTCAAAGTCACATGTAACCAAAAATTGTAGCTCTTTGTATATCTATTCTCCACTATCTTTGCATATTTTTAGACACATTCTGAGGTGTTTCTTGTTCAACCCTTGGGACTAAACTACTGGACTTCTTGTTATTTATTTTTCCTTTTAATGATTATATTTGTACAAAAATCCTTTTACATTCTGCACACATTATTTTATATTATCAAGTTATGTGACATTTTGTAAATAGTTGCTTTATTTAACATGAAATATTTGTAAAATGTCTCGGCAGAACACCCTAGCCTTTAGGTCATTTCTTATTTTGTTTTGAAATGGGAAAAATAAAGACTCTTAAATACAAAAACAAAAAAACAAAAAATTAAAAAAACTTCCACCTTCAATGCAGTAAAATAGCAAATAATATATATATATATATATATATATATTTATATGAATATAAAATGTGAAGATGTAAAAGGTGCCTGGAAGATCTCTAGATTAATTTGCGTAACTGCTGCAGTAAAAGTAGCTGAGAACCAAGAAGCAAAAGATGCAAAATCAAATGCAATGCGAGGTCAACATCTTTTGTAAGGAAGACTGCCTACTCTACTTTGATATGGATGTTTTGGGGTATTAATTGGTTTTTTAATATTGTTAAAAAGAATATTTTCTACAAATGTAACTACCTGATGGAAATCAAGTATTCTACTGGTTAAAGATTGAAAGTGTAAAGCTTCATGGATCAACATAAAACAGAAAAGTTTACTAAATTGCTTTAAATTTTGTTACAGGCCACCAAAATAGAAAACAAATCTCAAATAAAATGGTAATTATCCCTTCACAGCTTTATATTTTTTGATGAACAGGCAGACCTCTCTACTTTCTTAAGTATATACACTGAGTTTGACTCTAGAACACTTCGAACAAAACTACTCTGAAGAAATACTTTGAACCTTTACAACACCACAATCAATAATTATCTTGAAAATATTTTCACACAATTGTCAATCACCAAAATTTAGCAACAAATTTGGAAGAATTATATGAAGACCTATACTGCCCTTATCATGCATCACAAATTTTGTACACTTTGAAAATCTTCAAAGATAGGATTGGCAATACCTTGGAAATAAAAAAAAAAAACTTTGTCAAAAATGAGAAATTATTCTGTTGAAAATGTAAGATATTTTCAGTAGTTCTCCATATCACTTAAAAATAGTTGGGCATGTTAAGCATTTTCTCCTCAGTACTTGACATTCTGAAAATGCTTGACTTTACATTCTATATTAATCTTAAATAGTATTCTGGAAAATGATGGCAATTTTTGAGAAAAGGGGAGAGGGGAGGGTAAGAAATTATGAAACTTGAAATTTTTTTTTACTAAGTATGCACATCTTTCCTTACAGCAGATTCTGACCTCACATTACAAGGAGTTAAAGTAAAAAGAATGTGAAAGAAGAACAAATCAGGGAGACTTACAACTCCAGAGGGCAATGACTTGGACGACTGAAACAAGAAATGGGTGTTATGAGAGAAAGCATCTATCAATGACAGCAGACTTATCAATGCTTGATTTGGTAATTTTATTACCAGCATCCCTGATAATATTACACCTGCAAAATATGATATAACTACTACCCTGAGTGTGATGAGAAAAGCAATCAAGTATCACACTAGTCATACTGCACATTTATCTTTGTGCTGAGAGGCTGATAGAGAGAAGGAGAAAATTCAAACCAGCTTTGTTATTTCCATAAAATTAAAACCAATTAATTCTCTGATTGCTTCATTTTTCACAAAGAGTGATATCTAAGATGAATAAATAATCCTATCTTTGTTCCTTTTATTTTGAGTTGATAATTTGAATTAAAGATAAGTCATTTCTACTAAACATCATTTACATCTTTGAAATTGGCGGCTTAGGAATGTCACTTATTTTTAGGTACGCAAAGTCATTTTTCTTTGCATTATTGTACATCTTTTACCTGTCCTTCCACAGTATCTAATCTATACCATCAAAAATCATTATTTACCATTATCTTTAAAGAGGAGTTAAAATAATTATAAAATTTTCCAGTTCTGAATATTGGTGTCGAAAATCTTCCCACGAAAAATGGTGACATAAATTTTTAGAATGTAGTTAATACATCTTTATATACTTCCCTCTTTCGCAATTTAATGTACTTTCAATTGCACAATTACATGGGGACATTTTTAAAGCACATATTTAAGTAATCTTTGAAATAAAATTAAATTAAAACAATTCAATTATTTTTTTTTTTCTTCCACGAATTTCCGATTTTCACGCGATTATAACTGTAGGAACCGAAGAATTTTCCCAGCTCCACTTTTAGAGGAAATTATTTATGGAAGAACATTAAAATAGACATAATCAAAATGATTTATAAATTGAATTATCCATTACACAAAAAGTTCTGCAATACTATACTTTCCAACAAAGGCAGAAAATGAAAGCATTGTTAGTTTTACATCTTCCTGAAATTCTTAAACAAAAACAAAGCACCCCATTAATATTGCTAATTTATATGCATGAAATAAAAAGCCTGAATGAAACAAAATCTTAGCCCCAGCAATATTTCAAGCTAATAAGCACTTAACATAAGCAATCAAATTTTTAAAATAAGCACTTAAATACAATCTTTGAATAATGACAAGTATTGTTCATGAAGATTCAAACACATTAGTCGAAAAGGTCATAACTGAAAATGAAACAAAATTATGCACTGTTGGAAATTCAAAACTGGAATGGACAATTACAGTTTAATATTTCCTGGGGTTTAATTTTTGTGGGAAAACAAGAGTACACAAACTAGCTCTCAGAAGTACAACTAAGTGCTTTATCAAGACATGTTAAACATATCATTGGCTTGTTTCTTTTCAAGGGGCTCTTTATATCATAGAACTTGTAACAAGGAAACAGTCTTTTAGGATGAAAAAAATGTCTTTAGTAATTTTAAGGAGGTGGGGAAATACAATTGGAGAGAAAGAAGTAAAATATTACTTTGTTATAATTTTAATTTTTTTAATTTTTTTAGAACAGATTTGCAGTAAATTACCACAATCTGTAAGGGATTTTAAAGCTTTTCATTTAACATATACATCAAAGCTAATGTCACTCATGTTAAAGGATGCCTAGAGATTTTTAGCTCCTAAGAAAAAGCATTAAATTCTAAATGCAACATTCTTTCTATCTTGTTAATAGCACTTATAGTTTTTGAATTAGGACTGATTACAGTTTTAGCAATCTGCAGTGAATGTATAATTTATGTTAAATTTGTAGATGTATATCCAGACAGGTAGCTGAAATGCTTTATGTGATTCTTTAAAATTCCTTCCTAAATTTCAGTTCCTAAAAAAGATGACAAAGTCTATTCCTGCTAGATTTTGGTTTAGGGTATGGTCAACCCTTAAAAACATTTGGTTGAAATTTCTTTTCATTTTACACAAATGTGTGACTAGCAAATAAAAAACATAAGGAAATAGGACTATAAGGATATAGGAAATAGGTTTACATAAGGAAATAGGAACTTCCGCCCTGTCATACATCACAAGAGGAACCTAAAGAGGAACAAAAATGTGCATATTTTGGCCTAAAAATTTAAAATGCTCTAAAATGGTCATTTTCTAAGTGATATGGATGAATTTTTCTTGCTATTTTTATCATCTTAGCATAAGTTGCTGCAACACATCCATATACCTTTAAATACCAGTACTGTATGCTCAATTACTTTGATTCTTAAAAGTTGTATTTTATTATTAATGCGGTTCATTTTATTCATATTTAATGTAAATAGTCACAACACCTAACAACCATTTCATCAAAAGATACTTTTTACCACTTGTATGAATACAGCTGGGTGATATTTGTGTTTGGAATACAGAACATTGCAAAAGTGCATGATCTAAAGAGGGCAAATAAGAAATGAGTCGCTATTGAAGTAAAGTGATTTCTCTTCTATCCAGCATGTTCATGAAGCACCATACCATGGCATAGCGTGGTAAATTCTGGGAAGTTTGCTACAGTACTATGAAGTATAATTATAGCATGTTGAGTAAGTACTTGAAATATGAAACACCTAATGCATTAGAATCCAAACCCTACTTCTGTATGGGAATGAGCTACTGAAGAATTACCTGTCTTGAGTATACATCTTTGGCTTCAATGAACCCTTAGAACTTGATGTCTTAAGTGACGAGAGCGATCCGCCAAGGCTGGACGGCCTCCTCTGACTGTCCTCTTTGTTCTTGTCCTCAGAGGTGGGAGGGATGTATGCATGGGAGCTCACCCCTCTCAACAAGACCTCTGCCAACTCACGAGCGATGGTGGTCCTCAGGTTCTGGGTGGTCCTTACTTCAACTGCTTTGAGGATTTGACGAAATCGGTTCATGCCTTTATGTAAATGCCTGAAAATGAAAGGTCATGTGAAATTACTGTGCTATGAATGACCCTTGAGGCAAACAACAACCTAAACATCTTTATTTCTCAGTTGCTATATCAAATTGATGGATGAGATTTGAATGCAGACAGCTAAAGTCATTTTCCATAAAAGAAATTAAACTGAACGGTGCAGTTGTATAAACCTAGAAGTCAGATATTGTGGGGAGAGTACCTTCAGTGTGTGTGCATGCATGTGTGTAAGGGAGGGGTGTAACACATGATATTGTTGTAGTTGATATGACAAAAACATATAATTGGGGGTAATTTATTATTCTTGGTCATAATGGGATATATAAATCATACTTTGAAAGTAGTCTGCTTGGGGCAAATTCCAGAATAATTACAACTCAAGACATTTGATCATGGTCAGTTCAAAAGAACATTTATTTTACCTCAAAAGATGTTCACTTGTATCTTCCTTTCATGACACCTGGAATATTCATGACTTAGCACTTTAAGTTTATATAATGTTAGGATTATCTCACATATTTGTTGAGGAAGAAGAAACAGCACATTTGATTAAACCAACCCAATCTCTCAAATAATTAGAAAATATGACGGGAGGTATGATTACATGATACTTACCCTCGCTGTATATGAAGTAATGGTGCACTCTGTACAGCTGTTTCTAACACTGGTCCTGCCATATGACTAGAATGGTTGGTGTTGCCAAGGGTAGCAACTGTTGGACTTGAGCCAAACCTGTTTTTGTCAGCTTCCTGAATAAATAACACACAAAATGCTTGACATAGAATAAAACACATTTTTTAAAGTTTAAACAACTACACCTCTACTATGTGAATCAGCTTCCTCTTACTCATGAGAATTACCAAACATTTGAATAATTTTGAACTCTTAGATTATAATTAACGTGCTACTTTTTCAGCATAACACACACGCAAATAGAAAGAACCATGTAAGTGAATACCTCCACCAGAATGATAGTATCTACCCTGTGAGTAATTTCTTGTGAGTTTAATGTCAAATGTTAATCTATTCATACCAGGTCTTTGTGGTTTTCACAATCTTTCAGGAAAAGCTTCCAGTAAATTATTTTCGAAAATGCCAGAAACTAATTGTTGTTTCCATTCAGGGCAGAACTTTTTGGTTACCACCTTCCACTGCAATATCTCGATTAACTACCACTAGATAAAATAAAAATCATTTCTACTTCATCAATATCTTTCCTTAATCCAATTTACCCCTGAAAATCAGTCACTTTCTCTTTTCCTTTGGTGCCCCATATTTCATTTATATCTCTTCTAATATTTTTGATGACAAGTATACAAATCACATAACACTCTTCTTGTGATAGCAGGAGTAACAAATATCTTGTGCAGCAACCTGTCCTCTTTGTACAATAAATGCTTTATCAAGATCAAGACTTCTTGTAGGAGTTACCAATTTACTTTCTTAAGAGGATTATTATCACATACCTGCAAAAGTATTCCACTAACTGCCGATGAGACTTACTCCACTTGTTTAATCAATTTATTCAACACTTTATAATGAAAACCACAATCTGTTCATAACAATTACTACTACAATTCATGCAAAATGCCACAATCTATTCAGGATTATCAGCACATGCTCACTTTTAACATAACAAGATGATGGGGTAAGAAGGGTTAGTCACCCCACCAGAAGCCTAAACTAACACCACCACCACCACAAAAAAAATTAAAGATGCCCAGAGTTAGTAAATAACTTATCAATGTTGACTTTGAAATTGTTAACAGAATTGGAGCTAACTATACCCACTCAGGCAAACCATTCCACTCATTAACAACTCTTTGCGAAAAGCTGAAATGCTGAATATCTACTGTATATGTGAGAACTCTTTGGTCAACTTCAAACTGTTACCACGTGTCATATGAGGATTAGCTGAAACGTGCAAGAAATAACAGGAAGTCAAAGCATCACTACCAGATAGGAATTTAAAATCATATCGCCACGTACTCGTCTCGTCTCAAGCATGCTAAAACCAAGAATTCATAACCTAGATAAATAAGAGAGATTCCTTACTTCGGGAATAAGTCTAGTGGCTCTTCGCTCAACTTGCTCCAAAATGAACTTATCCTTATCATAAAAGGGACTCCCAGTCTGAATAGCATACTCAAGGTAAGGCCTGACTAACTGCTTATACAAATTAAGAACAACCTCTATACCAAGAAAACCAAATTTCTTTTAATCAAACCAAGCATCCTATTTGCCCTTGCAGCTGCTAAAGTACACTGTTTAAAAGGCTTCAGATTGCAAGTAATGACAACACCTAGATTCCTTTCTTGAACAACACAACCAAGATTTGAACCAAGCATGCAGTAATCAAAGCCAAATTGCTCTGACCAAAATGAATAACTTTGCATTTATCAACACTGTTTGTTTGATGAGGGCTTAACAGCACCACAACAGCGAGGGTCAAATTGCGCCGAGAGGTTACATCATTCCAGAGGTAGGAAGGAAAGAAAACAGGGGAGATCGAGAGAAACATGATAGCTAAAAGCCAGAAAGCTGGGATCGAGAGAAGAGGTGGATGGGTGAAAAAAAAAAAAAAGTAGAAAGAGGGGGATGGGACAGGAGGACTAAATATGGTTGTAGAGGGAAGCATGATGAAGAAAGGAGATCATTTTAAGCGGAGGTTTTTTTTGGAAGAGCTCGGCTATTGAGTTGTGGGGAGCGAGGGAAGCTCTTGAAAGGTTGTACAGGGGGCAAGCAAGGAGAACGTGATGGACTGTGAGGGTGCAATGGCAATTGTTGCAGAGTGGTTGGGAGGGGAGCCAATAAGGAGGTGGGAGTGAGTGAGGTGGGTGTGACCTATTGTAAGACGGGTAATGTGAACATTGTCGATACCGGAGAGGTTGTGAATTATGTGTTTGATCGGGATGGTGGGTTTAATTGGAATGGTGGGCTGGATGACGTGGAGTTTGTTATCAATTTGGGAGTCCCATGAGGTTTGCCAGCAGTCATGAATAAAGGAAGCGATAAGCGGTTTGATGTCAGAAAGGGTTTTGGGAAATGGGGTCGGGGGGAGGTTGAGGGCAAGCTTTGGGACCAAGAAACTAAGTTATCCAGATCAGTTTGCAAAGTGAAGAATCCCAAGCATCATTAACAATCTTGTACAGCTTAGTGTCATCAGCAAATTTACAAATCCTTGAGCCAAGGGAAACATCAATATCATTAATGAAGATTAAGGAAGGAAGTGGACTCAATAGAGAACCCTGAGGAACACCACTTGCAACCTTCTTCCATGGAGATACTTCACCATTAACAACAACTCTTTGTGACCTGTCAACTAACCAAGAATTTATCCAACTGGCACACTTTTCCTCCACACCAAGCGCTCTTGTTTTCATCTTATCAAATGCTCTTTGAAAATCTAAATAGATAACATCCACATTATGACCAAAAGCAACTAATTTAGTAACATTATTACGAAACTCCAATAAATTAGAAACACAGCACCTTTTAGGTAAGAACCCATAGCTAATTACATCTGAATGAAAAGACTTAGGATTAATCTTAATTTCTCTGGACAAATGTTTTCAAAAAGCACTTTATTATCTGTTATCAAACCCTTTGTGAACTTTCCATGATCCTTATACCTAGCAAGCTTCGCAGGACACCCATTGTGTTTATAACAATGCCACATCCCATGCTTTAGAAGGATCTAAGTCACAGAGCAAAGAAGTCCAATCGAATGACAAATTATCCTGAAGTGCAGCAAAGTCAGCATTCTTAAAATCTAAAACCAGTTTATTAGCTGCAAAAGCCTTGGTGAAACAATACAGATCAAAACTACTGAGGTCATGATCACTACATCCTACCTT
This sequence comes from Chiridota heheva, assembly GCA_020152595.1. Classification (NCBI taxonomy): domain Eukaryota; kingdom Metazoa; phylum Echinodermata; class Holothuroidea; order Apodida; family Chiridotidae; genus Chiridota; species Chiridota heheva. The sequence goes on from JAIGNY010001448.1 coordinate 1,245,959, forward strand.
ACCGCTACTTAGTACATTTTTAACCATACTTTCTTCACTGCTGAAAATCAAATCAAGACAATTTCTACCATGCGTGGGAAACAACACATGTTGGGTGAAAAAGCAGTTTGATACAACTTCCAGAAAATCTTTACCATGAGGGCCACTAGTACAAAGATTCCAATCAATGTCTGGAAAATAAAAGTCCCCAAAAACAATAACCCTAATAGAAGCAACTTTCCTGAAGCAATTTCTGATTGTTCTCAGGACTAGAATTTGGTGATCTATACACAACACCAACAACCACTGAACCACCAACATTGCCATCAACAATAAGCTCATACCATAGGCAATTTAAAAAACTAAAAGAAAACTGAGCAGTCCTACTTATACAATTAAAACTGTCTTTCACAAATAATAAAACACCCCTTCCTCTACCATTAAGAGTATCTAATCTGTCTCGCCTGAGAACTGAGTAACCTGGAATATGTATGTCTGAATCTGAATTGTATTAACGCTTGATTGCTAACAATGGTAATTAATTCTTGATTGTCTTTCCTCTCATAGCTGTCTTGTCAGTTAGAGTCATTCTACCAAACAATACAGATATAGCAGCTGTTTCAAATACCTTTCACATTCCTCTTTTGTTTTTTATCTCAGTTCTAGTACTTGATTTCACTCACAAGTTTGCTATTTTCTTTTCCTTGCCTGACACACTCATTACAAACAGGCAGGACAACTTTGTATTCTATCAGTCAATCACAAGCTCTTGTGGGCGGTGGGCTTCATTTTCTCCACAGCAACAAGCAAAAGTGGTTGCCATATCATTTTTCGGGGATTGGTACGGATTTTTACAAAGTGTAGGGATTTTTTAAAAGAAAAAAGGCGACTTATGGGCGGTGGAGGAGGGCAAACAAACAACATTTTTTTAGGCCTTCTTTTATACTTATAATCAATACTTGCTCAGACCATGGCCTGCCATGGAGTATTACTAATGCTTGCTATTGATGGTTTTCTCGGCTTGCTAAAGATAATCTCTAATATAAACAACTGCTTCAAAATGATCACCACTTAATCTAGATTATCATCACTTGCTCATCAGAAATATATTTCCTTGCTTATAAGAGTACCTGTTGCTTTTTAATGATCAACAAAGCTTATCTAAAGGTGGACTTCTTAAATGCAATACCTCCACCATAATAACAAGAAAGCAATCCATGGAGTAGCTGATCTCATCATCACCTTAAGCATACAGCATAGTGGGGGAAATAGCTAACATGGTCACTATAGCTCTGTGACTTTTGGCACAAAATGGTACAAATTAGCACATAATTACCCCCTAAAATCACATATTTAACCTCTGACCCGTTATCCCAATCACAGAAACAAGTTCTGAAATTTTTCACATTTAGGGTACCCTACTGTATGACACCATTTATGCTCATGTCACACTTACCATTCCATAACAATAGGGGAAAATGGTGAAAAGTGGTCAATAGCTCTGTGACCTTTGACCTTTTGAACCCATAGTCTATGGGATACAAATTCATGTACCAAGGTATCATGGTACAACATAGGGTTGGTATAGGTCTTGTACTTTTTTAGTTTAAAATGGTGCAAAATTTTGCATAAAAAGTACTCATTTGACCTTTTGACCTACAATTATTTTTAATCTTTGTTTAGAATGTTAGAATTTTGTTAGAATTTTAAACCCTACCCACCTATGCAATTTGTAAAGATACCAAGTAATTCCTTCAAAAGATACAGCCATCACCAAAAACTTGTTTCATTTTACCTGTGACCTTTGCCGGACACATGGACAGATGCAAGAATCACCAAATGTTGTCCTGTTCCAAAAACTTATGACCCCTAACTCCTAATATGAAGTCATCATATAAGACCCCCTGGTGGGCCCCACCAGCCCAATAATATCAAGAAGGGAGGGGGGGGGGGCATGTAGTGTAAGAGGCATACAGCAAAGTGACTACAAAATCTCATCCCCACATATATGTATATGTGGGACCCCCTGGTGGGCCCCACCAGCCCCCCAATATCAAGGGGGGAGGCCATGTAGTGTAGGAGGCATATAGGCAGTTATTTGCCTATACAGCAAAGTGACTACAATATCTCATCCCCACATATATGTATATGTGGGTGATAAGATAACCACTATCAATACCAACCATCTGGTTAAGTAAGTGCATCATTCACCCATTTAATGCCAAGCACTGCAACATCAATGTCAGAACTATATATTACATTTAGTTATAATCAAGGCTGCTTTACAATCATGATAATTACCCATATTTTAATACAGCAAAAGTTTGGATAATGTTTTATTGAAACGACTGTTAGAAAGCAACTGCGGATAATTCTCGTTTAGTAAGAATTGTCTAAAGCACTGAAATAAACAAAGGACCTTTCCACAGTTGGTAAAGCAAGTAGAAACGTGTCCATTACTTAACTGAAGTTTCTGTTGTTGGACATGAAAATAGAAGAAGATTTGATAAACGGAAATAATCATGGAAATTACTATTTCATTATGTATGATTCTATGAGAACTCAAGGTCATTTTGATGACACTTAACTGCAATACATTTTCATACAATACACAAACATATTACATGCAAATTTCATGCATTTGATCATAGAGAGAACTGATGACTTCAAATAGAGATTAAATTTGATAGGCTTTGTGAGGCATTTGATCTACAGCACTTTCCAGCTGTGAATGTAAATGAGAAACCAAAGAGTATTTATAATGTCCATTATACTACAATACAAAAGTATATACACTGTAATGCTGAGTTTCTGTATCAAGGTTTGCATCCTTAGTTTTCCAACTGGTTGTAAAGTCAGTAGTAAAGGATGACAATAGGTTTTATTGGTGAGTTATTTTAATTAGCAAATAAATCAAATGATAAGTCAGCAGAACAGAAAAGAAGTGACTTTGCTGCAAACAGCATCTACTGTAAGATGTGTTTGAACCTGTCAAGGGACTCTTTTACATTCATCAAAACCCAAACTATCTTTTAACTTGCATGTTAAACATATCCAAATTCTTTTACTTCATGGCAAACAGCTAGAATTCTTTTGAGTAAAACATGACTAATTGTATGCTAGTTTACTAATACATACTGTAGCTTGATTATGTAGAGTCTAATAAAGACATTTCAAGATCTTCAATTGACTCTCAAGCTGTTACGATACTTATGAAGCAAAATACTCTTAATTATACACCTTACTATGACTGAATTTCATTATAAAATGAAAAGCCTATCTATTATTCTCCAAAAGTTCACATGTTGTTAATTTGCTCGGAAAGCACTGCTATATATTACGCACAGAGTTGAAAGTACAATAGTAAACTTGCCGTCATTTTTACCAAACATAATATCACACTTTATGCAACAAATGTTCAGCTAGATTAATTTTACCTGTAAGTAAAACATGGCTAGATCTCCTGCTCGTTCGTACATGGCAATGATCTCCTCTTCATTGCCTGCATCCTTTGTTCCTTTAGATTGCTTGGCTGCTTGGCTTTCCATGACCATCCCTATTGAAAACACCAAAAACAGACGTTGTGGGTAAGAGCAACTATCAACCAGAACCAAAAGGTTTTGTTGTACCAATGCTTTTTTTTCTTTTTTTTTCATAAGCTGATTGATATGCAAAATTTGTATTAACTGTCATGTAATTGCATATCATGAAATATTTGTTCCAGGATATGTATTCATAAGCCACACCCACCATGCAAATCAATAAAAATGTTGACAACAGTAGAATTTGCACAAAAGTGAACAACATTGTCATAGCAAGTATGATGCAAACACAGTTGCTCATTATCCTATTTCAAGAATTTGTCAGAAAGCCCATCTTACTCATTAAAATTCAGGACATCACTACAACAACTTTAGAATGTATGTACAGACAATGACCCATCTGTGTACCACATATGGCATAAATCCAATATACCGTTCATGAGATATAGTATAGTGTTTACATCCTTAGCACATTTACATTAAGCCACACCTACCATGTATATTAAAGACATCTGTTGATAACATAAGCATACAATAACCAAAAATATTATCATACCAATAAGATGACATAAAACGGACATGCATTTGCTCATTTATCATTTTTTCAAAATTTTAACTCAAGCCCTCTGCCCACATATTAATATGCCTTAAATCACCTCCACAAACATTAGGGCACATCTGCAGACCATGAGCTATCTGTGTACTACACATGACGTGAATCCAGTTCATAGTTTTTGAGATATCGTGTTTACAAGCTTTTTGTTTACAAAATCATATTAAGCCCAGCCCACTATGCATATTAATGAGTCAACATTTTTATACAAAAAAAACATCACATACACAGCTAGCTAACATCATTATTATAACAAATATGATACAAAACAGACATGTGACTGTCAAAATAAGAGCATTTCAAGATTTTTATATTAAGCCCCACCTACTTATTGATTTGCATGATATCACCACCAAAAACAATAGGCACATCTACAGACCACGAGCTATCTGTGTACAACACATGACGTGAACCCAGTTTATAGTTTTTGAGATATTGTGCTTACAAGCTTTTTGTTTACAAAATCATATTAAGCCCTGACCACTACCCATATTAATGAGTCAAGAATTTGTATACAATGAACATACACACACCAGCTAACATCATTTTTTTTTATAATGTCAAAGAAGAATTTTTATACAATGAACATACACACACCAGCTAACATCATTTTTATAACAAATATGAAACAAAACAGACATGTGAATGTCAAAGAAGAGCATTTCAAATTTTTACATTAAACCATACCTACTCATTAATTTGCATGATATCATCACCCAAATCAATAGGGCTTATCTACAGATCATGGGCTGTCTGTGTACCAAATATGACATGAATCCAGTTTACTGTTCTGGAGATACCATGTTTACAAGCTCTTTTCAGCAAAATAATATTAAGCCCCACCCACTATGCATATTACTGTAATTCAACATTTTTACATCATGAAACATAAACACACCAGCTAACATCATAATTATACCATATGAAACCAAACAGACATGCAGCTGTTAAAATATGAACATTTCAAGATTTTTACATTTAAGCCTTGCTTACTAATTAATATGTATGACATCACAATCAAAAACATCTACAGATCATGGGCTATCTGTGTACCAAATATGACATGAATCCAGTTTACCGTTCGTGAGATACTGTGTGTACAAGCTCTTTTCAACAAAATCATATCAAGCCCCGCCTACTATGCATATTAATGAAATTCATTGTTTTTATATCATGAACATATACACACCAGATAACATCATAATTATCCCAAATATGAAACAATACAGACATGCTGTTGTTAAAATATGAGCATTTCAAGATTTTTACAGTAAGCCCTGCCTACTCATTAATACGCATGACATCACCACCAACAACACTAGGGAAACATCTGTGGACTATGGGCTATCTGTGTACAACATATGACATGAATCCACATTACCTTTCTTTAAATATTGTGTTTACGACCTAAGCATCACACACATACACACACACACATACATAAACACACATACATCATCATGACTGCATAGGTTCCTGATGGTATAGCATTGGAACCAAATATTAAAGAGGTAATATCCAGTGGAGGATCCAGGATTTTTCAAAGGGAGGAAAAGGGGGAAGGGGGGGGGGGGGCACACTGGGAGGTACCTGCTCTAGTTTTTCTTTGAAGTGAATTAGTACTATAAAACTATTGGAGTGGGTTTAGCAGAAGCACGCCTGGGATGTCTGGTTGCAAACATGTCTATGACTTCCCCGTATTCAATAGGTCTGTCTTTATGGATGAGCAGTAATATGAGGGCATGGAGTCTTGCCTTCCTTCATTGTGAACCTACGTGCTGTTGTGATGAATTTGAGAGATGAGTGAGCCTGCTCAACCTTTTTTTGTTACCTGGATCCTACAGCTCTTAAAAGAAAACTTTCTTTCTTAACAAAATTATTTCTTAATTTATCTTTTCTCTTCAGTGCCATTCTGAACATGATGGACCTAGAGGAATCCTTTGTAACATTGCCTTAAAGAAGGATGTAATACAGTCACACTTCCTGTCAAAATTGGAAAGATATTAGCCATTTTGCAATTTGTTCCATTCACACACTTACTGATTTGAAACATCTTTTAAGTCCTGGGAGTAGATCCTCCCCATCTTTTTTTACACAAATTCATTTATCAGAAGCTAATCATTACAACAAATTTGGCAATTTGATCTATCCTTAAACTAAATAACCAAGATCTCAGTTGTAGAGAAAGATATATTTCACATACATTACAAAGTCTTACCTAGTCTTTGTTCAGAAGAACCTACCAAATTTGTAAAGTACCTCTGAATATTGAAAATGTTAATATACTGAGAATTTTTGAGCATCTTTTGTGATAAACAAAGTCATACAAAAATACCGTTTTACTGTAATATAGTTTTACGAGGATATGATCCTTAACTGGTTAAATGGTTCTAATTGAGTACATATTCAATGTAAAATCCATTACAAGAATGAATAGTTTTAAGGTGTTGTTATCTTTGTAGAATAAATAGATTTGTACCTTTGATGGCAAAACCTTCTGCAATAAGTTTGAGTCGAGTGCAAGGTATATCCTGAGTGCAACTCATCTCATCTAGATTGGCTTTATCCAGCAATTTCATGGTCTCTTCATGCTCTGCTATGGCATAATGCAGTTTAGCCAAGAGAAGCAGGGCTTCTTTATAAAGCGCATTCTGCAGTAAAAAGAAAAACATGACACAGAAAATTACTCTATGCAATGTTCTACTGGTGTAACAAGAAGGTAACACAAAGATAATATACATGTACAGTACCTTAATGCAAGACAAATCTTGTGAGGTCATGCAAGTACAAAATAAACAAATGAAGAGGATACGACAATATATAAGAAAACAAAAAAACATTAATGGAAAAGACCGTAATATAGTTTTACGAGGATATGATCCTTAACTGGTTAAATGGTTCTAATTGAGTACATATTCAATGTAAAATCCATTACAAGAATGAACAAGACCAACAACCAATTTATCATAATTGGTTTGATTTGGTTTGTTGATGTTTAACGGCACCATGACAGTCAGAGTGAAATGTGCCAAGAGGGTGTTAAAAAGTAAGGTGCTTGAGTTAGGACTGAGAGGAAAGAGAGGTGGGATAGCAGGATGGAGGGAGAGAAGGTGGATAAGGGAAAGAAGTTAAGGTAATAAAAGGAAGCTGGGGAAGGTAAGGCAGAGAAGGGAAGGAAAGAGGCTTAGATTAGGTGGAATAAATTGCTGTCGTGGAGAAAGGTGATGAAGTTGGAGGTAGGATTGTTATTGAAAAGATCGAAAATTGAGATCACAATTGGTTGCTTACACTAAGCAATGTCCATTTCCATTTTCAAATGTCAACATTTAAAGACTTTAAATATGTATTTGGTTATGCTAATATGATTATTTAAAGACAACATGACAAAAATAATCATATCTAAGACAAACTTCAAATTTGGTTGTACATTGTATTCACTGTAATATGGAATAAAACAATATCCTCACCTTACTCCCAGCTTTCAAGACATGATTCAGATGATCCTTTGCATCCTTAAGATCTTCCTTTGCATCCTCTGAATTTATCTTTGTTGGTGGATGTTTTAACAAATATTGCTCCAGCATACATTCACCACTCACCAAGTGAGCAAGAATTTCTACAACAAAATATTGTTTTAGGAAACATCAAACAAGGCTGGTAAAATTCTATCATGATCATAATGATGAAACGCATGAGACAACCATTTAAAACGATTCAACAGCTTTCTTACAGGTCTTTGCAACAGAACCGTTCAATATTCTTAAAATCATTCATTTCTAAAAATTGATGAGCAGTTTTTAATTGATCTTAATTTTTTTTTAATCTTAATTTCATCTTAATTGTTAAGTTCTAAATTTTGAAAGTATTATTTTTCTGAGATATAGCTGATCCAAGTTTGAAGAATTTTCAATATAGAGCCTAGGCCTGTAATATTTTAACAGATAACATTCTGACTGTAGTATGCGCTATAGCAACTACATGGCTGCTATACATGGTCAGACAACGCTATATACTTTTTAACATTAAAACTGGTGCATTAGCTTATCATAGAAGCATAGATGAATTTTGACTACGAGCAAGAATAACTGAAAAGGCCTTTCCAGGATGATCAATGTCAAATTTTGACAATGTCTTTTATTGTCATGGATCACTTTTACATAACACAAAATAAATAGATATATGCAATGATACTATATTGAGACGTTCGCTTACGTTTTGCGCAAGAGTCTAATAAAAAAAACTATGAAAAGTTGCATTTTGTTCAAGAACCATTGCTGCTGACTTACCTTTCGAACAGCACCTTGTAATTATCATTATTTTACTTATCTATATAGCGCCTCTCCCATGGATCGAGGCGCTTTACAATCAAATTGTTGGAAGTATCTAATTAGTTCAAAAGCTGTCAAACAAAAAAGCGTCGGTGAAGTCAACATACGTACATGTATAGCATTAAATCGAACACTGCGCACACATGCGAATAATAACACTTTAGCATAGATGGTAAAGTAGCAAAAACACTCCTGAAGCTTGTAAACATGGCGTGACAATAAAACAATATTTCAAAAACAACTGAAAATCCCAAATATGTAAAATGGTCAATGTGTTGTTGTTTATTTTGTATTTCTCAATCTAAATCCTGGGGTTACGTTTATCAAGTAATAATATGCTGCCATCTCTTGTCCTAATTCGTCATGATTCATGATTTAAGTTTGTAATCAGAACGTTGAAAAAAAATAGCCTATATTTAGACTTCATTTAATTATATAAGGAATATCATTTATTGTATCAAAGACGAGATTATGGGGTGCAAAGGCCCCGATTCCCACTCTACTTTTTCCATATTTATATCTTTTATATAGGGACTGATTATATTTTAGTTGAAGTTATGTTCTGGGTCTTGCAAAATTTGGATGAGTTTTAATTAAATTGTGGTAAAAAATTGGTGGCAAACTGTTGTGTGTGATAATTTTCCTTCCTCGCGATGTTTGAGCAAGAATTCAGGAAGAAGTGTTTACTGACGGAATTTCAAAACAGCAGTTGCCAGTGCACTAGGATGATATGTGCACTAATTGTGTAAGCATTTCCAAAACTGAGGGATTTGCAAAGTGAACAGAAAGTCATTTCTTCCGTAATTTAGATGCTTTTTACGTACAAAATGTTCATCATTTCATTTGTAAATCAGTTTGAAAGATACTTTAAAGATTCAAGATGCTAATGAAATCAAAGTCATAACTCGTAAGTACTTTTGAGTAGGGTTTTTATTTCATGGTTAGTGTTGTCTGAATGGTTTTCAATGTTAAGAGTGCATAGTGCATTGTCTCACTCAGTACTGCAAGTATTGCCTAGTAAGTAGTGCCTACTGAGTGAGGTATTTATCACACTAGTAATATTTGTGAAGTCTCTCCAGCTTGAATGTGATTGATAATTATGAAACTATTTGCTACTGTAATGGTTTTGAGTAGATTTTAAAGCAAATTACAGCAGTTTATGCTGGATTAATGTTGTCTTTTCATGATGGCTAGGGTACACGTACTGTACACTTGAATTTAAAATGGCAACCATAGGGGTCATTAGTGCCATGCACTTGTCAGTTGTATGACTCACCCTATTACCCCGGCAATGTCAGTCAAAGGTCAGTCATTGACATATGAAACAGTGACTTACATATGTGTCATTGTACCAAATTGTCAGTCACCAGAGTGACTCTGGAGTGGGTCAATTTACTTCAGACCCATTCACTGTGTACAGAGGTGAGTGATTTGGGGTAAGACATTACACACAAAATGTCAGTCACCAAAGTGACAATGTACATCTTTTGATCACCCACTTTGGTGCAATGACTCACCTTGTCCAATGCTTTAGGGGTGAGTTTAGTTATTGTACACATCCATCAGTACGGTTGACATTGGGATTGCTGTACGAGGGTTGTTATAGATTGTATACAATTCCTAGTTTTTTTCAATTCACACGTTGTAGAAAATTGTATGATTGAAAAATAACTTACTTTTTGGATATTCTTATACCTAAATCTTTACCTATTTAGCACCACGACAGGATAAAGTTCTCCGATTCGATGTTTTGGTTGCCATTTTTCTGATCAACTATTTAAATGTCAGCAAATAAGTTTTAGGATGTTCCACTAAACTGTAGGTTGATTTTTCGCTGACAACATTTTTTTGCTTCATATAATTTTATTAAATAGTTTTAGTAAAAAAACTGTTTGCGAAAAAATAAAAATAAAACACCAAAAAATGTTTAGATTATATAATTGTAATGTATAAGTTATATCTTAATTTTCTTCCACAAATAATCTAAAAAATATTACCCTCACTAAAATGTTATAGCCCCGACAGCAGTGTTTTAAACTTTGACCATACCTTGGAGAGCTCATCAGACAATTTTTACAGAATGAAAAATAGCCCAGTAAATACTTTGATAAAAGTAACTAAAATCACTGTAAAAAGTTTTTGAAGACATGGATGTGCTTCAAACATCATGAATAAGCATTGTGGGTGAAGAAAAAAAGTAAAATGGTTTCGTTTTCACAATGATCTTAAAACTAAGATTTTAAGGGCTTTTTTTTAAAACAGTACAGCAGGGTAAAGTATTTTGTAGTACCCTCGGACAGCCAGCCATCACTAACGGCAGCCATACTAACACGGCTGGCATCAATCTGACAGTACTATGGGGAGTACTAGGGTGAGTCACACAATTGACAAGTGCATTAGGCTGCATAGTATTTTAAGTCTATCATGGCTCTCATAAATAGCTTCAAATTATCCCCGAATTTGCACCTAAGGAAAAATGTTTTTGAATTTTTTTGCAGGGAATGGATTCTTACATAATTTATTTTGCCATTTTTAAGAGTTGTATGACCACTGATGCAAGAATTTTGAAATAAGAGTCAAAGTTTATCAAAATTTGAATTTTTCCTATGCAACCTGCCTTAGGCTTAGTAGACATGATCGCTAATACAATACATAACCTCTTCTACAGTACAATGGTCACAAAAGAGCATGAAAATTATCACCAATGCCCTTAACTTTTGCCTCATGTAACCATACAAACATAAAGCTGAACATCTTTTTTCAACTTAAATTTTGGTAGATTTCCTGAATTCCTTGTAAAAAAGGGTAAAAATTGTCAATTTTTTGGAAGAAATTCAGTGTCTTGTGCACAGGACGTCAGCATTTGCAGACGCGCACATATAACTTGAAAAAGGAGGGGCCAAAGGGCGCAGATACAACAAACACTGCCTGTTTGTTACAAGACGTGACAATTGCATTGTTGTGCACTATTATAATTATTCAAATTTAACTACTTTAATGCCCTTGTTCTTTTGTTAATATTAATACATACAAATCGTATGCACCGACATAAGTAACAGGCACGTAGGATGCACATCGGTGCGTTCATATGCTCAAGGTTACACAGGTAATGCAGAAACGCACTCAAATTATGTCAATCATTTCCTTACACAAGCGCCCTCTCTTCTTATTGGTTGGGAAAAATGTTTACGTGCATATCACATTTTTGTCAAGATGCTCACAGAAAATCTGCCCAAACTATATTTTTGAATGTTAAATGTGTATCCTCTTTAGAAAAGCAATAAGCCAGTTCATGGTTACGAACACGCATGTCCGGAACTGCTTGTGGGGATAGGTCAAGTGGTAATGACAATGAGCGTGGTACGGTCCGACCATATGTAAACCAAAGCATTCTCTATGTTAATTCTAGCACAGGATGCCTTTGACATGCCATGTGGAACATAGAGATGGATGCCATGCAGTACATAGGGATAGCTGCCTTGTGGAACACAGGGAGGGGGCCATATAGTACATAGGATGGGATGGCATATAGAACATCTGAGTGGGATGCCATTTGGCATATCTTAGGATGAGATGCCATGTGGGACATAGAGATTGATGCCATGTGGAACATAGGAGGGTGGGACAAGGAGAGGGATGCCATGTAGGACAGAGGGATGCCATGTGCGACAGAGGAAGGACTCCATATGGGCATATGGAGGGTGACATGTGACACATGAGTAGGGATGCCATGTGGGACATAGAGATGATGTCATGGGGGACATAGGGATGGATGCCATGTAGAACATAGCAGGGTGGGACATGGGGATGGATGCCATGTGGGACACACTAAAGGATACTGTGTGGTACATAGGGTGGGATAGTATAAGTGGGGTGGACATTTAAGTGGGATGCTACTTGGTACATCTTTAGGATATGCTGCCATGTGGGACATAAAGATGGATGTCATGTGGAACATATGAGGGTGGGACATTAAGCGGGATGTCATGTGGGACAGGGAGGGATTCCATGTGGGGCATAGTGAGGAATGACATGTGGCACATGGGGATGGATGCCATGTGGGACACACTAAAGGATACTGTGTGGTACATAGGGTGGGATGGTATATGTGACATTTAAGAGGGATGCTATTTGGTACATCTTTAGGATATGCTGCCATGTGGGACATAGAGATGGATGTCATGTGGAACATATGAGGGTGGGACATTAAGTGGGATGTCATGTGGGACAGGGAGGGATTCCATGTGGGGCATAGTGAGGAATGACATGTGGCACATGGGTAGGGATGCCATGTGAGATAGAGATGGATGTCATGTGGGGCAGGGGTGGGATGACATGTGGGATATTGGGTTGGATGCCAGATGGAAAATCTGGTGGCGTGGATAGTGGGATGTTTTTTTATAATTGGACTTGTGATAATACAATAGCTTTAGGAGAACTTGGTAGAATAACTTTTGCTTGTCATACTATTCATAAGGTAATTTTATTCTTGCTGAGAGGAGATTATCATCATGGGGTTTGGAATTAAGAAATATCCTTTTCATGTTTGGATTCAGTAAAGTTTGGTTGAACCAAGGGGTGGGAGATGAAGCGCTATTTGCTAGCTGTTTGAAGCAAAGGGTTATCGATGTTAACATGCAAGATTGGAAAAGTAATTTGTCTTTAATGGATAGTCTCCGTACATACAATATTATCAAGAAGGATTTCTTTGTTGAAAATCATATTTTGCATTTGAAGCAATATTATCTCCGCAAATCTATAGCTAAGTTTTGGTGCAGTGCATTGAATATTGAAGTAAACAACGGACGTAAGGCCAGTGTTCCTTATGCACAAAGGTTTTGTTCTTTCTGTAATCCGCGGGTTATTGGCGACGAATTCCATCTATTGTTAGTTTGCCCTTATCTAACTGACTTACGTAAACATTATATCCTGTGTTATTATTGTCGCAATCCTTGTATGGAGCTATTTTTATCATTACTAAATACTGATTCCAAACAGCTTATGTCCCGTATAGCCCTGTTTATCTTTCATTCATTAAAATGTCGTGGGAATGTTGGGCAAGCAGTGAATGTTGTATGATAATTATTGTTCTGTGTTTTTTTACAATCATGATTGTAATTTGTATTTTGTTCCCTCAGTCATTCAGTTGTTGTATGTTATTGTGAAATTGTATTGTAACATGGGCCAGATGGCCTAGTTTACCAATGTAAATAAATGAAATGAAATGATATGTATGTCAATTAGAATCAATTTGCAAGCCATGACGGTACTTATCGTTTTTAATTTGATTTAATATTGTTATATACGCGTGGCATCCCACCACATGTCCTACATGGCATCCCTTCTTATGTCACACATAGCGTCCCTCCCTCATCCCTACCTTTGTCCCAAATTTCCCTCCTTCCTATTTCTAGCATGGCATCCGGTCCTCCTAGATCATTAGTAGATGCTCCATATGGCATCCATATTTATGTCCCACATGGTATCCTACCCTTTGTTTCACATGGCGTCCCTTGCTATGTGCCACATGGCATCCCTCCCTATGACCCACATGGCATCCCTCCCTATGACCCACATGGCATATCCTTATATCCTACATGGCTTCCATCCCTGTCTCAAATGTTATCCCCACCCCTATGTTCATATCTATATCCCAAATGGCATCCTACCTAGTTGTCCCACATGACATCCCACATGTCCCTAATCGAAAGAACATCCATTTTAAAAACACAAATACATACATGTTGTAAGGCACCGAATCCACTCAAATATTAAACAAAAAAATTGGAAAGTAGCGGTGTTATTCAAGGTGTGCCAGTGATGCTTATGGCAAGACATTCTCAATTGACCTGCATTGTGCAATACATATTACTGCTAGGCTACCGTGAACTGGCTTATTGAATTATTAGTAGATATTTACAAGGTGTAAAACTAATTCAAATTTCAGTGTGCTGATTTTCATGTTAAAATATGGAAGTCTTCATACCGAAAACCAAGTTGCCCAGAATTTATTGCCCAGAATGTATTGCCCAGAATTCATAGGCAACTTTTTTTGAAAACACACGTTGAAGCCCATTGATTTGGAAATAAATACTTAAAATACATATTCGCGAAACTACTCCATTAATTACGCTTATATAAACGCCCATATAAAGTTAAAAACCTCGCATAAATGATTCTTAAAATGGTATATATTACACATACCAATACCCTGCGTTTTAGTTCTCTTCTGTGAAACAAGCTGTTTTAATTTTTCCCAGTTACATTCACCACGAAATTTTTCAATTTCATTTTCTAGTTTGACGGCGGCCTTCTTCGAGGCGGCCATTTTTCCGTGTCGTCAATTATTGTTAAAAAATTTATTCCAGAATTTTGCCCTCTAAAAACTGGTTTAGCCACAATTAACTGTTTTATGCTTTCACTTTTTCATATCATCTGAGGCGACTAGAACGTTAAGTAAATGTCTATGGACTTTTGACTAAGTTTCCTTCATAATAGATTATAACGGATATTTTAAACCAATGAAAATTGAAAGATGCAAGGAAATCATCCAAATTGGTTGAAAGTTGGTTAATTGTTTTGTCCATTTTGCAGCTTCAAGTTGTATATTTTTAAAGCACCATTATGCAAATTTGTGATGTATAACTGGGCGATCTAGTTATCTTCATAACTTTCTTCAAGTTGTAAATAATTACAACCTTACTAGATTCTGTATACGTATACTTTCCTAATATCCAAAAGTTTTTAATACACAAAATACTAAGAAAAATATAATGCAATACTTAAGACTCAGAAAAAAAAGAAAAAAAAAATCAATTAGCAAAAAAATGTAAATAAATATTATTTAGAATACATTAAAACTTGTTAAGCAAGTGAGAATAAGGGCATCAACCTTGTACAGTGAGCCTTGTACACCAGTCATTCATAAACAGGAGGCTTCAGTCATTCCTATTGGGAATATTTATCCCCCTAGCCCCGGTTCCGCCGCCCCTGCTATACAAATGCGACAGAAACATAAAAACTTGAATATCCTGTTGACTGTTTTAAATAGTTTCTTCACTATATTCCTTTTAACGTGCATCTGGCCCTCTTTTGCTTTTAGTACTGATGCAGCCACGGGGTTACATGCTAAATTAAACGCTTCCAGTTTCAATTGATTACCAAAATTCAATTTATTAATATCAGACGTAAAGTTTAGGCTGTGTGCTGTTTGCTTTATCATAAGAGAACTGTTACAATATATTGCATTGCAAAGAATATGGTCGCGATGTGCTAAGTGTTAAGATTTTCAAGGATGGATGGAGGTTTTTAAGGTGAATGATGTGCAATTGACCAAATTTGACAGCATAGCATAGATAATACAATTTTGTCTATGTATACATTACAGAAAATAAACTCATATGGCAAGTCAAAAGAACTATCACGGAGACTCTATGCTTAAGACAAACTTAAACATAAGGTCCTCAAGTCATCAGCATACAAAAGGGTGGTGTTTCTAATATTTCAATAAATGAAAAATTATGGCTACGGACTGACGTTAATATTCCCTCTCAGGTCTTAAATAGCACATAATCCCCTCATGACCATAGGTGTATGAAGATAACAAAAAGGGAAGGGCACGACCATTGAGGCGCACCCCCGCCTTTAACCCACAACACACTGATACACACAGACAGAAACAAATCTGGGTAAAACCAATATGTTAATTCATGCGAAAATACAAAAACGTACACAATGGTCAATAATATTACCTGCACTGAATTTCTAACCGATTTTTTGCAACTATCATACTTTTTTTCTTCAAAACTGAAGATGACTCATGTGACCATTCTCGGCATAAGCGAAGGAGGTTAGGGTGCAGGGGCAAATCCATAACCACGATATTTTTGGCACCAGAAGCCAAATTTGGGCAAAGTCTATGTGTTGCTATACAATATCGCGCTCCTGTCCTCTTGATTCTCGGCATAAGCGAAGGAGATTAGGGTGCAGGGGCAAATCCCCTAACCACGATATTTTTGGCACCAGAAGCCGAATTTGGAAAAAGTCTCTGTGTTGCTATACAATATCGCGCTCCTGTCCTCTTGATTCTCGGTACTGACCTGAGAAAGGGCAAGGCTTTATAACTGTATTATAAAGAAATATTTGGCCAAATTTGCAATATTCAAGAAATACATATCCATCTTAGAAAAAGTAGCGGATCACGGGGAGAAAGGAGATTTTCTCCTGGCCTCGGATGTTGACCCACCCTCCAAAATCATGCACAAAAGTATCTTTTGCTTGTTTTGTGTCAATCATGGGAGTAGAAAGAGTCACCTCTTAGAGGGACGGGAGCAGTGGCGTGGTGGGTCATGTTTTACTTGGGAGGGGGGAAAGTGTATTTTGGCACCCCCCAAAAAACGCTTAAAAGAGTAAAACGTGGGACACATAGATCTAAATTTGCATGAGCCGTTTAGGAAATTGCCTAAAATAAGTGTTTTAAATCTAGGAATCGTCAAAGCCCTGGAAGGGGACAAAGGGAGCGAAGCCTCTTGAAGCGCTGCTTTGGCAAAAACTCCCGAAAATTGAAGGAAAGTTGCCGAAAATTGAAGAAATTTTCCTGAAAATTAGGAAAACAAAGTTTTCGAAAAGTGCAGAAAATTTCCCAAATATCGAAGAAAACTACTGCAAAATGAAAATAACTTCCCCAAAATTGAAGAAAACTTCCCAAAAATTATTTTAAAAATTTATGCCAAATGAAGGAAATTTCTCCCAAATTGAAGGAAACTGCCCAAATATTGAAGAAAATATACCAAAAATTTCCACCAAATTAAGAAAATTTCCCGAAAATTGAAAAAAACAACTCCCAAATTTTGAAGAAAATATCCAGAAAATAAAAGAAATTTCACAAAAATGGAAGCAAATTTCATGAAAATAAAGGAAAATTCCTGAAAACGAAGGGAAATTCCTAAAAATTGAAGAAAACTTCCTCAATATTGAAGAAAATTTCCGCAGAACGAAGGAAATGAAAATTTCTTCATT
This sequence comes from Chiridota heheva, assembly GCA_020152595.1. NCBI lineage: Eukaryota > Metazoa > Echinodermata > Holothuroidea > Apodida > Chiridotidae > Chiridota > Chiridota heheva. Next base: position 1,263,439 of record JAIGNY010001448.1, read on the forward strand.
TTCGGATCTGTTATCGAATTTTCCAATAACATTTTCTAATTATCTTTAGATTTTACCACTATTTACTGCCTGGCCTTATATATTAGCAAGGCTTAATCCGGCCCTGCAAAAAGTTTTGCATATCGAGAGCGTTAATTACGCACTCATTTTAGGGTAGCCTATGTGAAATTAGTAAAATTTTAAGGAAATCGAAAGTGGTTTTGAACTTCAAGGCTTCTTAAATATATAACTGTAAGCAGCTGACGACAAACTTTTAATACATTATATGTATGTGAATCATGCAAATACAAATTAATGTTGTTGCAATTTATGTTTAGATTGAAAGAAAAGGGCACGGTCATTCAGTGATTATAGAATTCAAACCAAATGGCCTTAGGACCCTTTCTTTAAATTCTCATGCAACTGAAATATAGTGTTTTAAATGATTTAGGAGCATCTTTTATCTATAAAGCCACACTGTTTTTATTGTCTCAATAGTGTTGAAAATTATGTGCCCCAATTACTTCAACTAACAGGGCATTTTTGTAATAACTTGGGTGCATGTTTCTTAAGAAAAACCAAAGGACATCTTGTGAAGGGACACTTTTTTGTCTTTGAAAAATTGGGAGGAAAAACATACTCCAATGAATGTGTTGTACATGGTCCCTATGCATCATGAGTTTTGGGGTAAGCATTGAATAAGCATAGAAATCAGAAAATTGGTTTGATTTTTAAAATATGGCTAAAAGCTAAAAAAATTACTCTTACTTTTTTGTTTCTTTAAAAAGTGAGAAGTAGTATAATAAGGTGGTTATACTGACTCCTCTTAATGTAACTCAAATTTACTGTTAAATTTACAGAGAGATTTAAAGGGAAGATCAGCGCTAATTGACATTAACACTGATCTTCTGTTTAAATCTCCCTTAAATTTGATAGTAACTTTTTAGTTGCATTAATCAGTGGAGAATAATTTGATTAAACTGTAAACTCTAATTTGATAATTTCAGCGAAAAGGTATACTTAACTTTAGATACGGCGGTTATAACAACTTTCAAATTCCAGCAATGTATATTTAACTCACTTTATAATTCCCACTATAATTTTAACTAAGTTTAAAATTCCAACTATGTTTTTAACTAACTTTATAATTTCGGCGATATATATTTAAGTGACTTTGAAAATCCTAACTATTTATATTTAACTAACTTTATAATTTTAATAGTCCAAAGAGATATAGATTTAAGCAATAGTTGTGTTATTAATATATACAATTAAGAATTTTTAATCCACACAATACAAAGATCCCAGAGGAGGGAGTTATTAACATATATAAGAGATCTACATTTTATTTTCTAGGTGGTATTATATATTCCAAAATAATTATACTCTTAAAAAGAAATTAGAATATATAATAAAATGTTCCTACATAATACAAACTTAAATAATTTTAACGATGCTTATGGAGCTGTGGAAGCTTATAAGGAATTATCACCAAAGGAGATAACGGAAGTAAAATTAAATTCCAAATCCAATATATTTTATGGACCGTGTGTATATACAAATTTATGTGTAAATAGATATATAAGTTATTGGATTAAGATACAAGATAAATATTACGAGTTATTTGCGGATAGGAGCATAAATAAATTTTACATATTAAACAAACATGGGAGATGTTTTAGTAAACCTAAACAATATTTTAATTTTAAAGTAGATAAAGATCTTTTATTTACAAATTGTAACAGCATTAATGGAACATGTTATTTATGTGGTATAAAATTGATAAAAATTGTATAAGTTCTAAAAATAACGATAAAATAAAAAAAATAATAACAGATAATATTACACAAACAAAGGAATTGAAGGAGTTGGAAAATAAACCAGTAACAACTAATATATTAAACATATTAACTAGTTTGGATGTATATAGTAAACAAACAATAACAAATATAAGTGTGGAACTAAATATTAAGGACAAGTTTAATGTGTATAGTATTTACAAAAGTACATTTTGAAATAAGGCTGCATGAATTCTAATAACGGATACAGGTATACTATCTGACTATACAGATCCAATTATTGGATAAAGATCAAATTTGATAAAATGTTACCAAAACCTAAAGTACAAAAGTTGAATATATTTAAAATGGATACTAAATTTAAACCTAGTAGGAAAAAGGAGTATAATGTTTGTATCATTTAGTTCCCTCCACAAGTTTGTAAAATATTTGTAACTTTATGTGTTAATTGTGGACATTTATCTGGAAATTGTAATTCTTTATCGTTTATTAAATTATTATAACATTTTAAAAGTATTTTATCGTTAATTTTGGAACTTATACAATTTCTATCCAATTTTATACCACATAAATAACATTTTCCATTAATGTTGTTACAATTTGTAAATGAAAGATCTTTATCTACTTTAGAATTGAAATATTGTTTAGGTTTATTAAAACATCTTTCATGTTTGTTTAATATGTAAAATTTATTTATGCTTCTATCCGCAAATAACTCGTAATATTTATCTTTTATCTTAATCCAATAACTTATATATCTATTTACACATAAATTTGTATATACATACGGTCCATAAAATATATTGATTTGGAATTTAATTTTACTTCCGCTATCTCCTTTGGTGATAATTCCTTATAAGCTTCCACAGCTCCATAAGCATCGTTAAGATTAATTACGTTTGTATTATGTAGGAACATTTTATTATATATTCTAATTTTTGTTAAAGAGTATAATTATTTTGGAATATATAATACCGCTAAAATATAAAATGTAGATCTGAATCTAAATAGGTTTAGTCGGCAAAAATCCTTCTAGAGGACATGAACGCCAACCGAGCGTAGCAAAAGTATGAGAAGAAAAACAAATCAAATAACAAGCTTAGCAAGTTTAGCTTTGAAACAGTTTAGACTTGGTGCATTTACAATGTCCGATGGTAAAGCATTCCAATCTTTTAGTGTTTGAGGAAAGAGGGAGTATTTATAAACATTATTTTTAGCATAAGAAACGTGGAAATTCAGATCACGGTTATTTCTTGTATTTATTCTTGCGTTTGGGATCAGGTTACCCTTATCAATGGCGACAAGACTGTTATTGATTTTATATAGCATTTTTAGACGTATTCCTTCTTCTTGTTATTAGCAGGGGCCAATCTAATTGATAAAGCATGCTAGTGACACTGGATTTATAAGAGTAGTCTGCCATGATACAGGACCTGGCTGCTCTCCATTGAATTTATTCAAGCTTATCTACATCGCACTGGTGATAGGGTCCCAAACTACTGATGCATACTCAAGTACTGGCCTAACTAGAGCTTTATGTGCAGTGGTTTTAACGTCAGTGGGACAGTTTGAGAGGTTACGTCTTAATAGGCCAAGTACAGAGTTTGCTTTGTTGGTGATGTTGTGTATATGTATATCCCATCTGAGTTTATTATCAATTTCAACACCTAGGTACGGGTGGGAATTGACATGTTTTAGCGGCTGGTTGCACAAGGTATAAATTGGTGATTTAAAGCATTTTCTAGGAATTATTGAGAGGATGTAACATTTAGAGGGTTGAAATTCATTTTCCATTTATTTTGCCATTGTTCAAGTTTATTTAGATCATCTTGGAGGATTTGTTTTCCAGAGGGTTTATCACTTGTTCTATACACAAAACAATCATCAGCACACAGTCTAACCGTGCTGTTTATATTATCAGGGATGTCATTGACATATAAAAGGAAGAGTGAAGGACCTAAAACGGTACCTTGAGGTACACCAGATAGAACTAAGATAGTCAGACTATCACGACTGAGATAGATAGTCAGGTGGCTCAGTTGGTAGAGTACACGACACGGCTGAGATGTTGGAGGTACCCGGTTAAAGCCAGGACAGGTCTAACCAGTTTTCCACAGCTATGCAGACGGATACGCCAATCATCAAAGCAGAAGTATCGTCGTTTGCAGCTCCTGCTCCTAATTCAGCTTGAGAAAAGTGGCAATGGTTGAATGGTGCTCGCCGTTCTTCGGAGGGGACGTTAAGCTGTCGGTCCTGGTGGTAGGACAGTCACACCCTACCTGGTTCTCTGAACACTTCTCGAAAAGAGTAGGGTGAGAACCTGGTGTTCATCCACTTCCGTCCCGGTTGCACGAGACAAGCATCTGCTATGCAGGCTATAGCTTGGCGTCTATGCTCCATATAGGATTCTTGCCGAGTTCCTGTAAGGGAGGATCATATACAAACAAACAAAATTGTTTAGGATTTGAGATTTCGCCATCACAGACAACACGCTGAATGCGGTTGCTGAGGAAGGATGCAAACCAGGCCAGTAGATTTCTATCAATGCCATATGCGGAAAGTTTGGATAACAGACGTTGGTGTGGGACTTTATCGAATGCTTTTGAGAAGTAGAGTATAGCCATAGAGATGGTATCTCTAATATATATTAACAACTCCCTCCTCTGAGATCTTTGTGTTGTGTGGATCGATTCAAGAATTCTTAGTTGTATATATTAATAACAATACTATTGCTTAAATCTATATCTCTTTGGAATTATAAAGTTAGTTGAATATGATGAGTTGGAATTTTAAAAGTTAGTTAAATGTATATCGCCGAAATTATAAAGTTAGTTAAAAATATAGTTGGAATTTTAAAATTAGTTAGAAATATAGTTGGAATTATAAAATTAGTTAAATATACATTGCTGGAATTTAAAAGTTGTTATAACCGCCGTATCTAGAGTTAACTATACCTTTCCGCCGAAATTATCAAATTGGAGTTTACAGTTTAATTGAATTATTCTCCACTGATTAATGCAACTAATAATTTACTGTTAAATTTAAGGGAGATTTAAACAGAAGATCAGTGCTATGTCAATTAGCGCTGATCTCCCCTTTAAATCTCTCTGTAAATTTAACAGTAAATTTGAGTTACATTAACAGGAGTCAGTACAACCACCTTACTATACTCTTGAGGGCATGTTCCCCAGTCCCCTTGGTTCCTACACCTATGCAGTCATGATATAGCAAGAATTATGCTTCTTCACTTCGGAGCTCGATTTCATGCTTGTAGTCTTCCAACCCAAAATGTAGGCTTGGGTCGCACCGACCCCGCAATAGCCATGATATGACATTTCTTGAAAACTTTTCGAAAGAGTTAAAAAAAAAGTTCTTTCTTGACCTTTGGCCCCTAATGAGTATGCAAATCTAGGCCTATGTACAATAACAACGCACGATATAACATACTGTACGATCGTCGACTGCGCTAGCTTGCGAGATCTACAAGTGGAAATGGTTTGGTAATTTAAGGACACCCTTACTAACTGGGCAGGGAGTTGGAATTGGTGCTACGGTGGACGCTGACAGCAGTTAAGAAAACAATAATATTTCTCAGGCCAGCTTGCATACCATGCACTGACCCTTCATCGACAACCTCATCAGGTCTCATTCATCATTTCTTACCAGGGTTGAGGTAAGTCATGTAACGTTACACTTGTTGCCTTCCTTCTACAGATCATAGCTTGCAGTTGCAAATATGCAGTTGGCAAGAGCCAGCAGTTACAGGCAGTCAGGGTTAAACTTTAACGAGTGATTATTCCAAAACACATTTAGCCCTGACTTAAAACTGTTAATTGATGGTGCATTATACAACGTGACCATTCAAACTGTTCCAAGTATTGATGGTGCAAAAAGCAAGAGTAGATAGGTGTAATGCAGGGTTCTAGCTACGGTGGGCGGCACCGGGCGGGCCCGCCAAGGACTCACAATTTTCGCCTGGCACTCACCTCTAAGGTTCACTCTTCTGCCCTTCACTCAAAGTTCAGTTCGGGTAATTTAGTGATTAAACAGATCTCCTTTAATCTCGCTCTATTTACGTCATTCGCTGATTTACACACATAACATAACATACATTACGCACAATAAAATCTGATCAAAACAACTGAGCTATATAGAAATTTAATGCAATTGAAAGTACATATTATCTTAAAAACACTCATACATGTCACCTACATAAACATACTCACATGCACACAGTTAAGCTTCACGTTTGAATCCTTGTAAATCACTGTTGGCAGCTTGCCAAGTCCGCTTCATACCATACAAACAAACTTTAACAAAGTAAATATTATACCCCCAGGGCCCTAGGCATGCTTATAGACTGGTTCAAATGTAAGTAACCAATCACACATTACAATGGACTGATCTATATTCTATATTGAATATCCATTGTGTTTTCTAGTCTCATTGTACATAAAATATTTTGTAAATCCTTCTAGCATTCCGATTAAAAAAAGAAACAAAAAAACAATTTCGTTGAAATTTGTCAATAGAAGTGAACTAAATTTGAATAGTTCTTCATGGAAGTAGGGTCTAGAAGGTCACCCTGGGCATGCCACTAATTGTCACTGGAGCCCGGCACTCAAACTTGTCTAGCTAGAACCCTGGTGTCATGTTGTCCTGCATCTAGGTTTTTTAAAATTTCCAAGTGTGACCTCTTTTCCAGAAACTTTTATCTTGCTCATAAAAGGTCTTAAAATTAATGTCTTCCAAACCATGTAAAATTGTATACACTTGTATCATATTATTTCTGATCTGTCTATACTGAAGTGAAGGTACAGCATGCCAATAATTCTAATCATAAACATGAAGTCTGTCTCATTTCAAAACAACTAGGCCCTGAGGCCTAACGTTAGGCCTCAAAGATCTTGAATAGAAAGAATCAACTCGGGTCAATCAATAATCAAGAAATATTGACTATTAGGTGTACAGTGTAAGTAACATTTAATGTTGTTATCTTGATTATATTTTCCATTGAGATTTTTATTTAGACTAGTATTAGAGGGTTCTTGCATTGTCCATATCTTTGCTTATTTTTGTGGGTGTTAGTTTAGTTTATTATACTGTTGTGACATTCTTCACTGTGTCCACTGCTCAGATTGTTGGCTCTAATTTGAATAAACACTCTCTTTCCCAATATTTTAGCCTTTTCTTATTGCCAATTCAATTGATGTAAATTGTATTCCTTTTTATCAGGTGTTGTATTTTTGCATTCTTTCATTGTGAGCAGAATTATTATAATTCTGTTGTATTTGTGTACTTGAACTTGCTTTATTGGTTCTGATGGGATAGCATCAGGAACCTATGCGGTCATGGTGTGTGTGGGGTCACGTGTGTGTATGTGTATGTGTGTGTGATGCCCAGTTGGTAAACACAATATCTCAAAAACCATATGCCAGATTCATGTCATATAACTCATGGTCTGTATATGTGTCTTATTGTTTTTGGTGTTGATGTCATGCATATTTATGAGTAGGCAGGGCCTAATGATAAAATCTTAAAATATTTATATTTTGATAGCCACATGTCTGTTTTGTATCATATTTATTGTAATGTTGTTAGCTAGTGTCTACATGTTCATGGTACTAAAATGTTAAATTTCATTAATTTGCATAGTGGGTGGGGCTTAACATGATTATGTTGAACAGAGCTTGTAAATACAGTATTTAAAAAGCGATACGGAGGATTCAGGTCATATGTGGTACACAGATTACCCATGGACTGCAGATGTGTCCTATTGTTTTGGCGGTGATGTTATGCATATTAATGAGTAGACAAGGCAATGTTAAATCTTAAAATGCTCATATTCTAATAACCGAATATCTGTTTTGTTTCATATTTTGTATAATTATGCTGTTAACAAGTGTATGGTAGAGCTGTGAACGTTTAGGGATTTCAGTAAACGTGTACACGTCAAAAAAAGCGAGCGTGTATCGTGTACACGAGTTTAGTACCGTAATTTTCGGAAATACACCAAAATTGCTCCAAAACTACGGGGCGAAGTAAAAAAATCGCGCAACCAGTATGGCAAAAGTACTGACTGCATTGCCCAAATAGACGCTGAGTTTTGCTTTTCAAATCGTAAAAAGTTTACTTCTACAGTATAAATCATCATTTTTATGGAAAATATGCATGGAAATTCAGTTTAGAAAGAACAGATAACTTCCTCTCAATGTCATTTAAACTCAACATCGCGTAACTTTTTTGTCCTATTTGCTACGGCTTTCAAAGTTCTGTGAAAATCTTGCAAACTGAGGCCTATGATATACCTAGCCGTAGAACATTTCAAAACTACGCCACCACCACCAGGGAGTTCTAAAATATCAGCCCTCTCGAAAAATGGCTGCCATCTTTGCGAAGCATGCAGAATTTCAGCTCTGTTAAAACCTTTTTCTGATTTTTTATTATGCAATATTTTTTCTTTCTTGCAAAATTTATTTGACTCATCAGGTAATATTTACATGTAAATGTACTGATTGTCACGATTCAAGTGTTTTTTGGTCGATGAAACGGGCCTTGATTGGCCTTGATTGCGTAGGATTTAAAGCCTTATGGCCTAACGTTAGGCCTATTGTTAGTTTCACTGTCTACTGCTGCACATTCGCGGTGCATTTTACAAGTTAGATTACTCAGATTTCGGCGAAATCAAAGTGCATAATATCCCCATTCATTGGTGATTACTGCGCATTTGTGATTCGCACATTTGAAAAGGATTATGCTAATCGGGTGTACAGTTTGTAAAAAATCATTGATTGGAATTTTGTCAGCCGAATGTGTGTGATTTGAATCATGAATATTGATTTTCAACGGCAAGACACTAGTCCTATAATGTATGAAAAACGATTACTCACAATGAAGTATTTAGTAAATGTTTACAAGATTTGCGAGCGTGTAGCGTGTACACGCTAAACGGTCACAGCTCTAGTGTATGGCATGTTAATGGGATAAAAGTTTATTTAGTTGTCATTGTTATTTTGAGCCCATTGTGCAATTACATCTATTATACAATTACAATAGCTAAAACTTAAAATCCATATTGCGCATCGGAACCTCAAAACCTTTGGTTTTCTGGTTTTTACTATAGGACATTGTATTACTTTGTTCCGGCTGTATTTTTGTACTATGATTTGATTCTCCTTGCAAAGCGCATTGAGACCGTCGGTATAGATGACAATACAGTAGCCTTCCTGGAGGGGCAACTCGCAAAACCTTATGTTGAGCTGCAATGGAAAATCCCATCGCACACAGAGATTATTTAGAATATCTCAACTTAGAATTTTGTTCTTTGATATTCAAAGAATTGTTTATTAATTACCTTCCTAAATTTTTTTCTTTAAATAGAAATCGAGCAGAAAACAAGCAGGTGACTGCAGAAGTTGTTAGCCATCTTTCCACAAAAAATATATGAACATTCATGAGATTACATGAAGATCAATCAGTCGTTTTGTTCAATTGTTTAATATGAAAATATAATCGCGCAATCTAAACTGCAGATGAAATGCCAAAATTATTCTATGAACCCGAAAGTTATTCTTATGAATATTGATTGCCAACTACTGTAGAATTAGTTAAGAGCACATCAGGACATGGAAACTGCTTTTTTTTTAAGGATTCTAACAGAGTTAATAGAGTTTTAATGTTGGTATTCATGGTAGATATTGATAATAGGTATATATTCAATATTAGTGTTCAGGAATTTTAGTTGGGGGATTTAAAAGTGAATTTCGGAGAACATTTGCAAGAAATGTGTGGTTTCCGACAGGTGGTTCTCCATTGACTTAATTCCCACAAAGTAACTTTGCAAGTACTCCTCGACAGAGGCTACTGTATTGTTGACTATAATGTGCTATATTATATAAAAGTATGTTATCAATATTATTATTTTTTCTGTAATATACATTTTGTAGCTTTAGCATGCCAATTACATTTGAATTGATTTTTGTTTGGTTGTTTATTGTTTGTTTTTAACTTTGCAAATAAACTTAGCAGATTTGTAGAGATCCATATTTTACAAGCATCTACAGTATAAGGTCTATAAGCATGCCTTGGGCCCCCGGGGGTGTAATATTTACTTTGGTAAAGTTTATTTGTATGGTAAGTGACAGACTTACCAAGCTGCCAGCAGTGATTTACAAGGATTAAAACGTTAACTTGAACTGTGTGCGTGTAAGTATGTTTATGTAGGTGACATGTATGGGTGATTTTAAGATAATATGTACGTTCAATTGCATTAAATTCCTATATAGTTCAGTTGTTTTGATCGGAATTTATTGTGCGTAATGTATGTTATGTTATGTGTGTAAATTAGCGGATGACCTAAATAGATCGGGATTAAAAGGAGAGCTGTTTAAACACTTAATTAATTAACCGAATTGAACTTTTGAGTGCTGGGCAGAAGAGTGAATCTTAACTCTGAGTGAATCTTTGCTTCAAGTGCAGGGCGGGAATTGCAAGTCCTGGGTGGGCCTGCCCAGCTTCGCCCACCGTAGCTAAAACCCTGGTAATGTGGTATATAAATAAACATTCATATCATCAACGTGAAAACGAGAGAAAATCTGTGTTGTTTTCCCCCAAGTTTTACAAAAGGAGAATTTATTTATTTAACCTCATCCCAACAGGGCAGGTGGATGGAAACAGATTAAGCTGCATTGTTACATTGTAGGGGAATAATTGTAGAAGAAAATAAATTCCAGATTTTACTTGCTATTTATTTGCACTCTGTGCAAAATGTTTGAATTTTATAATTTGTCATCATCATCCTGATTGTGATGTAACCTCCAATATCTCAATAAATAAATAAATATTCTGCAGGCTGCTTGCTGCGCATTGGATAAAGAATATGACACACTTATTATTGGAATATGCTATAACGATTGTATATGCATCGTCAAGTTCATAGGTTCAAACAGAGTCAATTCATTGGATTACAATTCTGACTCGAGTCATTTTATGGATTTGAGTTATAAAAACTTACATTTTCTGAGACGGAAAACAAACATGTTTTAGTTTTTTGTTGTTTTCCTTTTAGTACTGTACCAGGGTTGAAAAAACCACTCGTCTGCTTTGCAAGCCAAAAATAGTAGTGGCGAGTAAAAATATATTCATACTGTGGAATTTACTTGCTAATTGTATAAATGATTGCCGAGTGACTTTTGTTGTATTTTTCCAACCCTGTACTGTACCTTTGTAAAACTGTACCAACTGAATGCTACAGAATATGACCATCATATAAATTAATTGAACAGTAGAAACGCAAATGCTTAAAATCATAAATCATAACATTGATAAAATTATGAGGGTTTTTTGGGTATTATTTTCTTTTTAGAGTACAACACATGACTTGTCTTTCTCCTTAAAAATTTGTTCCAGCAAATCACAACCACAAACTTACTGTAGCAAATAGTGAGACCGCTTTATCTTAATTAAAATAACCACACAATAAGGACTTCATCCATTGCTAATATGATACTAAGCACTAACTTCCACAACAACTAAGGTTTTCAGAATAAAGAAAATATAGAGGACAAATCTGACCCGACCTGGTTATGTATCAGGTCGGGTCTGACTGTTTGAAACTTTAGGGAGCAGAACAACTAATGATAAGAATGCTTCAATGAAATGTTTACTGAAGAAGAAGAAAATGAAATTTTGATCATTTCTAACATGGTTAGTTTTTGTTACAGACTAATATTCTGTGGGAGGGAGTATTTGTTACTGCATGTAGATCTGAGGACACTGTATCTCAATCCAAGCAATTTGATGTTGTTCCAATCCCACAGTAATTGAAAGCCTGAAGGGTATAAACATTTGAGTTGTAAGCTTTATTTCCATCTCTCGTTAACAGGCTTTGCCTAAAGGCACAATATAATTTATCCATTACAAAGTCCCAAATGTTTCATGCATTCACAATTCGATTTCCCTCTTTCTTAATTTTGACTCCGACTGTCGCGGTGCCGTTAAACATCAACAAACCAATCTTAATTTTTCTTAGCTCAGTACATAAGGCCTAAATTGTTTTTTTTGTTTGCCCTTTCTTGTGGAAAATTGTAAGGGAGGCGGTCGAAAAAAAGTGTTTTTTTCTCCACAGATCACTAAAATGGAATATTTCCAGATAACACATTTGACCAACACTGGTTCTCTCAGGGTTTATAGTATCAAGAACACCTATCAAATGGAATTAAAATACTTCACTCCATTTTCAGATTGTTGGTTCCTTTTATTTTGCTCAGTTTTTATATCTCACTGATGCTTTTTGTGTGATTTGGGATTTTCTTTTCCTTGCCTGACACTCACTACAAACAGGAAGGACAACTTTGTACTCTATCAGTCAATCACAAGCTCTTGTGGGCGGTGGGCTTCATTTTCTCCACAGCAACAGGCAACAGTGGTTGCCATGCCATTTTGTGGGGATTTTTAAGAAGCTTAGGATTTTTTTTTGGCAAGTTAGAGGTGGCGGAGGAAGGAAAACAAACAATTTTTTTTTAGTCTTGATGTTGCGTAGTATACCTTCATCTAAACATAAGTTAAAACAAATTGTTGCACATATTTGCTATTGAAGAGAGGAAAAGTAGCACATTCACCTGATAAGCGAAAGTTGAAAAAACTGTTGTCAGCGGTGTGTGTGTGTGCAAATTGCAAACCAAGTATTACAAGACCATTTACGAATTCACACCCAACCACGCTATCTGACTGACCCAATGCATGTACTGTATAAGGCTAGTACAGTAGTACAAGCAAGTTACATCACATAATTTAATGTGTTTTGGCTCTGATTAACATCCCTAGTTACAAATGAAACTTTTTGTGAATGACCCTAGATTTATGTATTGTCATAAAAACATGATTAATGAATGGGTTTTCAAGCCAGGTTGTTGACATTGACTTGGTTATCATGTTATGTCTGTCCGCACGTCGTACCTTTTTGAAGCAGTTTTTTTTGAGTGTGTTCAACTCTCTCTCTGGGTTTTTGTTGTATCATATTTTTGAAAGTTTTTTGAGTGTGGAAAAACCATCGCTATAAATAGCTGTAGCATGGTTTAGAGGAGGGTGAATTAATTATGTGATCATTATTAGAATAACAATGTACTATAAAATGAAGATAAATTATCCCCGTGCTGTCACGAGCTTGGTTTGTAAATCAAACCAAGCTGGTATGGTTCACATTTCACAATGAGGTCGCAAGTGAAAATTACCATTCATTCTTTCAAAAAGTTTGTATTCCTTTCCCTCATCTCATTTTCATGTATATGATAAACCTCTGAACAATAGTCCTGGTAAAAATTGTTCAGATTTTAAAAGAATGAAAGATTTCATGCATTTTGTTTTGAAAAATTTCTTTTTTTTCTCCTGTAAATATGTTTACTCATAGTAGTTGCCTGTGAGCAATGGAATCTTCTGTAATTGACCCATACCACGTGTTAATCGCTTGGGGGTACAAGCTCAAATGATTTTATTGGTTTGAAGTGGAGCGAGTTTACATATGTTTTTGTGGACCCGTTAGGTCATGGAGCTCTTAAGTTAATAGCTCCATGGTTAGGTACAGTAATAGCCTGTTAGTATGCATGAATTAATAATATTATCTCTGCATTCCGCTCTGCATATCATTTCACAAGTAGAAAGTACAAACAGAATGTTCAAATACAGATGTGTTTTGCTGTTTTATATGATTCTGAATGACCGAAAATATTGTTTATCATTGTTGAATATTTCAAATCAATGTGGAAGTAAATCTTATCTTCAGAGTGCCGAGAATTGCTTTTGCTTTGGTGCTTGGCCTGTGTTATAAAAAGAAAATGTTTTCATAGCTCCTTGCTGAAACAAGGTCCGGTTTAAGTACAGAATACAATGTATTTTAGTTTAATTTTCAATCCTGATGTATTCAAATCATGTATCGTTTTTTTTATATATATTTTTTTCTTTTCATTTTGGCAGTTTTATAGCACATTGAAGAAGGCGAATACCACATAAGGCTATAGGGTGGGAACCTTTGGTGGCTGAAGTATAATAGAAAATGCCATTAATGTACAAACAGGGACTATTTAAAGTAAAAGCATAGCAAGAATGATTATCAAAATTAAAAATAACAGAGGTTTGCATGATTTATGAGGATTTTTGCTTGAACAGTTTTTTTTTTTTTTTTTTTCCAAATAAGAGCCACGGCCTGGTCATGGTTAATGTTTCAAAGAATTATTGAGTATCAAGTGGGTGGGATCTGAACTGTAAGATTTTCCCACTGTAGCAGGCACGTAGCCAGAAATTACAGGGAAAGCCAACCTCTATGAAAAATAATTTTCACCTGAGTAAACCATACATAAAGTGGAAAAACTCAAAAACATAACCAATACAATAATATTTAAAATGTCCCAAAAAAATTGATATTCAGCAAAGCTCCCCCGTATGTGCCTGCGCTGTAGGCTATATGCAATTCAGCAACAAATGTACTGCGTGATCAAGTATACGCTGGCTAGCATGGCACCATAAGATGCATTTAGAGGCTTAATTGATCTGTTTTACAACTATCCAACAAATTTCTTTTCTTTTTATGTGAAAGAAATTGAAATCATAACTATGAATTAGAAATCACGAGCAAATAAGGGCATATAGATGGCCTGTTGACATGGCCTTTTTCACAACTTTTTGACTGTCTTGGGACATCAGGACCTGTTTATTGCCTTTCGGACCTAAACTGACAAAGGGGTAAAATCGGCATCATTTGAGGGGCAAATGGGTATATAAAATCACTTTACATGCAAACAACATAAAGTTTATTAATACATTTTATTTATCAATGCCTCTTTTATCATTTTCAATGCATAAAAAAAAAAATACTGTGATACAAACATCGTCAGCAGCTATCATATATCAGTGCAGTACACTGCAGTTATAGTTACTGTAATGCACTTATGATTAAGGCTTGTTTACATTATTGGCTGAAAAACCTTTTAAAACAGGTTTTGCTTTTGGAAACCGACCAGTTTCATGTCGGGGCAAAACCGTGCAAGATTATTCCCGAGGATTTTCATTTTCATCTATATGATAGAAGATTTGAAAGAAACAATTTGGTGCAAAAATCATGTTGATATCTTTTTCCGTTCATGCGTTATTGCATTTCAAAGATAGCGTGAGTGTGGGAAAAACTGAAAAGTGACCTCACAGTGTACAGTGTGATGTCATAAAGGTAAATCCAAGACAATTGTTGTGTATTTCTTTGAAAATTAATTGCCTCTTCCTAATTCACTAGAAGCATTTTTTGGTAATTTATTGAGATGGGGTATAACATAACCTTTATAACAACATGCTTTGCCCATCTGCTCATGAACCTTAGGTATAACATACCCTTTATAACAACATGCGTTGCCCATCTGCTCATGAACCTTAGGTACATGTATAACATGCCCTTTATAACAATATGCATTGCCCATCTGCTCATGAACCTAAGGTATAACATGCCCTTTATAACAACATGCTTTGCCCATCTGCTCATGAACCTTAGGTATAACATGCTCTTTATAACAATAGGCTTTGCCCATCTGCTCATGAACCTTAGGTATAACATACCTTTTGTAACAACATGCTTTGCCCATCTGCTCATGAACCTTAGGTATAACATACCTTTTGTAACAACATGCTTTGCCCATCTGCTCATGAACCTTAGGTATAACATGCCCTTTATATTAACATGGTTTTCTCATCTGCTCATGAACCTTAGGTATAACATACCCTTTATAACAACATGCATTGCCAATCTGCTCATGAACCTTAGGTATAACATACCCTTTATATTAACATGGTTTGCTCATCTGCGCATGAACCTTAGGTATAACATAACCTTTATAACAATATGCTTTTCCCATCTGCTCATGAACCTTAGGTATAACATACCCTTTATAACAACATGCTTTGCCCATCTGCTCATGAACCTTAGGTATAACATACCCTTTATATTAACATGCTTTGCTCATCTGCTCATTAACCTTAGGTATAACATAACCTTTATAACAATATGCTTTGCCCATTTGCTCATGAACCTTAGGTGTAACATACCCTTTATATTAATATGGTTTGCTCATCTGCTCATAAACCTTAGGTATAACATACCCTTTATAACAACATGCTTTACTGACCTGCTCATGAACCTTACACTCTAAGTTAAAGAAAAAGATTTTTTGTTAATAGAAATACATAAAAATTGCCTTGGGTCTACCTTGATGACATCACATTTTACACTGCAAGGTCACTTTTCAACACACTCATGCAATCTTTAAAATGCAATAACTCCTAAGCCAAAAAAGGTATAAACATGATTTTGACACCAAATTGTGTTTTAATAGTCCTCCATCATCCAGTGTATATGAAAATGAAAATCCATGGAAATATTCCTTTAATGCATTACTACTGAAATTGCATTTTTGACTTTTGCATTAATGGGTTTTATGGACACATAATAATTTCTATATTAATTAAACAAAATAAAAATGGAAGCAGATAAAGTTTTGGACTTTAAAAATAGCCCTTAATACTGTAGTTTTGGAGTAATGGCTGATCAAAGTTTAAACCTTAATGACATGGAAAATGCATGTGACATATGACTAGGATATACATATGTTATTCTTCAAGTTGAATTTGGTCAATTTGAATCACTGAAAATAAGGTATAGTTAGTGAAGATTCAACAGTTTTTGTCAGAGACAGCTACCCTGCTTCAGAGAACTGCTGCTGAGGATGAAGTGGATTCACATCAAACATTGACAGATTTGCCCGGTATACACAAACATTTGCATATTTAGGCTTGTAGCTGAATAGAATAATAAAATGGTCAAGTTTTAAGATATTTTGATGGCTATTTTTACAGGTTTTAAATCAATTGAGATAATGTTGCCTCTAAACTTACAGGCTCCATTCACCTTAAAATGTATATACATGTTATATTCCCAATGTTTGAAAAAGAATTGGAAGGGCAGTGTTGATCAGATTATCCATCCAAAACATTAAAATTACAAACAGGGATTTTTGGTATGACAGCACAAACATGACTGATGAAATGACTGATGACAGGATGACTGATGACAATGAAATTATTTGTCAGTTTCAACTAATTATCCTTGGCTGAATAAGCCCTTTTTTGGAGGGCAGACGGTTTCTCATTTCATGTTACATGTTTCGTAAAGTGTCTTAATGGTGTCTTACTGTAATGGCTTTTATTACTCATTAGAATTTTGTTACTTTTGAATTGAATTACACTCTCTGATACTCATTAGAATTTTGTTACTTTTGAATTGAATTATACTCTCTGACACTATTGGCCATGTTCTTAATGTTAAAGCGTTAGTTCAAGAGTACAGCCAGTCCATCTATAAAAGAGGACTTCAAAAGAAAAACAATGGTGAAGAAAGCATTCAAAAATCTTATTCTGTTAAGGAAGTAAGTTTAAAGTTTGGTTTTATTTTTGTAGAAACAATTGAAATCAGACAAGCTGTGTGACGTCACAGCCTCTGATTCCTCAAAAGTATCTATGTATTCTATCATATTTTGCCCTGCGGTTTTGTGAAATTAAAACCATTGGATAATGTTTATAATTTACCACCTGAAAAATGTTTGAGGAAAAAAATAATTCAAAAAGCAAAAAATTTAAATACATCAACAATTGTTAAGAATGTGAAGATGAAGGCACCAACCTTCCATAGTAAACTTACTACACCATTTATTTCTACACCGATAAGGCACATATTTAAGCTTAAATATCTCCTTGACGGATTACGATTTTTATTGTTTTCTTTGCTGTTTTGTTTCTTTTGAAGTCCTCCTTCATATAAGATAAACTTGCTTGACCCCTGAACTAATCCTTTAAACACCACCAAACCAAACCAAATTCCTCTTCTTAAATACATGACAATTGTTAAGATGCTTAATCTTCATTACACAATTTTCTCAAACCTTATTTTAAACATCAGAAAGTCATTGACAAAACTTAAAATTGATATATTTTGCAGAAGAACTGAAGCAAACTGTTTAATTTTACTTGAGGCTTGCATAAGTAAAACACATATATATTCCAGTCTATTTCTTTCTTGATGGAAATAATGAAGACGCTGCATAGATGCCTGAATTATTTATTATTGTTAATCAGCAGTAAAAACAATTTTAATATATAAAATATATAATAAAGAGCTTCTATTTTCAAAATGGATTTCTATTGTCAAAATGGACTGGAGTAAAGCCATCCCATTACCGTTTTACTCCTTTTTTGGTACTTAATACACTCTGTTCCAGAATAGCAAACAAAATTTAGTTAGCTATTCTGGCAGAGATCGCGTTCATCGTATATTACGCCATGGCTGAAATTTCTTACGACACGGGTTGTACCTACGTTGTAAGATTTAGATATAGCATGTGGAATTTTACGTCAGAGTTTTTCATTAACATAAATGAAAATCATTAACATCTTTCCTCTGTGGTGCTATTCAAAGTTTTATTTCACACAAAAATGATTTTAAATTACTCATATATGAAAAATGACACAACTACCAGACTAACGGCCGAATGATTCAACATGCCCGTAGTGCTGTCATAAACACATATAGGCTAATACATAGACCCTATGCATGATATACATACTGTACAGTGTACTTGAAAGTTTTTATGATGTTTTGAAAGCAGGCTGTCAATTGTCAACGATATTATTAGCTAGGATTCAACTTTCCTCCTGTATTGTGTTGATCGTGTATCTGTGAAGTGATCACAATCTGCAAGTCAAAGTTACTATACTGTAAGGAAGTAGGCGTGTTTGAGATCTGAATAGTATTTTATTGTTGACAATTGGTCAAAGTTCACTATAACCTCATGAAAGTTTGGATATGATAAACAAAAGTATTTTCTAGTTTATTTTGGGATTGTTAACTCAAATTTTATGATTCAACAATCAACATTATACAAGGATTGGGTATGAACTTTTCCTTTATATTTTTATGATAATAATAGTCCGATTTTTTTAATGTTTTTGGTATTTTAAGTGCAATTTTCATTCACTTTAGCGAGGCAGGAGTAGTATAGAGGGTGCAGGATCACCCCCCCCCCCCAGGATCGGCCCTTGAGGATCAGCCCCAGGATCGAACCTTGAGGATCACCCCCAGGATCGGACCTTGAGGATCACCCCCAGGATCGGACCTTGAGGATCAGCCCCAGGATCGGACCTTGAGGATCAACCCCTCGAGGATCAACCCCTCCAAGATCACCCCTTGAAGATCAACCATCCAGGATCAGCCCCTCGAGGATCACCCCTCTAGGATCAACCCCTCCAAGATCACCCCTTAAAGATCTACCGTCCAGGATCACCCCTCCAAGATTACCCCTCTAGGATTACCTCTCCAAGATTACCCTTAAGGATTACCCTTCCAAGATTACCCTCCAAGATCAGCCCTTAAGATCAACCCTTAAGATTACCCCTTCAGGATCACTCCTTCAGGATCGCTTATACCATCAGGTTATTCGATAGAAAAAAATTAAAATCAAGGAAATTGAAAAGAATAAAAGAACACTGATTTTATGTGGTGGTAATGTATATTCTATGACACACTCAGAAAAAATGATAAATACAACAACAATGGAATTCCAAGCAACATTAATCTTTTAAGATACATTTTACAGTCTCCTTTCTTTTGATCATGCATCCAAGCTTTCCAATCACACGATTTTTGCCATATCAGCGGCATCACAGCATGCAAAAGTTCATTAAAGAGTTTTCATTGGTATCTGCTAGCCGGTGTTGTCGACACAAATCTGCAATAAAGAGTGAAAGGATGATGATTTGGTATGGACTGACATTTTCACTATGCCCCAAAGCTTGTTTTGTTGCAGTCACTTTTAATTGCATCTTTAGGTTTAGAGTCAATTTATCTGGTTTCTTCATTATTTAATGGTTTTACAACTTCAGGTAGCCTTTTAACCCACTCTAACGAGTCGGGCGAGGCGACTCAATGCAATGTCCACATGGAGGCTCGCCATTTCCTTAGCATACTTATGAAAGAATAAGCGTTTAGCTAAAGTTCTATTAAATCGCTCTGCAATCGCTTACGATCTATGGTCCCCAACTTCACCCCTCTGAATATTAACATTGTAGTTTTTCATTAAAGTGTTAACACTAGCCATAAAATCTTTCCGTGGGTCAACCTTCTTGATTATTTTTAGAAAGACCAACAGCCCCTTTTGTAGATTTTCTTAAAAGCATTAGCTACTTGAACTGCTGTTTTATCAGTAAGGGATTCAGCTTCCTTGTACCTGTTCGCCACATCGCGACTGTAAGTGCATATTTGTAGGTTTTTCTACCAATTGTATCATGTGGCAAAAATAACAGATCGGCTTCATGCAAGTCATTAAGTTTTGCGCTGTTACTATTCACCCTCGTTGACCGTGGAATATATTTTAAAGGAGCCCTATATATTTGCCACAAAGCTTGTTTTGTTGAATATTCCTTAGCGACTTTATCTGTAACTCTTGCTTGTTTAGCTAGTTTCTTTATTTGCGGCATCTCCTTTCCACTTTCCAGTACTGCTATAGTAAATGTTTCTTAATTTGTTTTTTTGTTGTGTGGTCTATTCTCTTTACTTTTTACAGACGTATTTTTAATTCCAGTGTATGTATGGAGGAGGGTGAATTTCCTTTCCTAGAACAATCTCAGTTTGTAATTTTAAGCTGTAAGTTTTGTAGAATTTCCTCTATTTTTTTTACATTTTTATCCTTTTCAATTAATTTTTCTTTTGTGATTTTAGTAATTGAGTAGTCCTGTTTTTGCAGCCAAGTTATGCCTAATCTCTTCCTTCATTGCAGAAAACTTGTCAGATTCTCTCAAAGTTAATTGAATTCTTCTTGGCTTATAACACCATCTTGTAAGGCTTCTGAAATATAACTTGATATAGTATTCAGTTTAGAAATAGCTAGAACCTTAATCTCATTATGCTTTTTGGCTTTCTTTATTAATTTTCGAAAAGTATTTAGAGAACATTACTCCGATGCCACAACTAAATGCAAACCCTTTCAAAATGATAAATATAGGCGCTGTTACAACACCTGATAAAGACACGATTCCAATTGAACTGCTGCCACTTCTGCAGCATATTCTGCATAGTCTAATATATTAATAATTGTTTTTATAATTTGTATGTAATGACTAGCCTTGATTTTTCTTTTCAATCTCCTTTTGAATGTTTTTAATTGTTTGCAACCTGTATGTGTTTACGTTAGTGGGATTTTCTGGCAATTAAGGATAAATATTTGGATAATCTGGTTTTTTTCTTTCATAATTTATTTTTCAATATATTTCAATTTCAGTAGCAAATATATTCTACGCCTCCAATAAATTTACAATTTGTTTTCTTAGCACACACACCGCATTAAAAGTATGTAGGAGTATCAAAATCAAATGCTTTATATTTGATTCCATCAGCACTAAGAAACACCATTGATTTAATTCATAATTTCCAGCCCCGTACTGCACGCGATTAGTGCCCTTAATTCTAAATCCAAAAGTAGTAATACTTCCTCCGTAAGCCAAGACACGTTTCTGCATAAATCTTGGTTGCTTATATGCTCCATTCCATTCAATAGTTATATAATCATCTTCGTATGAATTAGTTTTATCATTTTGGAGTTTGATATTTTTCCTGTACTTATCTCTCCATATTTTTTGTTTAAAGTATTTCAGTATTTACATATGTATTTAGCTCTGTCATTTTGTCATTGTCAAATTCTGGACCAAAGATACTCATTTTATTTACATATATAAAAATTATGTTATTTCCAAAGTTAATATTACGGGTAGACCGTAGTTGTTGATTTCTTGTCCTTTGGAATCTTTTATACTGAACTTAAATTCACTAATTAGGCCTGGTATCAAAGGTTTTCCTTTGAGAACGCTGCTATAGAAATCAATATGCATACTACTCCCAAAAGGTGTATCACCAGCAGGAATAATTTCTAAAAGATTTGAGGATTTTCCAAAAGTTATCACTATGGAAATTTGATCGCAGTGTATATAAATAGTTTCAAATGATTGAAAACTGATCATTTCCTTCCAATGTGTTTTCCATCTGCCAACCATCTATAATCCATACTAAATAAATCTGTTAATTAGATTTCTCTGGTGGAATCATGAAGGCTACTCGTTCTGTTTATCTGTTTACGTTAATTTTCATCCATGGAACTTGTCTGGTTATTATGTTATAAAGCTGCAGAATGTTATAAAGGCCAGCTTCTAATAGTATTTCCGTAATTTCTCCTTTGGAACATTATAATACCCTACCCAATATATAACTGATTTTACGATTATGGAACCTCTTTGAATTTCGATTGCCAATAGGTTGCTCTAATATTATTGGTTAATCAAAAGTTTTTATTTCAAATGTATAATGCATTTTTATTTTATATCAAAAAGATAAATTACATTATTTCCAATATAATTTGAGGAATTTTTCAAAAATAAATAAAGTAAAACCGTATATAAACCTGGAGTTAGTGAAACAGAATTTACACAGCAGGGTATAAGTATAGTAATATACATATCTGATAGTAAGAGTTTCGCTACTTTTCCGAATATTTTTGAGAAATACAAGTCACCTCATGTTACATCTGATAAAATTGTTAATTTGTGGAAACGTCAGCCAATGAGCTTTTGGCAAAATCAATTAAATTGTGTTACACGGATGGCGACAACGGGTTTGGGATATCTTATGTACATCTAAATCATGATAATCCTTTAATCAAAACTGTTTATAGATTTCAGATTATTAAAAGAAATGGGCTGTCCTACTCCATTTCAAAATTATTGGTAGGTTTTCGAGAACAAGATAGATATCTCTGCCTATAAAAATATATGTGGACAGTTTCGTGTTTCACCCCATTCCATGTGGAACAACACGAAGATAATTACAGCAATGGGTAGGGAACTGCTTACCATTATGATGGTGGTAAGTCACTCCAGTGCCTGACAATGATTATGATAATTCTAGCTTAAACAACCCGTATGATAAATGGAATGAATATACGACTGCTACAGAGATGAGTTTTGGTGATCATCCATTTAAGTATACTGTTGCATATATAGCTCAAGAGTGTAAGTAGTGCTTAGAAAGGATTTATTTTCGATAAAGGTAAATAAATATACGATGGGGATGAGGAGATGTATCATGTCATCGAGGATCTGATGGATTTATAGATATCGGCATAGAAAGGATCAATGATTCTATCCGAACATATATTTATGCGAGGAGCCCAAGTTCAGACAAAAACAAGCATGCTCGCTCCAGGGACTGGAACTGATGTGCGACGACAATTTCTGAATATTGTTGAAGATTGTATTACCTCACCTGTTGATTTACAAGGCAGCATAGATCGCTATGAAGATTGTTTGCAATATGCACGAAGTAGTCTAAACTTCATGCTTGGGAAGACCTGTACCTTATAACTTCGGATATGAATCTACGCATTGGAAAATACGAAGGCTATAATAACAAACAACAATCAAATAGCGGAATTATCAGAGATGAAGGCAATTAGTTTAGGTTTTATCCCACATGTTAATTCTGAACAGCGACGCGGATGATCGGGGATCGGGGACTCGAGGGAGCCATAGTCGTGCCAGTGCCCGCCCGGAGCCTCGCGACTCAAAAGGAGCCGGCAGGTGACTCAGCCTCGTGACCAAAGGGAGAGAGCAAGTGACTCGAGGAACCGGCAGGCGACTCAGCGAACCGGCAGGCATGCAGTAAATCGTGAAAATGAAAAAGGTAGCCCTACCTAATTGTTGGAATTCTAACCATCGCTGGAATTGGTTATATGCTTTATGAGGTACTAAGATGATACTTCTTTTTGTAGATACATACAAATCAAAACCCTACACCCAGTAACGAGTCCAGACATGTTCAGCTAGTCATCCAACAGAACCGCTTAGCTGATGAAATAAGCACGATGTCGCGGCTCGATGATGCTCGGAAGCACCTTTAACATCCTTACTCCTAATTTTTGAAAATATCTCAAAGATGTTTTAATTGATCTTTTATCCATTGTTTTACATTTGTATCTGGTGTGGGCTCTGGACTGGGCCTGGGTGCAGGCTCCGGACTAGGAGTACCACATGAATGCCAGCAATAATAGATGTAACATGATTACAACAGTTTGCCTTGTGCCTTCAATGGCCAAATGATTTTTCATTTTCCGATAAGGATTCAATTTCTGTGTCCATAAGTTTCAGACACTTTTATTTGTAAAAATGTAATTAAAAATTTATAAATTATGGAAGAAGGAATTGAATTAGAAGATTCTACTCCAGAGTTAAAAGATTTTTATGATTTTGAGTATCATGAGGACTATACCTTTGATAAAGAAAGCGATCTTGGTAGACGCCTAAATACTTCAAGAGAATATCAAGAACGACTTGATATGCAGAGTTTATCAGTAAAACAAATTGAATTATCAAAAACCAAAGTAGATGCATTTTATAATTCTGTTGAAGTAAATTATAAACTGAAACCAACTTTTATTGCATATGGAAAATTTACATATGATGGTGGAAAATTTTACAATGGAAAACATCTGCGTCATCAAGTAAATACACTTCGTTACCTACGAACTTTATGGCAATTTTTTTTAACAATGGCTCTTCCTATATTTTTGACAATGGTTCTATTATTGTCATTTTCTGAGGTTAAAGAGAGTGATAATTTTGTGGTTCCCGGCACTATAACATCATCAGAGCCTAAAATTGGAAACTGCACCGTTAATAGTTGATTCAAATCAATTGTACCTGGATTATTTGTGATTACAACAGTTTGCCTTGTGCCTTCAATGGCCAAATGATTTTTCATTTTCCGATAAGGATTCAATTTCTGTGTCCATAAGTTTCAGACACTTTTATTTGTAAAAAATGTAATTAAAAAATTTATAAATTATGGAAGAAGGAATTGAATTAGAAGATTCTACTCCAGAGTTAAAAGATTTTTATGATTTTGAGTATCATGAGGACTATACCTTTGATAAAGAAAGCGATCTTGGTAGACGCCTAAATATTTCAAGAGAATATCAAGAACGACTTGATATGCAGAGTTTATCAGTAAAACAAATTGAATTATCAAAACCAAAGTAGATGCATTTTATAATTCTGTTGAAGTAAATTATAAACTGAAACCAACTTTTATTGCATATGGAAAATTTACATATGATGGTGGAAAATTTTACAATGGAAAACATCTGCGTCTATCAAGTAAATACACTTCGTTACCTACGAACTTTATGGCAATTTTTTTAACAATGGCTCTTCCTATATTTTTGACAATGGTTCTATTATTGTCATTTTCTGAGGTTAAAGAGAGTGATAATTTTGTGGTTCCCGGCACTATAACATCATCAGAGCCTAAAATTGGAAACTGCACCGTTAATAGTTGATTCAAATCAATTGTACATTATCCTGGGGGTGATCCTCAAGGTCCGATCCTGGGGCTGATCCTCAAGGGCCGATCCTGGGGGGGGGGGGGGGTGATCCTGCACCCTCTATACTACTGGCAGGCCTACACAAGTGTGTGTGTTAACAATTACTTGCATGCTTCACTAGCGCGCAATGCCCTGTACATTACGCAATGGCGTGTACATACGACAGCAAATTTACAAAATACGCCAAACTTCAAGGGCTTGTCGTAACCAAATACGCCAGGCAAAAAATTATAATGCAACCTCTGTATTGTGGTACACAATTTTTTTAAATACCAAAAAGGAGTATAATGGCAATGTGAAGGCTTTATCCCAGTCCATTTTGACAATAGAAATCCATTTTGAAAATATAACCTGTTAATAACATTAACCATTTTCTAGCAGTATTTATTTCTTTATTAATTTACTCAAATATAATTTTTTCATGTAAAAGAAGTGCAATGACATTATGAAACAACAAGGCAAATGAAGCAGAAACTTCCTCACTTTACACACAAAGAGGATGAAATGAATTGTGTAGCAATTTCAAATTTACGGATAGTTAAGTATTTGATAGATAAAAAATACAAGTTTGGGATCAACTGATCCATAGAAAAACAAGAGTTTTCTGCATTTCTCATCATTTTTTTCAATCAGTTTTTATTTGCTAGTTTATTTTTCTCAGCGCATTACATTCCGTTAGACTGCGTTTTCCTTTCTGTGGAAGTAATAGAAATTGGCAGATCTAAAGACTGCTGGTGCGTATGAGTAGGGCACGGTTGATTTACGACATGTTATATTGATGGTAACTAATTCAGATTCTGTATTGGGAGAACTTTCGATAAACAGATTTGGGTATATGTTTTTCTATTAATACTTTTTGATTTTTACCTTCATGAATTATTTCTGGTAAATTACAAAAGTTTTGTCTTATTTAATATACATTTTGTAACCTAACAGAGCATCTTCATATATAATGTTAAAGGAGTTATCAGCTATAATATGAGGACATGTTATTCTGCAGGAGTTATAAAATCAAAAATTATAGCTTGCTATATGATAGAAAATTAAAAAATAAACAAGTAACTACCAAAACCCTCATAAAATCTGTTCCCATTGTCAACTTATCAAAGTTTGAAGTTGTAACATGGATGCTCTAATTTTGAATTGAAATCATGCTAATGACATTTTTTGTCCTATATGCTAGCACACATAATGTATTTCTATTGAATTCTCTTTGAAATTTTCTTTCCAAAATGCTTTGACATAAGGTTCTAAGGGCTTGAATCATTAATATCATATACAAATGAAAATTCATTGTCCCATACCAAAGGATAAATTATTTCTTAAAAGTTAGAAAATTTGAAATAGATTATAAAGAAATACATTAATATTGTAATCTGTACTGGGTGTATGACATCATTTATTAGAGGTGTATGAACGAAATGGGTGCTCCCATGTAAGTTTATATTGACAAAATTGATATTTTAATAAATTAGAAAATGTATGCTTAATCGTTTGGTACGATGTGAAATGTCTTCAGATAAGTTATAAATATTTATTTCTTTAATATTAAATGAAGAAAAAGCCAGACTTCATATCTTCTGTTAAGAATACCGTACTCTCCTCAATCTTGGACCTATTTAAAAACAATTTTTCCTCAAACATCATCTACTTCCTCCGTAACAACAACCTCTTCCACCTCATTTAATCTCCTCCCCCTTCTCCCCTTCTACTCCTAACCTTACTTCAGAGGTTGCATTATAATTTTTTGTCTGGCGTATTTGGTTATGACAAGCCCTTGATTTTTGGTGTATTTTGTAAATTTGCTGTCGTATATACAGGCTACTGCGTAATGTACATGGCACTGCATGCTAGCAAAGCTTGCAAGTATTGTTAAAACACACCTTCACACACTTGTGTCAGGCCTGCCTTGTTAAAATTAATGAAAATAGCGCTTAAAATACCAAAAACATACAAAAATCAGACTATTATTATCATAAAAAATATTTTAAAAAAAGTTCAATCCAATCTTTGTATAATGTTTATTGTTGAATCATGAAAGTTGTGTTAACAATCCAAAAAAAAAGAAAAATACTGCTGTTTATTGTATCCAAACTTTATAAGGTCTTTGTGAACTGACCAATTGTCAACAATAATATACTACTATTCAGATCTCGAACATGCCTACTTTTGTGAAGTATAGTAACTTTGACTTGCAGATTGTGATCACTTCCAGATACACGATCAAACAATACAGAAGGAAAGTAGAATTCTAGCTAATAATATCGTTGACAATTGACAGCCTGCATTTAAAACAACAAAACTTCCACATTATCGTACAGTGTATGTACATCATGTATAGGGTCGTGTACTAGCTATGTACAGTACTGGAACGGGCATGTTGAATCATTGGGCCGTTAGTCTCATAGTTGTGTCATTTTCCTTTTATCTATAAGCAATTCAAAATCATTTCTGTGTGAAATAAAACTTTCAATCCCATGAGAGAGGTAAGATGTTCGTGATTTTTATTTAGGTTAATGAAAAACTCTGGCGTGAAATTTCACATGCTGTATCCAACTTATCTTACGACGCAGGTACAATTTAAGTCGTAAGAAATTTCAGCCATAGCGTAATATAAGACAAATTTGTCGTTAACGCAATCTCTGCCTTACATACCCCTTTCTTTTTATGAAATTTTTCTCCCACATTCAGCTTTTCCCCTTTATCTCCTTTACGAACATTCCATCTCCTCACTATCCTCACTCTTACACCATTATTTATTAACACCCTTTTGGCACATTTGACTCTGACTGTCCTGGTGCCGTTAAACATCAACAAACCAATCCAAACCAATACCATATGAAGCACCCCTGCTGTAATAAGTGCCCACCAAACATTTTTTGACTGATAGCAGAATTCATTTGATTAATTTGAAGACTTACAAGTAAGTTTTGTTACGGTATAGTTTTGTGACATTATTTGCTTACTTTGCTCTGATGCTCACAATGTTTTGTGTTGGTAATTTTGGTGCTTGTTCAACCAGAACCAGTTCACAAATCGTTGTTGAAGATCATAAAATATATGAGGAGCATTTTCTCTCATATTTTGATTAAGGTTTTGAATAGATTCCTAACATGTTGACAGTACTAGAGCGTCTCAAGGTTTTGATATAAGTTAGTATTTCTTTGGCACTTTCTCAGAGTGTATAGTGAACCACAGCATTGTATGCATCACTTTTAGTCTGTTATGATTCTGAATATTTGGCATTTGTTTAATCTTGGCGTATGCAGTTCTAACGTGAATATGATTATACATGTGACCATATCCAAAAATGATGGAATTTTTTGGTATAATTTGTTTAATTTGGAGTAAAATCTTGGTATCAACAGACAAGTACTGATAGGTATATGTTTTGTTTGTACCAAGGTACAATATGTTCAAGTCTGGAATATATTTTTCTTCATGTATGAACTATGACACTAATTCTTGGCTGGACTATATATATATATATATATTTTTACTAAGCGTTTCCTTTCTCCTTTTCCAAAAGGTTGGTATAATCTAGCAATGATTGCTCTCTGCTGTTATAATATATCATAATGGTATGTTTGGTTTGGTACTCTGGATGAAAGCACTGACAGCTTTGGTTGGAGAATAGAATCAAGGAAGCTACCATTTATTAAGTTGCAGGTTTTTGGTTTCAGTTAAAGTGATTTTTGTGGTAGAAAACCAGTGCATAGGGAATTTACATAATATTTGCATCATATATGATGCATTGAAGATTACAAAATATTAATCTCTGGCAAAATGGTAACTCCCTGCTCTGACCATGGACCAGGGAGTTGACCTGGTGGGACATGTACAGTATCTAGAGGTAATTAGAGAGCATTATTCCTATTAATAACGATGTATAGATTTTTTATTTTCTCGTAAAGATGTGACATTTCTGAATTAGGAGCTCATTAAAGTTTTTGTCCTCTGCATGTTTTGAGGGTAGTATGCAAATTTGTAGTTGACATACTGTAATTGATGACATTCAGATTTATGACAGTTGTGATCAAACACAGTGGATCTATTTACGCTAAATCAGAATATCAATAACTGTTTTTATCTTTATCTTTAAATATATATGATTTGCATAAGCCTCATTGATTAACTTCAAAGTTGAGTATGTACAAGTGTTTATTTAAAGAGATACCTTTCTTTGTTATTTCAGTGGAGATAAGGTTTATGTGTGTGCTGATAAGGATACTTGGTCCAGTCATGGAGCAGGAGCTATTAACTGAAACTCCATGATCCTGTGCAAGCTTCGTAAACAATGACTGACCAAAGGTTGAACAACAAAAAGGTCATGTTGGGTTCCAACTGACACTGTATATGCATGGAGCTATTAACTGAAGGTATAGGCAACATAAGCTATATAGATGTACAGAAGATCACTGTAAAATAACCTGACAAGCAGGAAAAACAATCGAAACGCCATAATAAAGTTAAAAACTTCAATGCATTTTATAGCTTAATTGTCAGGCCTATTTACTCTATTCTTCTTTTGGAAATTAATTGTTATTATTGATTTATTGTTTTTATGAATTTGGTCATACCCCTATCAATTTTTACATGGAAAAGATGTTCTGTAATTAAGTCATCAATAACTGAATTTGAAGTTCAAATTTATAGAATTTTATAACCTCATATCGGCAACTTAACAAACATGTACTCTACCTCCAGCATACACCATGCTACCATTGCCTATCATGTACAGCGCATATACCATTCTACCATTACCTATCATGTACAGCGCATACACCATGCTACCATTACCTATAATGTACAGTTCATACACCATGCTACCATTACCTATAATGTACAGTACATGCACTATGCTACTATTACCTATAATGTACAGCGCATACACCATGCTACCATTACCTATAATGTACAGCGCATACACCATGCTACCATTACCTATAATGTACAGCGCATACACCATGCTACCATTACCTATAATGTACAGCGCATACAGCGCTGTACATTATAGGTAATCACTATTTA
Source organism: Chiridota heheva (assembly GCA_020152595.1). Taxonomy (NCBI): domain Eukaryota; kingdom Metazoa; phylum Echinodermata; class Holothuroidea; order Apodida; family Chiridotidae; genus Chiridota; species Chiridota heheva. The sequence continues at coordinate 1,293,758 of JAIGNY010001448.1, forward strand.
TCCATAACTCTGAAAAACTACACATTTTACACAATTTGTTGACTTTAATAAGACTACAATGCTCTTTCTAAATTTGCATTCTACAAAGTTCTGTAGATGTCATTAATAACACAATACAGTAGTTCCTAGCTTCCTAAGTACACTGCACTTATGACAATATTTGTTCATGAAGATAACTTGTCTTCAACTTCTTCTAAATGGCACTTTAAGTTGAATTATCATAAGTCGTTTAAAGGAGCTGGCTGCCAAAAAGTGAGGGCGTACTTTTCTTGAGTCTCAAGAATATTCAAACACACACTTTTGTGCACTTGATGGTACAGAAAACCTTTGATACAAATGTTCAAATTAATCATAATCATTTCTTATGAATACTAAAGAAATGTTTCAAGGATACAAGTATCAACAATTTAAGACCTGTGTTATTTAAAAAATTATGTGACTCAGCATGGCAAGAAAGATACCAAGTTACTTTTTGACTGAAAGCTCCTTTAAAGCAATTTAATTTAAAGACATGAAGAACACGCTTTGGTTGTCTCAGACTCGGTGGTTGTCTTATGCCATCATTATACTTATGAAATCGAAAGCTGACATACTTGTCTATAGGAATTATTTTGGGGCCCAGGGCACATAGCTACTGTACTGTAGTTCCACCTGATTTAAAGGTATTGAAATCTTGATATAATTCTTACATTCTTAAAGGATTAGTTCAGTGGTCAAGCAAGTTTATCTTATATGACAGAGGACCTTAGTAGAAACAAAATGATGAAGAAAGCATATTTACAATTCTCTGTCTTATTTGTTTAGAAATGACTGGTGTTGTAAGTTGACTATGGAAGGTTGGCATCCCCCATCCTTGACCATTGTTAATATAATTTAGAGAAAATGTATTTAACGTTTTTGGTTCCAATGCGATATTATCAGGAAGCTATGCGGTCATAATGGCGTGTGTGTGTATGTATGTGTGCATTTGTGTGTTTGTGATTGCCAGATCGTAAACACGATATTTCAAGAATGATACACAGGATTCATGTCATATGTGGTACACAGATAGTCCATGGTCCATAGATGTGTCCTATTGTTTTTAGTAGTGATATCATGCATATTAATTAGTAAGTGCGACTTAATATAAAAATCTTGAAATGTTCATATTTTAACAATCTTGTGTCCGCTTTGTTTCATATTTGGTGTATTTATGATGTTAGCTAGAGTGTACATGTTCATGATGTAAAAACGTTAAATTTCATTAATATGCAGAGTGGGCAGGGCTTAATATGATTTTGATGAAAAAAGCTTGCAAACATGGTATCTCCAGAATGGTAAACTAGATTCATTTGGTACACATATAGCCCATGATACTGTATGTAGATGTGCTCTTTTGTTTTTGGTGTTGATATCATGCATATTAATTAGTTAGCAGGGCTTAATGTAACAATCTTGAAATGTTCATTTTTTAATAGCTGCATGTCTGTTTTGTTTCATATTTGGTGTAATTATGATGTTTGCTGGTGTGTACATGTTTATGATTTAAAAACGTTGAATTTCATTAATATGCATAGTGGGCAGGGCTTAACATGAGTTTGATGAAAAGAGCTTGTAAACTCGGTATCTCAAAAACTACACATGGGATTCAGATCATATGTGGTTGTCATATAGCCCATGGTCTGTAGATGTGCTCTATTGTTTTTGGTGTTGATATCGTGCATATTAATGAGTAGGCTTGCATATTAATGAGTAGGCGGAGCTTAAAGTAAAAATCTTGAAATTTTTATATTTCACAAACCACATGTCTGTTTTGTTTTATATTTGCCATAATTATGATGTTAGCTGATGTGTACATGTAATATTGAATTTCATTAATATGTATAGTGGGCAGGGCTTAATATCATTTTGCTGAAAAGAGCTTTTGAACATGATATCTCAAGAACGGTAAACTGGATTCATGTCATATTTGGTACACAGATAGCCCATGGTCTGTAGGTGTGCCTTTTTTTTTTTTTTTTTGTGGTGATATCATGCCTATTAATAAGTGGGGCCGTCTTAAAGCAAAACTGTTGAATAAGTGATCAATGAGCAAGTGTAATGTATGTCCGTTTTGCATCATATTGGGCATGAAAATTTTGTTGGTTATTCTGTACATGCTTATGTTATTAGCAGATGTCATTAATATGCATGGTGGGCTTGGCCTAATGTGAAAGAGCTAAATGATGTAAACACCATATCTTACCCCATTAACAATACATCAGATTTATGCTATATCAGGTGCACAGATTAGTCATGGTCTGTACATATGTTCTAATGTTGTGGTAGTGAATATAAATGAGTAGGTGGGGCTTACTGACAAATTATTGCAATAGGATAAATGAGCAAACAATGTTGTCATTGTGCAAATTACTAATGTTGTGAACAATTTTTTTATTTATCTGCATGGTGGGTGTGGCTTATTAATAAATATCCTGAAACAAATTTTTCATGATATGCAATGACATGACAGTAAGTACACATTTTGCAAATCAATCAGCTTACGAAAAAGCAGCATCGAAACCACAAAACCTTTTGGTTTTGGTTATATATCCTAAAACTTTCTTTAGGTGATAAATTATAATTAGCCTTACTATATTATGTTTTACTACTTTTCTGACATATCCAATGGTCCTTAATCCACAAACCCACAAGACAAACTATAATAGAATACATCAAGACTTTGATGAATCTGAGGCTGTGATGTCACAGCTAGTCTGATTGCAGTCATTTCTAACAAAGGATACCAAACTTTAAACTTAGATTAATATTTTGGTTTCTTTTGAAGTCTTCTTTAATATAAGATGGACTCGCTTGACCCCTGAACTATTTCTTAAGTCTTTCGTACATTTATCTCATTTAAAATTCAGAGAAGGTAATTTAAAATTAAATCATATCGTGAAATTAGATCACTTTGTACAAGGATTAGAAAACTTTTAGTCAAAATCAGTTTCTCCCCTTCATATGATTATGGTAGATTATTAAAATACAATAGATTAAGTGTTGTTGGACTGAAATTGAGTGAAGCTCAAGTCCCCTTTCTCGAAGTGGTCTGACAATTAAAGTACAGTAGAAAGTAAGAACCATAAGAAAGTGTGGAGGTCTGTCTGCTCATTTATCACAAATTTGCATATTAAAGAAGAAATATAGCAATACTTATTACTCACAAGTAAAATACAGTTCACCAAGCAGATATCACGATGCTCTTCAAAAATGTTGATCATGATACAGTACCCTTGTATTCTAAAGCATAAAGAAATTTAAGTATTGTCTCATGTGATCTGTTTACCTTTAAATACTTATATAGAAGAATGTATAATGATTGTAAGTAACAGACTTGAACTGTTCAAGGAGATGGGAAATCCCAATGTATCCTCAGCGGAGCCGCTGGAACAAATTTATTTGGGGGGGCGGCAAAAAAGAAATTGTATTTAGAATTGTGTACCACCTTTGGTGTAACTGCGCACATGAAGTGTGTGTTACAATGGTGTGGGGTCCCTGGGCCCCTGGTGAGCATACAGAAGGTGAAATCTTGCGTTTTGCATGGTTTTGGTATCAGGAAATTGCTTAAAAATCATGTCAAATACACACTAAACCCATTTTGAATTTTTGAAATTTTTAATTTCGATGAGATATCATCGGGAACTTATACGGTGATGATGGCGTATGTACTGTATATATCTATGTACCTATGTATCTGTATGTATCTATGTATCTGTATATATGTATGTATTTACTTCAAGTTATACCTTACCTTCCATGCTATAATTATGCAATCTGGTCATATGACCTGATTCTAACGCACTTCTAACCGACCCTAAAAGACGCAGTAGCCAGCCAAGCCCTGACCTCCATAATACCTCTGTACCACCTCACTCTCTTTTTCAGCGCGCTTGTTTCACAACATCGCTGAAAACTGGTCATTTTTGTTTTATATTTCAATTAACCTTTCTTTTTTTTTCTCTTGCAGCTTCTACCTGAAGGGTTTACGCTGCCCGTTCTCATCTGGCTCGCCTTTTCAGGTCTTCCGAGAGTAGGGTGAGATAGCCATGGGTCCGAGATTTCTTGGCCGACCTACACGACTTTACCGTGTAGCCTACACTTAGGATAGCGGGTTTTGTCTCCATTCGTACATAGCGAATGGCTAGTTCGAGCGTCCTACTCGTGGTGGGTGTTTTAGGCCCTAGAGCACAGGTTGTGCCTGCCTGGGGTCCTCTCACCCCGGGAATTAGTCTTTTCTCCCTTAGCCCCACCCGCCTCGAGGTGACCTAGCGTTATACTATGTATAGTGTTTAGCACGCTAGGCTATTTCAGTACACCTTCTCGTATGCATTAAGCCAGTTTCTTTTTTTCGATTTTGGCGCATGCGCATTGGGTCATAGTCACCGCTGGGTAAGGTGGGGTAAGCCCTGTAACAACTCTAGGGAGCTACAGTTGTTACTAGCGAGCTTACTTTCGTTTTCACGTTATCAGCATATGAATATTTTTATTTTTCTCACACAGTTTTGAGTTAAAATATTTAATTTTCAGGATTGAAGTTGGGTGTGTCGGAGAGACCGTGGGTGGGTCTCTCCGACGACCTAATTACAGGGAAAATAATCTTTCCTTTTTATCTTTACAGACCTCAAGTACACAGTGGTTGGTGTTTCCCACGCTACCCCAGCGCTAGAAAAGTCATTACGTTGGACGCGTTTTCGGGTTTATAAAGTTTTCAGATTGAAAATTTTTGGTTTTTAAAAAAATTTCTGTTAAAGCAAGTGTTGTTGTTCTGTTTAGAGTGCTATGCCTCGTCTCTCTTTAGCGTGTCCGTAAGATCATAGTTACTTTGCCGTGTTTAGGTTTATGCGCTTGGACTTACGTTCTTCTCTTAAGAAATTTAATTTTTCAGTAAAAATTTTTTCTGTTCAAGAGAGTTTTGGTGTTCTGTTTAGACTGCTAGGCCTCGTCTCTCTTTAGCGTGTCCGTATGATCATACTTACTTTGCCGTATTTGTGTATGTACGCATGGATATATGTTCTTCTCTTTTCAGATATATAAAAAGAGATTCACTGAGAAGGTTACGCTCTTAGAGGCGTTGCGCCTAGAGCGTAACGGTAGAGAGAGAGAGAGAGAGATATATCCTCTTAGGGCGTTACGAACGTCGCCTAAGTTGTAAACACGGTTCCATACGGTTCCTTTGGACAGTCCCTGTCGACTCCACAACCCTTGTAACGCGCAGTCCGCCGGTTGTTGTGAGTTGGGGACAGTTCCATAAGGTTCCGGGAGTCCATACGGTTCCGCGGCCCGTTGTTACGGGCTTAACGGTTCCATTGGACAGTTCCGTGAGTCCATACGGTTCGCGGCCCGTTGTTACGGGCTTAACGCAGTTCCATTGGACGGTTCTTACGGTTCCGCGGCCCGTTGTTACGGGCTTAACGGTTCCGACGGTTCGCGGCCTGTGTTTACATCGGTCCGTATTTAACAGATTAACGTACATAGTGCGGTTTAATCGTTATACGCCCACTAGCTACAAGCTACGTGGTCGGGTGACAGGTGACATTCTTGACAAGAAGTATAGCATTGGCAGCTATTTTCTTCTTGGTCCCGTAGCCATTAGCTACGCAGTTCCACGGCTTGTGTGAACGCATTTAAGACTGTACGTTGAGCGTTATACGTTCCGTATTTATTTTCACCTGTATCATGGACATGGAGGACAGGTCCCAGTGTCGATGTTTCACACACCCAGGATGTCCCGCGATCGTGGCGTGCAAACGCCGCTTTAATTTACGCTCGGTGACATCCATCTCACGTGTTATGCGTGCAGATTATGCTGCGAGTCAAATCCCTGTACTCTTTGCAGCGATTGGGATCTAGCGGCGTGGTCGGAGCACAGACTCCACCGCGACCGGTATTTTCAAAGAGCGGCGGAGAAAGTGGAGAAGCGACGGTCCGATAGGCCCTCGCCGTCTTCCCCCCCGCCGCCGCGCCGCCACCCAGGCTTAAAGGCGCCCACCTCCCGTCCGGGGCGCGACGCCGCCCACTCTCAGCGAGGCACCTCTTGAAGGGCCCCTCAGCTGAGCAGGCGTGACGCTAACACGCACGCCAGTGGTGCCTAACACCGTGTCGGAGCCTCCCGTCTCCCGTTAGGGTCTCCAAGAGCGAGGCAGACCCGGAGGGGGACAGGGATCGGGACAGTGCACGCAAGGAGAGGCAGAGTCGACGTCACAGGTCCTCTTCCTCTTCCTCTTCCTCCCCTGAGTATAGGCGGAGACATAAGAAGCGGCAGAAAAGTCGGGGCTACCCCTTCGAGGATCCCTTTTCAGGACACGCCCAGAAAACACTGGAGACTTTGGTGTCGCAGGCTCTGGAGCGGAGACTATCGTCCCCTGCTCCTCACCCCGGCAGCTACCACTGCGCGGCTTGGCACCCCTGACCCAGAGGTCTTGGAGGAGGATGCCTCGACATCTACCCTCGGGAGAGGATGTCGATTTGCTGGACGTCTCGGATACGGGCGGGGAGAGTCCCCGATGCACGGGGACTCCTCCCGCCGCCCGGTTCCAGTCGTCCGCAGTGCCGACATTACGATGCCGTTTGCACCGGATATGGCCTCCGTATTCACCGGATATCGGACGAGGTCCTCTTTCCGCCACCCCGGTGGACCCCCTTTTACAAGGGGGAGCGGGTCGCCCAGCTTTTGGATTTCCTGGCACGGGAAATCAAACTGAGGTCACAGAGCCCCCTAGTGAGCGGGCCCGCAGTCTCACCGTGAGACTGCTAAGCTCAGCCCCGAGGATGTTACGCCACAGGCTAAGCTTTTCCCCATTGATGCGTCCCTGATTTACAGGATTAGACTGTGTCTGGCTTGGACAAGGCTCCAAAATTTCTGGATCCTGCGGTCCAGCGGAGGGAAGCTTCCCTAATAGCTGTTGACCGGGCCGTCCGACGGGGTTATAAGTACCAGGCCCTTGCCGTTTGGGTAACGGAAGGCTTAGACTCGGTCTTGCGCAGGCATCTTCGCCCGGCGTCCTTACACGCACCCTGCCTCTGTTAACTGGACTCGGATTTGCTCGACGCGACAGTCGACCAACTTGCCCGAGCCTCCACTAAGACGGTCCGGGAGAGACGCGAGAATATTCTCCCTCTCCTTGGACTCTCGGCCGTCACTCAGGCGGACCTTCGGGCGGTTGCCAGCTGAGGGTCCGGACCATTTGCTGGTCACTTCCGAAATATTCTGTCGCGCCAAGCTGGCCGCCAGGACGATCTTCGAAGACTCAGAAGCTGTTAGCGAAGACGAAGTCTTTCTCTTCTCTTCCTTTCGTCGCCACCCTTCAACCCCGTTCAACGGGCGGGCACGCCTAACCGGCGACGGTTCCGATCTCGCGGTGCCACTGTCACGGGCGCCCTCTTCAGCTCCTCCTCTCGCCAGGAGTCCGCCGTGGACCAGCAGAGGGCAGGGCGGGACCAGTCGACGCTCCTTCCCCGCCCGGCGCAGAGCGGGTACCTCTTCCCGAGGGAAGGGAAGGCCAGGGCGGCGTTTTTGACCCACCCCCGACTCCCCGTTGAATGGGGCTTCAGTCGGGGGCGTCTACAGGAATTTTCAGAGGCCTGGGAGAGTATCACCACCGACAAGTGGGTGCTCGAACCATTCGGCAGGGTTACCGTCTGGAGTTCACGTCTCCCCGCCTCAGGAGGGTTTCCGACCCACTCCCACGCCTCGTCTGGGCGACCACCGAGTTGTTGAGGTCCGAAATCGGGGAGTTGCTGGCGAAGAACGCCATCACCTTCATCCCGAACCCTCCCAGGAACCTCGTAATGTCCACGTTTTTCCTGGCCCCAAGAAGGGGAACAAGTGGCGCCCGATAATCAATCTCAGGCCACTCAACAGGTTCATTCGACCGTTGAAGTTCAAGATGGAGACTCTTCGCTCCATCCTCCTCAGTTGACGAGGGGCCTGTGGGCCACCTCCGTCGACCTCGCGGACGCATATCTCCATGTGCCGATGTTCGAGGAACACAGGCGTTTTCTGGCGTTCCATTCCGGGAATGACGTACGCGTTCAGGGCGTTGCCCCCGGGCTATCGACTGCCCCAGGGTCTTCACCCGGATTACGAGGGTTCTTGCGGCCTTCTTACGAAGGCAAGGCATCCGAATCTTTATGTACCTCGGCGACTGGCTGATCGTTGCGATGAGACGCAGCCACCGTCGAGAGACACACTAACGTGGTCACGGGTGGCCCAGGACTTAGGGTGGGTGATCAACCCCACCAAGTCCAACCTGGTTCCGTCTCAGACTCCCACTTTTCTGGGGCGGTCCTGGATTTTCTCGCGGTCGTATCCGACCCGACGGAACGGATCCTTGCCGTGGGCGGGAGCCGGCGCCCTTCTCTCGTTACCCGGCCTCGCCGCGCCGAGCCTGGCTGGTATTCTTGGGGTACCTAGCCAGCCTCGTAGATGTGGTCCCCATGTGCAGATTTTTACATGCGGGATCTACAATTTCATCTACTGAGTCATTTCGTACCATCCAGGAGAGACCTCAGCGTCCTCGTTCCCGTACACGGGCGGTGGTCCCCACATTTGGTGGTGGTGCGTCCACTCGCACCTGTCACAGGGAGTGATTTTTCCGCCCGTCAGACCCTCGATGTCGGTGGTGACCGATCGTCTTTGACGGGGGGGGCGCGATTTAGCGTGGTCCCAGGTCGCGGGATTTTGGACGGGCGCCTGGTGCGTCGGCACATCAATCTGTTGGAACTAGAGGGCGTGCGCCGGGCTCTTGTTCACTTCCTACCTCAGGTCGGAACAAGACTGTTCTCATACGCACGGACAACACCACGGTAGTGGCGTTTATCAACAGACAGGGAGGCACGAGATCCAGGAGCCTCTGGATCTTAGCCAAGTCCCTTCTGTCTTGGTGCATGTTGAACAAGGTCACGCTCCAGGCGGTCCACCTGCCAGGCACGGAGAACACGATTGCGGATCTGTTGTCGCCTCCGGGAGCCCCACAGAGTGGGCTCTTCTCCAGCGGGTGGCGACGCGATCTGGTTAACCTTCGGTCTCCCGGACGTAGATCTTTTCGCGTCCGTGACAACCACAAGCTACCAATTTTTGCGCTCTCACCCCGACTCCAGAGTCTGGGCGGTAGACGCGCGTTCACGATCCGGTGGACCCACTTTGTGGCTACGCCTTCCCACCGTTCGCTCGTGCGAGTACTGAACAAGGTGGTGTCCGATCGGTGTTCCATGTTTCTTCTGGTGGCTCCCAATTGGCCCGGCCAACTGTGGTTCCCTCAGCTTCTCCATCTTGTCGCGGGTTTCCCGACGAACTTCCGGTCTCGGACGAGTTAGTCTCCATACCGGGCTCCGGCGAACTGCACCACAATCCAAGAGCGCTCCATTTGACTGTGTGGCTCTATCCGCGAATCCCTTGTGTCGCAAGGTCTTTGAGGCGGCTGCCCAAGTGGCGCCCGCAGCCGGAGATCTTCCACTTTGGGCATGTATGCTTCCAGACTCGGAATGTTCGAGACTGGTGCCGATAGATCGGTTTCTCCGCATACTGGCGCCTCTTGGTGACGTGAGCGGACTTTTTGTTGGCCCAGTTTAATCTGAATAAGTCCATCAATACGGTCAAGGGGTTCCGTGATGGGCCGCGGCTATCCACCGGGGGCTTCCTCGACGGCTCGACCGTCACCGCCACGCCGCAGCCTCTGGAACGGTTGATAAAGGGGATGTTCTTGCAACGGCCTTCGGTTCGGAACCTTGCTCCCCCTTGGGATATGCAGGTGGTCCTCGAGACTTTGCACGGGCTCCGTTTGAGCCTCTGCCGAATGTCCTCTCAAGGAACTGACGATCAAAACTGTGTTTTTACTCTCCGCAGCCTCGGCTGGGCGGAGGGGCTCTTCACGCTCTCCCTCAAAGAGGGTCATATTCGCTTTGAATCGGGGCGTTAGTCGTGCCCGACCGGCCTTCTTAGCTAAGAATCAGGCGATCGAGTTCTTACCAGAACCTATTTTCCTTCCGTCGCCGCTCGTTTTCTGACACGACAGAGGACAAGGTCTGGTGTCCGGTTCGGTGTCTCAAACATTATATCAAGCGCACGCAACCTTTCGGAAGGGCGTTACGCTCTTTTGTGTCCTTCCAACAGCCGCATCGTCGTCGCGTGATACGATTTCCCGCTGGATTGTTCAGGCGATCCACGTATAATCGGTCCGCGCTGTTCGCGGAACGTCGCGGTTCACGCGCACCAGGTGCGAGCATAGCTGCGTCAATTGCGCTCTTTGGTGGGGTTCCCTTCACGAGATCCTTCGTGCTGCCCGTGTGGAAAACGCCAGCCACGTTGTCTCAGCTTATCTGGTGGATATTCCGGACTTTCAGGGCGGAGTTGCACGGCCGTATTTTCGGAAGACGACCACCCCTTCTTAAGGTGGGTGTTCTTTTCTTATTACCCGTTCTTTTGAAGTTGTTTACGTTATTTGTCTTAACGTTTTTTCGTCCCTTCATTTTCACTAACGTTTAATTTCGCCTTTGTTCGGGCTGTGGTTATTTCGTTTGTTTACTCTAACGACAATTTTGCGCTTTTTGGCGCATTTCGTTTCGTTTCGTTTACTAACGCAGTTCCGTTGTTTTTCTGCTTAGTTTACCTTTACAGCGGTTTGGTTCACTTCATGCTTTCTGACTCGCTCCGGCCCCTGACGAACTTGGTGAGTTTTCGTCATGCCGTTTGAGCGGAGTTTACAGTTTGTTTCTGTTCACTGTCGGGTTGCGTTTGCGTGTTTTTCACGTATGTGTCACCATTCTTCTGTTGACGTTTTACCTCCGTTATTTTCCGCAAGGTGTTCTATGTTTCCTTGCCATAACTTGTAGTGGGTTGCTATTCCTCATAGTGCCTATTCGGAGGTCTTTCGTCCTTACGGGGAGAAGGAATTTAGTCCCTTACAGGGGTTTTTCGACTGAGTGCGAGTGCAGTACCAGCCTTACAAAAAAAAAAATAATATATGTGTGCTTCGGTCTGAACTCCCTTCCTTCCTTTCCTCGGTTGCAATCTGATTGCATAATTATAGCATGGAAGGTAAGGTATAACTTGAAGTAAATTTACCCCGCTAAAGCGTAAGCGGGGATATTTCTGAGAGTTATACTTACCTTCCATGCATCCCGCCTCCGCCCCTCTCGTTCAGGCCTCGGTGGAATGTTGAGTGAGGTGGTACAGAGGTATTATGGAGGTCAGGGCTTGGCTGGCTACTGCGTCTTTTAGGGTCGGTTAGAAGTGCGTTAGAATCAGGTCATATGACCAGATTGCATAATTATAGCATGGAAGGTAAGTATAACTCTCGTAAATATCCCCGCTACGCTTAGCGGGGTAAATCTGTATGTATGTACTGTATGTATGTATCTGTATGTATGTATGTATGTATCTGTATTATGTATGTATGTATCTATCTGTATGTATGTATGTCTGTATGTATGTATCTGTATGTATGTATGTATCTGTATGTATGTATGTATCTGTATGTATGTATGTATCTGTATGTACAGTATGTATGTATGTATGTATCTGTATGTATGTATGTATCTGTATGTATGTATGTATGTATCTGTATATATCTGTACATATGTATCTGTATGTATGTATGTATCTGTATGTATGTACCTGTATGTATGTATCTCTATGTATGTATCTGTACATATGTATGTATCTGTATGTATGTATGTATCTGTATGTACTGTATGTATCTGTATGTACTGTATGTATGTATGTATCTGTATGTATTTATGTATCTGTATGTATGTATGTATCTGTATGTATGTATGTATGTATGTATCTGTATATATGTAAATATGTATCTGTATGTAAATATGTATCTGTATGTATGTATGTATCTGTACGTATGTGTGTTTGTGTGTTTCTCATGGCCAGCTCGTAAATGCTATCTCAAGAACGGTTCTCATGAATAATGTCATATGTGGTACACAGATAGCCCATGGTCATGCATATTAATGAGTAGGCGGTGTTTAATGTACACATTTTGAAATGCTCATATCATAACAACCACAACAGAAATACATGCTTTGTTCCATATTTGGTACAGTTATGATGTTTGCTAATGTGTACATGTTCATGGTATAAACATGTTGAATTTAATTACACTGTAGTATGCATAGTGGGCGGGGCTTAATATGATTTTGCTGGAAAAAAACTTGTAATCACGGTATCTGAAAGATAAACTGGATTCAAGTCATATGTGATACACAGGTGTACCATGGTGTGTGGATGTACTTTATTGGTTTTGGTGGTGAACCCTGCATATTAATGAGTAGGCGGGGCTTAACTTATTATACTTCAAATATGATACATAAACATCCGTACAGTATGTCTGTTTTGCATCATACTTGCTATGATAATGTTGTTAATTATTGTGTGCATGCTAGTGTTATTAATAGGTATGTTTATTTAATTGATCTGCATCATGCATGGTAGTTGTGGCATATGAATAAATATCCTCGAACAAATATTTCAAAATATGCAATGACATGACAGTTAATACGAAACTTGCAAATCAATCAGCATATGAAAACAAAGCATCAGAAGTACAAAACCTTTTGGTTCTGGTTATGTTATTAATTTTGTGCATCATAGAAAGAAACAATGCATGTTTATGAGAAAGTATAGTGCTAAATCCTATCAGATAGTTCATTGGCAGAATCGGAGGTCAATTTTGTTCATTGGCAGAATCGGAGGTCAATTTTTAGGTCAAAAAGGTCAAATTGACATACTATTTTGTTTTGTTGCTCCAAAAGTTGAAGAGTACTATCAAATGCAAGGTTCTTCAACAATTCATTAAATCTATCAGTAATATTTTTGTAAGTAGCCACAACAGAGCAGAATGTCACAAATATAGCAGTTTTAGGACATCTCATAATCTAAAATAAAGACCTCATTTGCATAAATTTGCATAATTAACCCGGAAATTTTGCAAACCAATGTAAAGTTCAAAGTCTTAGCTTTCAAATAACATAAACTTGTATCAGTAGAAAAGGAAAATAAATTTGTGAAAAAGCCCCCCTTCCAAAAAAATTTTGGTTTTCGATTCTAGAGGTCTGTACAAATAGTTACTGAGAAATGAGCGAAGTGCGGGAAAATTCTTCTTCATTTCCCGAAATTGACATTCCCAAATTTCTTCATAATTACACCCCTGTTTGATAATATATTCCCGAATTTCATTGGTATTCTCGTACAATGTCTTCATGGGGACCTCTTTCCTTTCAATAATTTCCTTATCTCTGGTTAATCAACAGTTAATGCCCATGGCAGTAACACCTATGAAACTGATAGACCATGTTTGTTTTTGCACAAAATCCATCGACCGGAATGCATCTCAACCCCACCCTTTTCTCTTGCCCGTTCATGCTGTGTTGAAGGGAAATAACCTTGTCGAAGGCTTTTCACTCTAACCGCTCATTACTGATGAATCGAGCATGGGTGGCTTTGAAACTTGCTTTCTTTACGTCGAGTATAACTGCCAGTAGGCATATCCTGCATGATAGCCCAGAGGTAAAGGGCGTAAGCATCGTGGCCAATAATTTTCTGGCAAACATGCGAAGTGTTATGAATGTACGTTTTTCCCATATCTTGGTACCTATTGAAAATGATAGAGGATCCACCCACAAGATGTTTACGAAAGGTGTAGTACAGGTTTTTGTTCTGATCATTGAAAAGATAGAAAGGAGTGCTGTCAGACATTTGGAAAAGATACTTCATGGTCAAACCCAAATACCCCAATGCTTTTTAAACCAAAAAAGCTCGCAATGAAACCTGGAGTTTTACCCTTTACCTCCGAAAACACCGAGAGCTACAATGCCCCTCTCACCCTATCTGAAGTAAAGCAAGCCATCCACAATGCTGGCTGCACCTCCAAGGGCCCAGATAACATTCTCTACCAAAGTTGACTACACTAAGTTCCTGGGTTTATCTATAGACCCCAAGCTCTCCTACAAGCAACACATCACCAACCTGAAACAAATGCAATAGCTCCTCTCCGCCTCCTCTCCAACAGTACTTGGGGTGCGAACCCCCATGCTCTCCTCAAAATCTTCAGGCTCACCATTCATGCCAAACTCGACTACTGCAATATTGTCTACTGTGCCGCTCACAACTCTTTCCTCAACCACATCAACACCATCCAAAATGAAGCCCTCAGGCTTTGTCTGGGTACCTATTTTCTTTTCTTCCTACCCCTGGAATGATCTAACCTCTCAGGCACAATTTGACCCTCGCTTTCGTGGTGCCGTTAAGCCCTCATCAAACAAACAAACCTACCAGTTTCTGAAACACCTCCCCAACAAGGCCACCACTACCCTACTCACCATCCTCAACCACATTTGGTCCTCACACTCTTTCCTCCTATATGGAGGACAGCTATCATCACTCGCGTCCACAAACCGGGGAAGGACAGTACCGACCCCCTTCCAGCTACCGCCCTCCTTCCAGCTACCGCCCCATCGCCCTTACCTGCTCTCTCTGTAATATTAATGAAAGGATTATTAAACTGGTTCCTTGAGACCAACAGAATCTTCTCCCCTCACCAAAGCGGCTTCCGGAATTGTCGGATTACTCTGGACCAGTAAGTCATGTCGACACCGCTATCCGGGAATCCTTTGACTTCGAGAAAGCTTTCGACACTACTTGGAAATACGGCGTTACCTATTGGTTTCACACTCTCGGCCTCACAGGCCACCTCCCTATCTTTATTTAAAACTTCCTCTCACACAGGCAATTTCAAGTTCGTATTGGCTACACCCTCTCCAACCCCCAAGAAGAGGGCGTCCCCCAAGGCAGCATCCTCTACCCTACTCTCTTCAACCTGAGCATAAACAACATCGCGAACAATCTTGGCCCCAACATCAAACGTGCCCTCTATGTGTACGACTTCACCATCTTCTACTCCTCCCCTAGCTTTCCTATTGTTGAAAGTAGGCTCCAACTTAGCCTCAACTGGCTGCAAGATTACTTCAACAAATTGATTTTAAATTCTTCAAAGACACAGCAGTCTGCATGCATTTCTGCCATTTTAACAACCTCCACCCCAACACAAATTTTATGCTCTACGGCAGTCGCATTACTAAAGTTGACCACACTAAGTTCCTGCTTTTAACCCTAGACCCCAAGCTCTCCTACAAGCAACACATCACCAACCTGAAACAGAAATGCAACAGCTCCCTCAACAATATCCACCTCCTCTCCAACACCACTTGGGGTGCGAACCCCCATGCTCTCCTTAAAATCTTCAGGCTCACCATTTGTGCCAAGCTCGACTACGTCAAAATTGTCTACTGTGCTGCTCACAACTCTTACCTCAAGCACATCAACACCTTCCAAAATAAAGCCCTCAGGCTTTGCCTGCATGCTTACATTACTTCCATCACCAGCCTTCACATTGAAGCCAACAAACCCCCCTTTTTGCTAAGGTGTAGAAAGTTTAGCCTTCCCTATGCTTCTAGAGCCCTCACCAACACCCAAAACCTTGTATACAACCTCATTAGGTACCCCAATTTCTCCACCCTCTTTGATAGGACTAAAACCCTATCCCCTTCCTTTAGCTTATGCAACAAACCTGACCTCCACCATCTCAGCATCACCCCCACTCTTGGCACCTTTTCCTGGCCCAGTTTTCCTCCCTGGGTCACCCACCCTCCCTTCCATCCACCTGGGCCGCTCCACTCATTACAAAACCCAAACCCACCCCAACCTCTTCACTAACCTCCACAACCAAATCAAAGACCAACTACACCTCCATCTATATTAATGGCTTTAAGGAAGGCAACAAGACAGGTGCTGCTGCCGTCACCCAAGACATCACCCTCATAGCAGGCTTCCCGACTACTCGTCCATCATCTCGGCTGAGGTCAAGGCCATCCTACTCGCCCTCAACTATATTGAGTACTCCCCGCTCAGCCACTTTGCCATCTTCTCAGACTCCCAAGTCTCTCCTTACTTCTATACTTAAGTGGGATAACCCCATGTCCCACCTCCTCCCCCATAAAGTCCTTTTGCCCCCCTCTGTAGAAAAAGTATCCTTTTCTTCTGGATACCCAGCCCATGTTGGCTTCCCCGGCAATGACAGAGCTGATTCAGACAAACAATAATCTTGTTGCTTTTTCTTGTCTTTTTTTTTTCTTTTTCATTTTGAATGTTTCTAATAACACCAAGTTGTTTCAAAGATTGAATTAACATAGTAGACTTTGATGGCACACCCAGATGAAAAATGCGCCCTTTCTATAATCTACCTTCTCTAATCTGACCAGCCCGCCGGGGAAACTAGGGCACACATCTTTCTGGAAAAGAAATAAACCTATTTCCTACGCCAAAATTCTTATGGTCTCCGCCATTGACCCTCCCTCCTAACATCCTTCCATTTCACCAACCTTTATCCACATGAATATCCTCGCATCCATTGTGGAATCCCCCACTCCTTCACCCATAATAAAGCTTACCCCAACAGGGTGGTATATAAGTCTACTGTCCCTGGATACACACTGACCCTATTTGACTCCTCCAGGTTAACCGTAAGGGGCATCTGATCACCTTCTGGGTGATGCTAGACCAGCTTTACATGTCGACGCGCAATCGCCACAACAAAATGTAGCTCGAATGATGCATACATTACTATAATGATTGTTGTCTTTCATTTTCCCCTTAAAAACAGCCATCTGATTTAGCTTTGCAGTCAGGAGATTTTCAACATAAGCCATAATTTCAATCATCAAATAAAATTTCAATTGTAAGTTTCCTGTCTCCCTTTTATGCTAACATATTCCATCATGCACCATTTTCATGCCTGACTTTTATTGATTCGCATGCGTAGCATTATGCAAACCTATGTAATGGGATTACGTTCGGACGTCCGGCCGGCCGGCCACAGATTTGTCCTGAAATTTCCTCAGGAATGATGAGGTTTTTTGAGAATTCCTTAGAAAATGTGAAAGTTTCTGTAGAGTTCGTCAGAAAAAGGTAAATTTCTTCAGAGTTCCTCAGAAAAAGGTAAAGTTTCTTCAGATATCCTTATGGAAGGTTAGAATTTTCTTATAAAATGTTAAAGTTTTTTAGAGATACTTAACCCTTACTCTCCCAACCGTGACAATTACGATCCATTTTCCAATTTTTTTTTTGAGTACCTTCCCAAAATCCTATAGAGCTGCAAATACGTTAATTCAAACCAGATTGAATAGATCTTTCATAATATGGTTATTTTGTTGGGGGGTTAGATTGAAATTTTTTGAGTAAAATCGTTACAAAAAGTGCATTTTTAAAAAAGTGCATTTTTTTTTTTTTTTTTTTTGAAAGACGAATGTCATACGTGAATATTTTTTCTATTTTTTTTTTTTTTTTTTTTTTTTTGAAAGGAATACGTGAATATTTTTTCTTTTTTTTTCTTCAGGTAAAGTATAAAGATAGTTTGAATTGTTGGTTGCTACACGATTTTTACTTGTACTTGGTCAATGTTTGTGTTTTTTGGAGAAAATATGCCAAAATTTGTGATTTTGGACCTTTTTGATAAAAAATTATAAAAACGCCCAAATATTGTATTGGAATTTTTAAAATCTCTACGGATAGAGGAGAAATAGATCGTTCAGACGAACTATTACAATAACAGATGCACCCCCTCTACTTGCCTAAAAGGTCTCTGATAATGACGCAATTTTTTTTTTTTTTTTTTTTTCCCTCGCACATTCGACATCACAAAATGGCGAGATACAAGTTACAACGTCGAACGTGCCTTCCGACTCCTATGTTTTCTTCAGAATAATGATGACTCAGAGGGGTCGGAAGGTATTTCTGATGAAGAAGATGTACCAGAACTCGACCAGATTGAGGAAGAAGAGAATATAGAGCCTGCTGAGATGGATAGTGATCTGTTCCAAATTACGGAGTTGGTGAGTGTTTTCTTCCAAAATAGCGAAAGTACTACATTGTAAATGTGTAGTAATAAAATAAGGCTTATAGAATTCTAATGATAAATTAGCGGGGATATTTTGCTTGTTACGAGAAACAAGTAAAAGGGACACTAAAATCACATATAAAAAAGAGGATTTAGGTCCTTTCTATAATATCCCGGATGAAACAAATGAAAGCTGAACCCCAATAATAACATTTCTAAATGGACTGAAATATATGTATTTCCCAATGGCAAAATTGTAAATTTAGGCCTACTGAAATATGTGTATTCCCAATTTCACAAAATCCAAGTTCCATTATTTCAGGGGCCGAAATCACAATTTTATGGGGGAAAGTGGAGTAGGGGTCCCATGTTAGGGCAAAATACACATAATGGGGGTGCCCCAGGCCCATTTAGAGGAAAATGCTTGTATATAGGCCTAGTACCGGTACATTATTTTGATGCCCCATTTTTTGGGACCATGATCCTTTTCCCCTCCCCCTGGCTATGCCACTGTTGTGGTGATGACTAGATCGATAAAACAAACATTTTGGACCCCTGTATGTACCCCGGCTTCCCGGCTGTAAAGTCTGTCCCCACGGTTACCACAAAATTGTGGGGCAGGTTAGAAACCACAATAACATGTTATGCGATAACATATTATGCGTATGCTTGAAGAGGACGAGCCGCCCGCTACTCCCCAACCCAAGAGGAAGAGGGACAGACCGTTGAAGATGAGCCCAGGCCCCTCTTCCAGGCCTTCCGCTGCAGTCTCGCCACCATCACCACTCAAAGAAAATCCGACTGCAGCGGAAAAAGCTGCCTTCAAAACCATGGAGGAAAAGCGGAACGTTCGGCTGCAGGAGATACAACGGTCGAAGGTCATCCCTGCAGCCGATAAAGACTATCATCTGTGGGAAGTACTGGTGGAGAGTGACCGGGATCGACACGAGGTCTTCGGTAACTGGTTATGGGAAGACCAAACTAAAGTAAGTTGAATGAATATAGTTGCAATTTTTTTTTTTTTTTTTTTTTTTAATTCTATTTGCAGCAACAAGGTATAGCAGAAGACTATACCATTTCTTATGAATTCCATGTGGAATGAACAGAAGTAAGTGTTCAATAGATAATCAGCATAGTCTATCAACATAAAAGTAGCTGTGAAGCTTGTAATGGCTGAAATTGGGTCAGAAATAAACAAAAAACACTTTCGTGCATAATAAATAAGGTAAATGACCTAATTTGCATATCATTTGCATAATTTCTTATTTTATTTTTTGCAAATGATGATGTAAACATCTTGTTTTTCTGCATTCTATTAGTTTTGGACATCATAGAAGGGGAAAATGCATTTTTTTGGAAAATTTAGTGCCATACACTATTAGATAGATTATTCACAGAATTGGGGGATAATTTTTAGGTCAAAATGTACCAAATTTTTCATATTTGCGTCATTTTTTTTCTTCTGATTCCTAAAAATCCATGAATAGTATCAAATGAAAGGTCTTTCCAAGGACGATTCAGAAATTCTATCCATATTTTTTTGCTATTTAGCCACAAGGCACAAGCGTGTCATAAAGATAGAATGTTTGCAGACCTAATATTTGCGACCTAATTCAATGACCTAATTTGCATATTTGAGTTCAGAAATATGCACATTTTTGGAAAGTTCAACATGTTAGCTTTCATAAAAGTCGAACTTGTTTTGGTACAAATGGAACAGAAAGTGCTGAAAAAATCCTCTTTCCAAAAATTTCAGAAATAGCTTATTCTATTTTTGGAACCTTGGGAGAGTAAGGGTTAAGGTAGGATTGAAGACTAGTTTCCTTAAAAAGTCTACAATACATTTGATATTTTCTTAGAAGATAACTGTAAAATTATATAGTTTTACCAGTATTCTTCAGAGATCTTCAATTCTCTCTTGTTGTACTTGAGATTTAAAATCCTTAAAATTCTTGGGCACCAACAGTTGTATCAGGCATGATTTTTTAAACTCCACCTTTATTATTATGCTCATTTGCATAAAGTTGCTACAGTATTATGACCTGACCAGACTTTTTTATTTAATATGCTTAGTCAGGGAGTGTGACAGGATGTGATTGCATATAAACATAGGGAGGGATGCCATGTGGGACATGGATGGGGGCCATAAAGGACATATATGATTTAATATTTACCATGTTGTATACACCAAGGGCTATATCAGGCATAATTATTTGACTCCACCTTTTCTTCTTATTCAACAGCTCATTTGCATATAAGTTATTATCTGAACTGACACTTCAATACAAGTATGCTCAATCAGGGACTGTGATAGCTAGGATGAGACTTCTTAGGGATCTTTTGGGATGTCATGTGAGACATAGGGTGCGATGCCATGTGGGACACATGGGGTGGGATGCCATGTGGGACATGGGGTGGGATGCCATGTGGGACATGGGGTGGGATGCCATGTGGAACAGGGTGTAATGCCACGTAGGATACGTGGTGGAATGCCATGCAGGACATAATGTGGATTGCCATGGGATGGAATGTCATGTGGGACATGGGATGATATGGGATGTCATGTGGGACATGGCATCCCACCCCATTTCAACAAGTCATTTGCGTATAACTTATTATATGAACTGACAGTTTCATACATAGTATGCTCAATCAGAGACTGACAGCTAGGATGAGACTTCTTATGGAGCCTATGGGATGTCATGTTGGACATGGGGTGGGATGCCATGTGGGACATGGAATGGGATGCCATGTGGGACATGGGGTGGGATGCCATGTGGAACAGTGTAGAATGCCATGTGGGACATAGTGGGATGCCACGAGTAACACAGAGTGTGACATAGGTTGGGATGACATGTGCGACCTAAGGTAGGATGCCATGTGTGACAAAGGGTAGAAGGCTATGTGGGACATAAGGTAGGAAGCTATGGGGACATGAGATGTGATGCCATGTGGGACATAAAGTAGGATGTCATTGGGACATTAGGAGGGATACCATATGGAACCTATGTGGGATGCTATTTGGAACATCAGGTGGGAAACCACTGACGTGGGACACAGGGAGGGATGCCATGTGGGACATAGGGAGGGTTGTCATGTGGTACATATGGTTGGATTAATGTGGGACATACATGTAGGATGGGATCTCTGTAAGTCATAGCCATGTGGGACATACGGTGGAATGCCATGTGGGACATATGGTGGAATGCCATGTGAGACACTGTATGGTGGTTTGCCATGTGGGAGATATGGTGGAATACCATGTGGGACAAGGCATGGTATGTCATGTGGGACATGAGGTGGGATGTCATTTGGTACATGGGATGTGGGACATAGGGTGGAATGCCATGTGGGTCATAGGATGGGATGCCCTGTGGGACATATGATGGAATGCCACGTGGGACATGGGATGTCATGTGGGACATGGGGTGGGATGCCATATGGAAGATATGGTGGAATGCCATGTGGGACATGGGATGGGATGCCATGTGGAATGCCATGTGGGACATGGTGTGAGATGTCATGTGGTACATGGGATGCCATGTGGGACTTAGTGTGAGATGCCATTTTTATAATTGGCCGTGTCATATGATATGGGTGTCAATTTGCATGGGTATGCGAACCATCATGGTATTTACCGTTCTAGTTTATTCATATCTTGTTGATACTAAAACGTTTATAATCTTACCAATAAAACATTTACACATGAGGCACAAAAGGTTTTATCACAAATGGATATGCAGAGCAGAAATCTTAGTTCCACGCCAGCAAGCAATCATCTAACTTCCTAAGTTGTATTACTCCCCCTCACTAATCTTTTAAAATTCCTCAACCATGTACTTTTCAATATTACAGATCATTTGCTTGTAAAAGATCTCTTGGGGGTTTTGTGTTTTTACAATATAATAAGGAGAGAAAGGCCTGCATTTTTTCTTTTAGAGAAATTAATGATTAGAAAGCTTTACTGCACAAAAACATTAAAAAGGTTTTCAAATTGCCAGTTCTAGAATCAATTCATTTTTTTTAAGGGTTTATTAAATGAGAGTAAGTTATTTTGCTTGGGAATTGTATTTTTAGCTTGCAGATTGTTCAATTGAAGTGCATTTTAATTATGGATAAATATACTGTATATGCATTAGATTGGAAATAAGAAATTGAAAAAGCTATATTGAGAATTTGAGAATAAGTAGAATCCAGAGTCTAAAGAAAGTTTGAGTGCAATCAGTATTTGACAATAATTGTGTTGAAAATGTGTTAAAAATGTCCAAGATATTTTATTAACTTGAAGATGGGATCACAAATTGGCAGTTACACCTCACTTTTCAAACATGCAAATTCATACTTTTATCAGTAGAAAAGTTCTCCATTTTGTGTTGCGAATCCATTGTCTTTCAAGGGTAGCGGAGCATTCAAAATATTGGGGGGGGGGGGTGGGACTTATGAGGTCAAGTGACATGTGATAACAATATTGGGGGGCTAATTAGGTCAGGTAACGTGATAACGCAGGTTCACCTAAAATTGTAGGGAGGAGGGGAGGGGGTGCAACCGGCTCTTGCAGCCCTGTCTTTATGGATGGGCAATAGTACTGTGCTAGTTTCAAACCAAGTAAGATGTTTTGCTGTGACAAATTGTTTCTTCAAAGTTTGCTCAGTAGTCAGCTATGTTTGTTAAATACCACAAATAGCCTTCTTGTAAATGTTATTTGTATGACATGTTTAAATTGAGTTTAATTTTAATCCCTTTGGAAATAAAGTACTAGCTGTTTTGCAATGTTATGTTCAGGCATAGATAGCCCCTTTTTGTAGAGAAGTCTGTACAGAATTTGTGGGTCTTCAGTCATCAGTGCTTCACCACTGATTTGTCAAACAGCCATGGACATAAACCTTAAATGTTGAGAAAGCGATGTAAATTACCCAATTTATGTACGTACTGTACTTACCTTTTAAATTTGTTGTCATAAAGTTTACAGAACATCTTTTAAATTATAAATAAAATAAACATGCAAAGACAATATCCAAAGTGTAAAGACAATTTTGATTACAGAGAAGAGTTATTTTCCTTGGCAAGTACAGAAAATAAAAACATGTACAGGCCCGTTAGCAGGAATTTGGGGTTTGTTTTTCGTATAAAAGGGCAAAAACTTTTAAATTCCATGTGCTTATTATTCTGTTAGATTTCAAAAGGGCACTTTTTCAACAAAAGGAGGTTTTGCTCGGACAAACCCTCCTGGCTTAGTGATGGAACTGATATACGCGTGATTACTGTACAGCTTTCAAATATTTGAAATGGAATAAATTCATGATATTTATACAAATTCAGAAAATGCATGCTCTAAATGCCTTACCACCTATGCTTTAAAAATATTGTGAGAGTTGGGTATAAATCATAACAGTTTTTGGTTCTAATGCGATAGTATCAGGAACCTATGCGGTCATGATGGCATGTATATATGTGTGTGTGGGTGTATATGTGTGTGTATGTGACAGCCAGCTTATAAACATGATATATCAAGATTGATACACTAAATTCATGTCATACGTGGTACACAGATAGCCCATGGTCCGTAGATGTGCCCTATTGTTTTTAATGGTGATGTCTTGCATATTTAATGAGTAGGCGAGGCTTAAAGTGAAAATCTTGAAAGACGCTTATTTTAAGAATCACATGTCTGTTTGTTTCATAGGTGGTGTAATTATGATGCTAGTGAATCCAGTGTTCATATTTTAACCACCACATGTCTCTTTTGTTCATATTTGGTATAATTATGATGTTGGCTGGTGTGTACATGTTCATATTTAAAGATATGATTTTCATTAATATGCATAGTGGGCAGGGTTATATGGATTTTGCTGAAAAGAGCTTGTAAACACATTATTTCAAGAACAATAAACTGATTTATGTCATATTTGGTACACAGACAGCCTGTGGTCTGTAGATGTGCCCTATTGTGTTTTTGTGTTTGGTGGTGATGTCATACATATTAATGAGTAGGCGAGGCTTGATGGAAAACTCTTGATATGCTCATATTTTAAGAATCGCATGTCCGTTTTGCTTCACTTCATACGTGGTGTTTTTATGATGCTAGTTAGTGTGTACCTATTCATGGTATAAAAACATTTAATTTAATTGATAAGCATAGTGGGCAGGCCTCATATGATTTTGCTGAAAAAAGCTTGTAAACATTTATAGATCGATAAACAGGATTTTATTGATGGGTATGGCTTCTAAATATATGTTATTTAGTGTATTTCATGAAATACAATGCTAGTTAGCATAATACTTGAGATAAACGTACAATGAACAAATGTTTGAAACCACTAAGCATTTTAGTTTTCTGGCAAACAGATGTCAGTAATATGCATGGTAGGCATGGCTTAATGTGGAAGTGCTAAATGATGTAAACACCATACTGTATCTCATGAACTGTATATCTGATTTATGTTATATGTCGTACACAGATGGGTCATGGTTTGTACATTTGTTTTCATGTTGTGGTAGTGATGTCATGAATATTAATGAGTAGTAGGGTCTTACAGAAAAATTCTTGAAATAGGATAAATGAGCAACCGTTTTTGCATCATGCTTGCCAGGGTCATGTTTTTAATTATTGTGCAAATTCTAATGTTGTCAACATTTTTATTGATCTGCATGGTGGGTGTGGCTTATGAATTAATATCATGGAACAAATATTTCACGATATGTAATGACATTTGACAGTTAATAAAACTTTTTTGCAAATCAATCAACTTATGAAAAAAAGCATCGGAATCACAAAACGTTTTGGTTCTGGTTAGTCTCATTTAGCTGGTATTTGTAATGCTTATGGTGTAGCATCATGCTTTAAATGCTGTAATGATTTTTGTAATGCTTATGGTGTAGCTTAATGCTTTAATGCTGTAATTATTTTTAACAGGTGTAAAACAATTGTTTTCTCTAAGGGTATATCATTTTCAATATTGTTTCATATTTTACGTTTTAAATGAAAAGCCATGTTTATATCGGATCTGTTTTTGTGCGTCATCTGGCTGTCAGATAGTTTAGGACAGGAAATATACAAATTAGCCTGTATAATGACCTTGTGTACCTAAAATGTTATAATGATATTCCTGGACTTAAACAATTATGTATGTAAATATTTATTTACAGGAAATAGTGTGAGTAAAGTGTCATACTATAAATTTGGGAGTGATATGTATCTAGAGACTGAATAGATTTGTGTATATGATTCTACGAGGAATAAGAAAATGCTCATTATAATTATGTGCCATCCCTTAATATCATTTATACATGGTCAAGCCAACCTGCAACATAAGGGCCAGCGTAGGGTGAGATATAGCCTTACTAAATTTGTATGAAACACTACCTGCGTGCGTCTTTACCTTGTCAGCTACAGCTGTAGGTAAAAATAAGATCAATGTTTGATTCAGCAACTTTGAACATTTTTAGGAATTTGTAAAAGAAGCTTAGAAATTATTCAAACTTTTAAATACTGTGACTGTTCTCCAGCACTTTTAAATTCTTTTGTCTTTTCCTGAAGAATATAAAGATGGAAATATGATAGAACTTGAATGAAAGTCTAACACAATTTGTCTGTTAATGTATCATACCATTTGTAACGACTTACATTGTCTCATGGGAATAAAGCTAAATGCATCACGTTTGCTGTTTTATTTTTGAAGTCATTATGGGCCCCACATTAAATTTGAAATCACTATACATTTGTTAAGGATGCTTTGCAAGGTTTTTGTTATATTTTACATGAAGATCTTCCCTAAAAACATGAATTTCAAAATAGTGAATCCACAAGTGCATGTTGAGAAGAAGATCATTTGAAATTATTTGAAAGCTATGGTGTGTTACAAAACTGACTTAAAATCATGTATAGCAAGGGAGATCTACAGCAAAATGACAGACAACCATCTTTTGATTGCATGTAGTTATTGAATATATATTATAATCATTTGCACTACCATAGAGTGCAATAACGCATTGTATTGAACCACTGCCATTATACATGTGGATAGACAAATCTGCTATGCAGTGGCGTAAGGCTTGGGGGTGGGGGCCTTTGCTGGCTATAGCTGGCTTGCCTTGTGAAAATGGGCCGGGGGCAGGGGACCATTTTCAGCCTCCACCCAGCCAGTTATACCACTGCAGCTGTGACTCTTTACTGTGTGTTCATTTGGTTACAACTATTTGCCCCTTCCATAATCATGACATGCTGCTGGTATAAGAGGCATAACGTACTAGCTGTCTGTCAAACACTTGGATTAAAGGAAGTACTGTTAATTGCTTTTTTGTATTATTTTACTGTAATTTTTGGTTCCGATGCTAATAGCATAAGGAACCTATGCAGTCATGCTGGCGTGTGTATGTATGTATGAGTGTATGTATGTAAGTGTGTATGTGCATCTATGACAGCAAGCTCGTAAGCGTAATATCTCAAGAAGGATACACCAAATTCATGTTATATGCGGTACATAGATAGCTCATGGTCCGTTGATGTGCCCTATTGTTTTTGGAGGCATTGTTATGCATATTAATGAGTAGGTGGGGCTTAATGTTTATTATCTTGAAATGCTTAAATTTTTACAATTGTACTTTTTTCATATTGAGTGTAATTATGCTGTTAACTAGTGTGTATATATATGCTCATGGTGAAAAAATGTTAAATTCGATTAATATGCATAGTGGGCGGGGCTTAACATGATTTTGTTGAAAAGAGCTTGTAAGCATGGTATCTCAAGAACGGTAAACTGGATTCATGTTATATTTGGTACACAGATAGCCCATGGTCTGTGGATGTGCCCCATTGTTTTAGCCCTATTGTTTTAGCCCTATTGTTGTAACCCTATTGTTTTTGGTTGTGATATTATGCATATTAATGAGTAGGTGGGGCTTAATGTACAAAATCTTGAAATACTTTTATTTTGACAATCACATGTCTGATTTGTTTCATATTCAGTATAATTATGTTGTTAGCCAGTGTGTATGTGTTATATAAAATTGTTTAATATCATTGATATGCATAGTGGGCGGGGCTTAATATGATTGAGCTGAAAAAGATTGTAAGTACAATATCTAAAGATCGATATCCTGTTTTTATGTCATATGTGGTACATAAATAGTCCATGGTCTGCAGATGCACCCTATTGATTTTGGTGGTGATATCGTGCATATTAATGAGTAGGCGAGGCTTGATTTTGAAATCTTCAAATGCTCATATTTTAATAATTACCTCCGTTTTGTTTGATATGTGATATAAATTTGTTGTAAGCTGGTATGAAAAACGTTGAATTTCATTAACATGCAGAGTGGGCGGGGCTCAATATGAGTTTGCTGAAAAGAGCTTGTAAACACTAACTCGAGGATAATACATTGGATACAGGTCATACGTAGTATACAGATAACCCATGGTCCATTTCTGTGCTCTGTTGGTGGTGATGTCATGCATATTATTGGGGAAGAAGAAAAGGGGGGGGGGGATTTAATGTGAAAGAAATTTTAAAAAGTGATAAATTTATTGCAACCATATGTCTGTTTGCATCAATTTTGCATGTTATCATTTTCAGCTATTGTGCATGTATGAGCCTTCTTTTTCTCCAAAATAGTTTCTATAATGTAAATATAAGGTCCAAATTGATTATACAATCATTCAATCAGAAAAAGGCATAAAAATAAATCATAATGAGATGAGTGACATTTATAAAGGCCAAGTAATAATAACTCATATGTCTTATTAAAAATAGGGCTATGATGAAGGTTGTTGAAGAGCTGTGACATACAGTAGTCTGAGCGAAGTAAATCATTGTATTTAAAAAAAATCAGGACAGATAAAAGTGAGTGTTTTATGCCATAAAGACCTGGGAATATCCTTTAGAGGAAATGGTTTTACATGGACTGTCTGTGGGTGGGTTATTCAGGAAGGTCATATGATTCTGTAGTATAGTTTTTCATGTAATGCATGAAAATGACAATTCAAACAAACTTTTCTTTTGTAGTGTTGATGTTCCCTTTATGTTCATTTCATATATTGACCAAAAATAAAAGGTTTTGTGGTTCTGATGCTTTTTTCTTCAACATTAAATAATTTGTAGTATGTTTGCCCAGGAGTGGTAATTTGGAGTTAAATAGGACAGAGTTTAGAGCTCTCAAATGTCTAAAATTATCAGTGGAGCAAGCCAATGACCATATCTATTAATATACATAGTGGGCGGGGCTTAACATGATTTTGTTTTAAAGAGCTTGTAAGCATGGTATTTCTCAAAACGGTAAACTAGATTCATGTCATATTTTGTATACAGATAGCCCATGGTCTGCAGATGTGCCCTATTGTTTTTGGTGATGATATCATACATATTAATGAGTAGGCGGGACTCCATATAAAAATAGTTGAAATGATATGGACTACGCGTTACACAGATAGTCCATGGTCTGCAGAAGGGCCCTATTGTGTTTGGTGATGTCATACATGTTAATTAGTAGGCGGGGCTTAATGTGAAAATCTTGAAATGCTCATAATTTAAAATCACATGTCTGTTTTGTTTCATATTATGATTTTAGCTAGTTTGTACGTGTTCATTTTGATAAAAACATTGAATTTTATTAATATGCATAGTGGGCGGAGCTTAATATGATTTTGCTGTAAGAGCTTGTAAACACGATATCTCAAATATTTCATGATATGCAATTACATAAATAACAGGTAATACAAAATCAATTAGCATAAAAAAAGCATCGGAATCACAAGACCTTTTGGTTCTGGTTATCACTATTGTTCCTTTGTGGTAAGATCATAGAATTTAATATTATGGTCGTGGGAAGTTGACTCGAGGCATATTGTTCACTTTCACGCTGTATAAGACACCATGGGCAGTTAGAGTACAGTAGATGAATGATGAATTTTCTATAAGATTTACTCTTATGGGCTGAGTTTACTTTCATATTGCATGTCATAAAACACCATAGAAAACTAAGGCAAATGAACGAGATTAATTACTAATTAAAACTAATTACTGTAGTTTAATGAAGTTACATTTTATATAAACTATAAAACAGTTTATAAAACTGCCATGAAAACAACCAAAGATGTTCTCTTACAAACAACACATCACCATGCTGAAACAGAATTGCAACAGCTCCCTTAACATTCTCCGCCTCCTCTCCAATACTACTTGGGGTGCGAACCAGCAAGTTCTCCTCAAAATCTTCAGGCTCATTATTCGTGCCAAGCTTGACTACGGCAATAGAGTCTACTGTGTCGCTCACAATTCTTACCTCAATCACATCAACACCATCAAAATGAATCTCTCAGGCTTTGTCTGGGTGCCTACAGGACCTCCCCAATCACCAGCCTTCATGTTAAAGCCAACGGCACGGACCCCCTTCCTGCTAAGGTGTAGAAAGCTTAGCCTCTCCTATGCTTTTAGAGCCCTCAGCAACACCCAGAACCCTGTTTACAACCTCATTAGATATCCCAATTTCTCCACCCTCTTTGTTAGGACTAAAACCCTATCCCTCTCTTCAGCTTATGCATCAAATCAGACCTTCTCCATCTCAGCATCAATCCCACCAGTCTCAGCACTTTCTCCTGGCCCACTTTTCCTCCCTGGGTCACCCCCTCCCTACTATCCACCTCGACCTCTCCACTGATGGCTCCAAGGAAGGCGACAAGACAGCAGCTGCTGCCGTCATCCAAGACATTACCCTCAGTAGCAGGCTTCCCGACTACTCATCCATCTTCTCGGCCGAGGCCAAGGCCATCCTCCTCGCCCTCAACTTTTTTTTAAACTCTCCGCTCAGCTACTTTGCCATCTTCTCTTGACTCCAAGGCTGTCCTTACTTCATTACTCAATCTTAAATGGGATAACCCCACATTTCACCTCATCCTTTGTAAATTATTCTTGCCCCCCTCCTTAGGAAACATATTCTTTTCTTCTGGATACCCAGCCATGTTGGCATCCCTGGCAATGACAGGGCTGATGCAGCTGCTAAGCTTGCCCTCACCCTTCTCCCTACTCCTTTTCCCAAAACCCTTTCTGACATCAGACCGCTTATCACTTCCCTTGTTCGTAGCCGTTGGCAAACCTCATGGGACTCCCAAATTGTTAACAAACTCTACGTCATCCAGTCCACCATTCCGATCAAACCCACTATTCACAACGTCCACATTACCCGCCTTAGAATAGGTCACACCCACCTCACTCACTCTTACCTCCTTACTGACTCCGCCCCCACCCCTCTGCAGCAATTGCCATTGCACCCTCACAGTCCATCACATTCTCCTTGCTTGCCCCCTGTACAACCTTCCCAGAGCTTCCCTTGCTGCCCACAACTCAGTAGCCGAGCTCTTCCAAAAATGTAAATCAAAATACCCACCCCTCCTCACCCCCTCACATATTAAGTAAGTTATAGTGTACATTCAAATTCAAATCTGCCAACTCCTGGCATACAGTGATTAATTCCAATTAATTCAGTTAGTATCCGCCCCTCCTCACCTCCTGCACAAATTAAGTGAGTTATAGTGTACATTCAAATCAATTCAGTTAGTATCTGCCCCTCCTCACCCCCTGCACACATTAAGTGAGTTAAAGTGTACATTCAAATTAAGTCAGCTAGTACCCACCCCTCCTCACCCCCTCCTCACCCCCGCACACATTATGTAAGTTATAGTGTACATTCAAATCAAGTCAGTTAGTACCGGCCCCTACTCGTCCCTTCCTCACCCCCTGCACACATTAAATGAGGTATAGTATACATTCAAATCAAGTCAGTTAGTATCCGCCCCTCCTCACCCCTGCACGCATTAGGTTAGTTATAGTATACATTCAAATTAAGTCAGTTAGTATCCACCCCTCCTTACCCCTGTACACATTAGGTTAGTTATAGTGTACATTTAAATCAAGTCAGTTAGTATCCTCCCCTCCTCACCCCTTGCACACATTAAGTTAGTTATAGTGTACATTCAAATCAATTCAGTTAGTATCCGCCCCTCCTCATCCCCCACACACATTAAGTTAGTTATAGTGTACATTCAAATCAAGTCAATTAGTATCCACCCCTCCTCACCCCTGCACACATTAAGTTAGTTATAGTGTACATTCAAATCAATTCAGTTTGTACCCACCCCTCCTCACCCCCTGCACACATTAGGTTAGTTATAGTGTACATTTAAATCAAGTCAGCATTTAGTATCTGCCCCTCCTCACTCCCTGTACACATTAGGTTAGTTATAGTGTACATTCAAATCAAGTCAGTTAGTACCCACCCCTCCTCACCCCCTGTACACATTAGGTTAGTTATAGTGTACATTTAAATCAAGTCAGTTAGTATCCGCCCCTCCTCACCCCTTGCACACATTAAGTTAGTTATAGTGTACATTCAAATCAATTCAGTTAGTATCCGCCCCTCCTCATCCCCCACACACATTAAGTTAGTTATAGTGTACATTCAAATCAAGTCAGTTAGTATCCTCCCCTCCTCACCCCCTGCACACATTAAGTTAGTTATAGTGTACATTCAAATCAAGTCAGTTAGTACCCACCCCTCCTCACCCCCACACACATTAGCAAGTTATAGTGTACATGCAAAATCAAGTCAGTTATTTGTGTAGTTACACCAGTTAGCTTTAAAAGTTGCAGCTCTGAGAAACCTATGAAGTGGAAGATTTTAACTTTCAGAGTTTGAGAAGAAATAATTGAGGTGTGTTATTTATATTCCCTGAGCTGCTAAGAGAGTGTTTCTACATTTTATTCAAATCTTCTATTACAGAGAGCTTTAAACAATGAGCATGATTTATCTGCAATAAATTTAAATCAATTCTCACTTTTTTTTACAACTGTCCTTTGCAGTAATGGAAGTTTGGATAAGGTTTCAGTGTTCATGTCTTTAATTCAAAGGTGGAAATTATTTTTTAGAATTTTACTTGAAGTTTTAAATGTTCTGATGTCATTCTGTAATAATGAGTATGTGAATTGTCTGATTGCTTTGTTCCCCCATTTCTCAGGAATTTCAGAGCCATTTTCATGTGTGCTGGTATATTGTACCTTTTCCGTTCATGTTCTGTTGAATGGTATGTGTGAATAAGATTTCCGCTATTTTTGGCTGCTGTAAAAATTTCAAACAGACGTGCTAAAAAGTGCATGTCACCTCGTAATGGAAGAAGTAAAATGATTTAGCTGCTTGAGATTCTGGCAACTCAGATTCTGTGCCGCTGTGCATTTAATTAGTGAAACTGGAATTGGCAGATCATAAATGGTTTGTAACTTAATGCAAAGGGAAATGCACTTCCAAGTTGCAAAATGATTTAACTTGTGAAATAACTCTAAATAGTAAGAGAGATTTGATCAATTTCACCTTAACACAAGAATAGACATCCTTCGGTTTCTCTCAGAGTAACAGTAGTATGTTGGATGTCTTCTGTAATACTGGACAAGATCAACTTGGTCTATCTGTCCCTCCCTTCCCCCCCCCTCCCCATTCCCAATCTTCTTCTTCCACACATGTTAAATCTGGACATTTAGATAATATTCTCATTGCTCTTCAGCATTGGTTATGAAGTGTTTGGACAAAGGGACCAAGACTTTCATCCAGGGTGGTTGGTTATGTATCAGGGGTCAAGGTAGTTTGTAACTAATGTAGTAAAACGTTGGTTCACAAAAAAACATGGTTCTGCTTTTTGGGCTATTAAGAGAGGGTGTTAAGAGAGATTATAATGATCAATCAGTTTACCAAAGAATAATATTGCTGAAAATGCATGTACTACCTTTCATATATACTGTTTTGCAAATTGAAATACTATTTTGATATTTTTATTAATTTTGAAGTATTGAACTTTTTTGTTTGACCTGTAAAAAAACATTTCTTACTCTTGAATTTCAATACAATGTGAGTAGCCTAAGTGATTTTGACATTTTTACTGTTGCAATATAAATTTTGTTTGGTTACTCCCTGATTTTAAAATGGAATTTTGGATTACAAGGGCTGGTGTATGCAGTATACAGTATTAAACAAGAACCAATTTCTTAATCACTATACAGTATATTACATCATGTGAATGTTAAAAGCTTAACAATGTATAAGAATGTGTCAGTGTCATTGATATAATATAATGGTGGACCTTTAATTTAGCTTTTTCAGACAATTATTAGCATTTCCCGACAATCATTAGCTTTTCCCTGTTTCTTTTTACTTTGCAAGGCTCTTACCCATTGGCGGGATTTGCCTACTAAAAGTGGGGAAGGGGGGGGGGCAAAGTCAAAAGTGGGTGCGGGGAAAATCATGCTAAGATGCAAAAAATTACCATACAAATGATACAAATTCTGAAGAGGAAAAAAAGTGGGGAGGCGGGGGTCAAGTGCTTCCTTTCCCCCCTCATATCCCACCTATGCTCTTGCCTATATTTATATCCATTGCATGTACCCTCATTTCTCCACCTTACTGTTTTTTCAACTGCAATTTGTTCACAAAAACAAATGCTGTGATATTTGGTTCTGATGCTAGTATTATAAGGAGAATATGCAGTCATGCTGATTTGTATGTATGTGTGTTGGTATGTGTTTGTAACAGCAAGCCTGTTAACACGATATCTCAAGAATGATACACTGGATTCATGTCATATGTGGTACACAGATAGCGTGTGAAATGTAGATGTGCGGTATTGTTTTTGGTGGTGATGTCATGCATATTAATGAGTAGGCAGGCTTAATGTAAATTATCTTGAAATGCACATATTTTAACAACCACATGTCTGGTTTGTTTCATGTTTTGTATGATTTTAATGTTAGTTGGTGTGTACATGCCGTGGTATACAAATTGTTGAATTTCATGAACATGTCTATTGGGCGGGGCTTAATATAATTTAGCTGAAAAGAGCTTGTTAACACTATATCTCAAAATTATAAACTACATTCATGTCATATTTAGTTTATTGATAGCCCATGGTCTGTAGATGTGCCCTGCTGTTTTTGGTAGTGATGTCCTACATATTAATGAGTAGGGGGACTTAATGTGAAAATCTTGAAATATTCAAATTTAAACAACTTGTCTGTTTTGATTTATACTTGGTATATTCATGTTGTTAGCTAATGTATACATATTCATGGTATAAAGTTGTTGAATATCATTACTATACGTAGTGGGCAGGGTTAAAATGGTGTTGCTGAAGAGAGCTTGTAAACACAGTAACTCAAGGACAATACATTGGATACAGCACAGGTCATATGTGGTACACGATTACCCATTGTCTGTTTGTGTGCCCTATTGTTTTTGGTGGTGATGACATATGCATATAAAGGTGAAAAAGGGATAAATTTTTAGCAATCATATGTCTGTTTGCATTATACTTGCATTTACTTTGTCAGTTAGTGTGTACATGCCTATGTTGTGAACAGGTTCTATCTCTAATATGCATACCTTAATGTGAAAATGCTTTCATAAAACTTTAAAAAATAAACACATCACACACATGTCATACGTGGTATACATATGAGTTATGGTCCGTATACAATACTTTCACTGTATACGCTGCAGGTATCAAAATTTTCACTGTATACCCTGCAGATATTAAAATTGACTTCTTTCACACTGCGGGTATCAAAATTTCTTACTGCATGTACCAACAAATTTGTCATACTCAGTGCTGGTCTGGTTTTCGGTTGATGGGCTGCATACCCCTACCACTTTTATTTAGTATGAAGTGCCCCTCCCCCCTCTCCCCTCCCTCCTCCCGCCGGTTTTTTTTTTCACTTACATTTAATTCTCCCCCACCCTTTAAAAAAAATATGTATATTCTGGTTGCACGCCAGATATATTATTTATTATGTTTTGTATTAAATTTTCTATACATATTTTTTCATTTTTCACAGCTACTACTGCAAATTTGCAAAACATGTGTTGCATGAGAGGTTGGACACCAACCATGCTTCTTGTTAGGCTCTAGTTCATTTCACAAATTTTTGCCATCAGGGATTGGGGTGGGCTTTAAATCTGCTAGTGCTCCCATTACCTGCATACAAATACTGTCTATGTTTACTCAAGGAAGATTATGTGTTGTAGGTTTCAGGGAGTATTTTTTTTTTTTCAATTGTCTTTTTAATTGGGAGTCATTAAACATATGCTGCATCGTACATCCATTTCTGTGTATTTTGGGTAATAGAACATTGAAGGAGGATATATATTAAAGTTATCGGCAGATTTTTGAAATGGCGTAAACTATGACATTTTGCATTGAAACGAAATGTAAACAGTGTTTGATCTACTCGATATCAACTTAAAAAATGCTTGCCTCAAAACAACTAAAGGCTGGACAACAGAAAAACATTAATAAAGATAATATTGTGTAGAAATGCTCAGGGTGTCAGAAGTACGTTATCTATGGTGTGTTGTGATTGTAATCCTACTGGTTTAGGTATATTGAACCTTATAATCTGGGTGACATACAGTAGTCATGTACAATTCTGTAAATGTTTTAATTGTACTCTATTACTATTGCGTCAATTTTTGTATCTCAGAATAGGTTAAATATAATCCTGTGTACATATACTGTAGGTCTCATGCTCATGACTTGTAAACAGTCCACAGTACTAAATGTAGTATTGATAGCCTATTGTATACCATTAAGAGTACTTGAACTCAATTACCTCTGCCAACAAAGTTGGACGGAGATTATGTTTTCGACTGTGTTTGTTTGTTTGTCTGTCTGTCATCAAGATATCTCAAGAAGTGATAATTGGATTTGGATTAAATTTGGTGTGTCATTTTGTTTCTGCTAAAGGAAGAAGTGATTAAAATTTGATACGTTGAAACAGGGGAAGGGTAAAAATGGGGATGGGGACATGTTTTTGCCTCTGTTTGTCTGTCATCAAGATATCTTAAGAACTGATAATTGGATTTGAATAAAATTTGGTGTGTGTGTTTTTTCGTGCTTAAGGAAGAACTGATTAAAGTTAGACATTGGAACAGGGGAAGGGTACAAATGGGGGATGGGGGACATGTTTTTACCCTGTTTGTTTGTCATCAAGATATCTTAAGAACTGCTGATTGGATTTGAATTAAATGGTGTGTGGTTTTATTGCTGCTTATGGAAGAGGTGATTAAAATTTGAGACATTGGATCAGGGAAAGGGTACAAATGGGGGATGGGAGACATGTTTTTTCTTCTGTTTTTTTGTCTGTTATCAAGATATCTCAAGAACTGATGGTTGGATTTGGATTAAATTTGGTGTGTGGTTTTGTTACTGCTTAAGGCAGAAGGGAATTTAATTTGAGACATATTCAAACAGGGGAAGGGTGCAAATGGAGAAGTTGGGTCATTTTAAGATGAGTTTTGTGTCATCAAGATATCTTAAAAACTGTTGATTTTGTTACTGCTTATGGAAAAAGTGATTAAAATTTGAGACATTGTATCAGGGGAAGGGTGCAAATGGAGGGGTGGGGACATATTAAGGTGAGTTTGTCTGTCATCAAGATATCTCAAGAACTAATGATTGGATTTTGATTAAATTTGATGTGTGGTTTTGTTACTGTTTTAGGAAGAAGTGATTAAAATTTGGGACTAATTGAAAAATATGAAGGGCAGAAATTGAGGGGTGGGGATGTTTTAGGATGAGATCTAACTTGAAACTTTCCAATGGAATGTGCTGAACATTGACTCTGAATGAAGATCCAAACAATCAATTTTCTGGACTCAAAGAGACTTATTTCTCTGAAAACAAAGAAAATAAAACCATTGGTTTCTGCCATGAATGGAAGATGATGGAATGTAAATCCTGGCTGAATAGAGCTCAAACAGTGATGTTTCACATAAAACTGAAAACAATGGTTTGGCTTTTGATGAAATCCAGTCAGAAGATAATCTATAAGTGTTCAGATTGCAAATGATCACTACAGCTCAAAACTTGGGGATGAATCTTGATGGGCCTAGGATTTCTAAGGTAGATTGTAGTGGGTATGAAGATCAAATGAACTCTTAAATTATTCTAGGCTTGTTGGCATTGCAATGGGGTGGAGGTGTGCACTCTAGAGAGTGCTAATATTGTAGTTTAGAATAGTTTGATATTGTTTGATCTGCAAACAAGATGTTCTTGTACAATTAAGTATGTGTGTTACACTTGCACTTTGTTCACTGTAGACATTGTATGGAGAATTTTCACCAGGGTCTGTAGAGGTGAGGATTGTTTTAGCTGCTATGAATAAGGACTACCAGCGCAGGGAAGTGCCCAGCCAATGTTTGTCAAATGAGCTGAATTTAGCTTTCAACTCAAATACTCTAGCATTTGCCAAGATTGACTGGTATGAAGGAACATTTGTACAAATTGCTTTCTGGTGATTGGAGCTGGTCAGGAGGTGTGTTTTCAAGTTTATTTGCTTTCTTACTTTTTGCTGATTGAATATTAGGGGTTTGCATAGTAGAAGCAGTCCTATGTCAGTACTATGTAGAGTATGGTATGTATCAGGTTTTGTAGTTTAAAGCATTGTCTTGTTCAAGTTTAGATTTTAATACACTTTGTTTGTAGATGTCAGCTATAAAGTTTTTCTGTCAGATAGGGATACTTGCTATTTTTTGAAACCTTTTTTGGTCCAAACCAGTGGCGTGTGCAGGATTTCATAGGTTGGGAAGCCAGATCTTCCATTCCCTGAATGACTTCATATCCGAAATGCACCTTAACGCGAACTCCTTAGTGTGCTTCCCCCACCCTTACCCCGCCCCCCAAAAAACATAATAAAACAATCTTGCTGTAGGAAATTTGTATATGAATATAGCAATAATAAGATAGGCCAGTGTAACTGCATTTAGATAATCCGACAATTTACAGATATAAAATAAAACACTAATGTTTTCCATAGATTTTCATTTTATATATATATATATATATATATATATATATATATATATATATATATATATTTATATATATACATGTATATATAAATGATAATGTAGGCCTAGTGTAACTACATTAAGATAATATATATACAATTTACAGATATAAAATGAAACACTAATGTTTTCCATGGATTTTCATTTTCATTTTATATATATATATATATATATATATATATATATATATATATATATATATATATATATATATATATATATATGTATATACATATATATATATATATATATATATATATATATATATATATATATATATATATATATATATATATATATATATATATATATATATATATATATATATATATATATATGATATAGGACTATAAAAAAGTTTGGTGCCTATATCATGTTGATAGTTTTTTCCATTTAAGAGTTATTGCATTTCAAATATTGCACAAGTGTGAGGAAAAAGCACACTGTGAGCAGTGTGATGTCATAATTTTTAACAAACAATTAATTCAAACCTGAACTTTTTTTAATCTAAAAGCAGAGATTTTTCATCCAAAATTGAAGATTTTTATATTCCAAACAGAAGTTTTTATCCAAAATGGAAAAAGTTATTCAAAATTAAAGATTTTTAACCCTAAATTGAAGATTTTCATTTTTATATGCAAAATCTATGATTTATGATCGAAAATGGAAGATTTTTTGTGCCTATGTGAAAAATTTGTAACCTGAAATTGATGATTATAATTAAAAAAATTTCAAACTTAATTAAACTTTATTTTGTAGTGTAATCAGCTAGCAAGTTAGACCATACCTGCAGATCATGCATGATGACATGGTATTGGGGAAGCCTACTGTTAAATGATTAGTTGAACACTTCTCCAATGGCAAACCTGAAACCAAACTTCTTACTGCAACACAAAACCGTAATTAGTTATCTAAGTTGTTTTTAAATAACCTTGGTGCTGTTTTTAACAAATAAAGGAATTTTGTTTGCATTATTTATCATTTTGCCTATTTCCCTAACAGTCGTTTAACCCCCCTCCCCTGCCCTGCCCCTTCCTCCCTCCCTTTTAGTCATGACACTGGTCCAAACTACAGAACAAACTAAAAATCAAACTAAAAATCGTACTAAAATTCAAATATTAAGTAATCATTTAAAGGATATCTTTATCAGGGTTCTAGCTATGGTGGGCGGCGCTGGGCGGGCCCACCCAGGACTCACAATTCCCGCCCGGCACTCGGCTCTAAGATTCATTCTTCCGCCCGGCACTGAAAGTTCAATTTGGTTAATTAATTAAGTGTTTAAACAGATCTCTTTTTAATCTCGCTCTATGTATGTCATCCGCTGATTTACACACATAAGATACATTACGCACAATAGATTTTGATCAAAACAACTGAACTATATAGGAATTTAACGCAATCGAACGTACATATTATCACAAAATCACCCATACATGTCACCTACATAAACATACTACTCACATGCACACAGTTCAGGTTCACATTTTAATCCTTGTGAATCACTGCTGGCAGTTTGCCAAGTCAGTCACTCGCCATACAAACAAAGTTTAACAAAGTAAATATTACACCCCCAAGGGCCCAAGGCGTGCTTATAGACCGGTCCAAATGTAAGTAACCAATCACATTTGTTATAAACCCCATTTGCACTTAACATTATAATGGACTGATTATTCTTGGGATTTGTAAGGGTTTTGGTATTGACAAAAGTTGTTGTGTAGTTCGTAGGAAGATGTGCTGTTAGTTAACTTGAAATAATTATAATAACATATGGCTTTCGTCAAACAATACTGGGATGAAAATAAAAGCGGTAAAAAGTTTGGGCAAGATGAATAACAATGGGAATTGAAAGAAGAGTTTTGGCATATGTTTGTATTTTTTTTTGGAGGAGGAAGGGGGTGGGCTGGAAGCTTTGACAGTTGAATACCCATTGTAATTTTTAGTCTCATTGTACATAAAATATTAAATAAGAAAATATATAAAAAATTAAATCTTTTCGTTGACTATTTGTCAATAGAAGTGGCACTAAATTTGAACACTTCTTCATGGGAGGGGGTCTAGGAGGTCACCCTGGGCATGCCACTGATTGTCACTGGAGCCTGGCACTCAAACTTGTCTAGCTAGAAGCCTGATCTTTATCTATTTCATTTTATTTATAGATTTAATCAAAAGGAAGGAAATCAATTCAAATCATTGAATGTTAACGTGATCTTTGTTATTTTGTTAACTGTACCAGCAATGAAATAATTTTCTGGTTATTTCATATATTAACAGTTAGTCAAATATGCCTCTAGAGAGTGGCAGTGAACCTGATATTTTAAGCCCCATTAATATTATGTACAGTGCCTTCACAAGTTTAATTGTGCTCGAGTAAATTTCTAGACGTAAGCAACAGTGCAAATCTGCTGAAAGATGTAGGATGGAGGCCCTTATTGCTGTCTGTCTCTCTCTTGAGGACAGTATGAATTTACTTTTAAATTATATGTCCCATCCTGTCTGTTCACAAATTCATTTATTTCTTGATTGCTCTAAGATAGTTCCACTTGGATGCACACAATTGTAAGACCTTCAGAAAAACCTCTTTAACGAAAGGGATGAATTTATATGTGAGGGAAAATAAGCACATACTGTATATACAATAACTGTTTATTACATGGAATGTATGGTTGTGATATAAATGCAGCTGTATACTGCAGTCTGGGAGAGGTCCGTTTTTTTAAATTAGGAACTTTCGTAACATGGATATTGTCATTTGTGATATTTCCCATGATGCTTAGCAATACTAATGTGAAAACCTTATGTAGTGTCATAATTTTAAATTATAAATACCTCTGCAAAAAATATCTTTGTCGGCCGAAACTTAAAACTCAGTAAAAATCCTTAATTGCTTTCATGACTAAATATAATCCACTCCCTTTTATATGTTCATCATGCTGTTTTAAAAATAGGAGCAAAAGTCAATGAAAAAGCTAGGCTTTTTGTCACAAAAGAGTCATTTTAAAAATATAAATATTTGTAAAAGTATAATTTTGTTGTTGCGATTGCAGATTCTAAGGAATAAAATTGCACATTGCAAAATCTTACAATCAATATTACTAAAGGTCTTTCACTTAATCTTTGTATACATTTATATTGCAAAATATGAACAAAACGGCTGCAGGACGTCTAATAGCTCAGGTATTTTGCAATTTCCTGAAAATAGGAGGACATCTCCCTGACTGAACTGCATAAATATCAATAATCTTTGTAGTCAGAGCAACTCTTTGTTAATCCAGCAGCAGCTTGTACCACGCTTACAACTGGAATTTTTCTCATTAGGAAAAAAGTTTCAGTCTACTAAGCTAGAGCACTCACTACCTTTATCTATTTCTCAAAAGTTGTTTCAAATTCTGCAAAATGTCTCTTGTGATGGTTATTACTGTAGTTTAAGTGATTTTACTTTTTGAACTAGCCTGACATTTCCCTTTATGTCATGGTACCCATGGATTAATGTTGATTAAAATTGATTAAAATTTTAACAGTTCAATCTTTTATATTCCACCATGCCAATTCAGCAATTCATAAACAGATAAACAACCCTCATGCTTCTGTGTTGATTTTTAAATATCAAATGCATCAGCGATGTTTGGTTTTTCCACATGTTAAAAAATTGAATATCTCAAGGTCACTAAAAATGTATGCATCACTGCCCTCACACTCCATACATACAGTGTACAATTATACATACACTGTACGTACGGAATTCATTTTTGAAATCAACAGTTTGTGCATTATTTAAAAAATAATGAGTGAGGCCGCTGCAAGTAGCAATGTCCTAGATGCGGGGCACAATATTGGCATGATGCCAGCCAACAGTAAAAAGGGGTATGAATCAAGTATTTCATCACCCAACAACTAAGAATTAGATTTCTGTATGCTTCAATTACCACAGTACATTAGAGTTAATAAAGAAAGCGCATAATCAATTAATGCTATTCAAAAGGTGTACATAGTATAGTGCCTCATTCCAAGAAGTTCCTTTATTGCCTGTGTATAATATAATTAGAATGTTCTAATTTTAAGTGAGCCACATAAGTTCTTGTTCTTCCAATATTGTTTAAAGTTGATATGTGCAGTAACTTCAGTTCAGTGAGCCTACATGTATATGTTCAGAGTTGATGTTATGTAAATGGAGCATTGTAGCCGTTCAAGCCATGCTTTATATACCATCTTATATACCATCAAACTAAAAGGACTTTGTCTTGTCCCGCTGTACAATTTCATAATGGTGGCATTACTTAATGTTTTTGACTTTGACTTTTTTTTTTTTAATTGAATAATTGGTTATGGCATAATGATGATAAATAAGATTTATAACGCGCACATCTCCATCCTAATGGATGCTCAAGACGCAGTACATATAACATTAAATTTATAGATAAGTATACATGAACAACAAATTAAATGAACAGTGATTTTAAATTAACTACATATTTACATAGGCATCCCACATGAGATGAGTTTTTAGATTTTTTTTGAATGAGTCAACAGAACAAAACAACCTGATATGGAGTGGCAATCGATTCCAAAGACACGGAGCTGCAACAGCAAATGATCTGTCACATCATGAATGGTAGGATTTTGGTTCACATAAAAGGAGTTTATCACCAGAACAAAGATTACGAAGAGGAACATATAATTTCAGCAAGTTAGATATATAAACTGGGGCGCAACCATTTTAATATCGATTTGTAAACAATAAGTAATATTTTGTACATGATGCGATGAGAAACTGAAAGCCAATGCAAATCTTTCAGGATGGGAGTTGTGTGACATGTGACAGTATTTTGAAGTAGTTGAAGACGATGAATCTGTTTGTGGGGCAGTCCATGCAGCAAGGAATTTCCCATATCTAATCGAGATGTAACAAACGAATGTACTATCTGTTACTATCGCAGTTGAATTGAGATGTTTGCGCAATTTTCCAATATTCCGAAGATGTAAAGATGCTCTGCATGTGATATGAGAAATGTGACTATCCATGGTCATGAAGGAGTCAAATATAACCTAGAGATTGCGAGCTTTCAAAGAAGACACAACTTTCGATTCACCAATGATGATATTGGGTGATGAAAACTTTAACAGTTTTGGCGGTTTTCAAATAATAAAAACTCGAATGTGTTATTGTTGAGTTTCAGAATATATACTATATTTATTTTCCCAATTGATTGTGACACATGGTAGTCCTTTTTGGGGACCTATAGGCTGAAGGAAATAAATAAGACTTTTTTTAAGGGTCAAGTAGCAATTTCTATATTTGTTGAAAGAGTATCAAAATCTGAGCTGATATATTTTTTTAATTTTAAAATTGGCACTTTTAATTCGTGCAAAATTTGTGAAGTCTGACTGGGCAGACTGCTCAAAATCTTTATTTAATGCTTTACATTTCTTTCCTAAATCTTAGTCAGTAAATATGATGGGGAAAGTCCTACTAAAAAATTTTATTGGGGATGTGGTAAAGACTCAAAAAAGTTTGTTCAGAATTTGCTGCATAGCTTCAAAGAATTATATTGGATGTGTAAACAACAAAGGATTTATAAGGAAAGGAAATGCCATTGTCACCCTTTTAATACATCACAAAATTTGCATTAAATATACTAATTGATGCCTGAGATTCCCGTGGGACACAATTCCATCTTTAATGAATTACAGAAATGTTTTGAGTTGTCTATTCTTGCACATTGAAAGAAATTCTTAAGTGTTGATCAGCCACACCTCAATAAATAAAAACAGTTCTACTGCATAGATGTAACACTAGTAGGTATTCATAGCCTGAAATTCTTAAATGCGACACCTAGCCCAAGGCAGCCTAAAGTCCCTAGGGGTTTATACCCCTTAAAGATTAAAGCCCCTAGAATGTCAGTCCCTCTAGTTTCTTAAGGCTCGGGAAACTTGTCCCTTCCCCTCCCTGCCCTTTCGTTGACCCTGTTAACCATTGCCATAGTGTATCTGGTACTGGACTTGCTGTGTGTATTCTTGGACATACAGCCAATAAAAAGGTGTGGTGTTTATAGGAAGGAAACTGCCACATCAACCTAAAACCACGGATAATTTGCTGTTTTACTATTAAAATTTAATTTTAATATTGAAATACATCATTATGTCATTTTTTTTGTAATAACAATGTTTTCTTTTGATTCTTTTTGTCCTAGGTTTGTTGATTTGATTTGAAGACTCTCTGTTGTTGTCTTTACCAATGGGAT
Organism: Chiridota heheva; assembly: GCA_020152595.1. Lineage (NCBI taxonomy): Eukaryota > Metazoa > Echinodermata > Holothuroidea > Apodida > Chiridotidae > Chiridota > Chiridota heheva. Next base: position 1,337,796 of record JAIGNY010001448.1, read on the forward strand.
AAGCTGACTGTCATTCTTCCACTTGTTCTTTCTAAAGTAAGTATTCTTCTACCATATTCTCTCATACTAAATATATAATTTGGAAAAAGCATAATTATAAACACATTATTCAAAGCTCTTTTTAATGGGCCATTAAGCTGTAGGCTTCCATATATATTTTATTGTAACTATATACAGCGTGCATAAGAGTGCTTTTGATAAGCTTTCAAACCTTAGATGAGAGATTTTGTGTACTTCAATGTTTTTGTTAGTATGTGCTGATAATAAATGTAAGTAAAATTTGTTGAACTTGTTCAGGCTCCTATTACCTTTAAACATGTCTCTATTGATTATGTGCAAATGTTAGGTTGTCTGCTGAAACTATTTTATGTCTAGAATTGTGAACAATCTGAAATAGACAGTTATATTAAAAATGTGATTTCAAAAGTGTCAAGTTTCCATGCTCTAAACATCAAGATCATCAATAAGTTCTATCTAGGGATATGTAGATTAGAAGGCACAAGGTTAGTAAAATATTCGTGACTGAACTTTGGTTTCACGTCTTACTGAAAGGAGACATGTCTGTGTTTTTCCATCTTTGTTATGGTATCACCTATGTACGTGAAGCCTTCGTCAGAAATTACAACCCCCCATCTCCATCTTCTTCGACTATGAAAAGGCCTCGACACCACCTGGCGGTATGGTATCCTCAAAGACCTCCACTCCTCTGGCCCAGGGATCTGTTATTTGGGAAGGATATTTAATGCGGTAGAATCCCAGAAACCATGTTCTTTCCGCCGCTATTATAACAGCTGGGTGCCCGTCGCACAAATCACGAAAATCACACCTACAGCTATCGCGCACTGCAGGAGATGGTATTGAACTACATGTGTACCTCACCTCAGTTCGTTGAAGGTCACACTAAATGCATAAGCGTTGCAAAATGGTCCATGTATTGATCGAAACGGAAATTAGCGATTTTGAGGATTTTTTGGAGGAAAATATTGCAGAAATAATGGCGAAGATAAGTATGTATACGAGAAAAACAAATTTATCATTTCAATGTGGGGTGGACTATTTCAAATAACGGACAAAGTATAGCAGCTTTTTACAGCGATGGAGCTATCTACAAGAGAGGTTGTCAGAATGGATGAGATTAATGACATGCAGGGTTAAATCTCAATGTAGTCCTGATGGAGAAATTGCAGCAGGATGATAAAGTGAACAGACTGTGGACAGATGTTGTTACAAGCAATCTCTCATTAGTCTGTCATCACAGTTGTTTTATGATGTGGCATCAGCTTGGATCAAGGTGTGTTTTGAATCATTTCTGAAAGCATATTTAGAGTAAAAGCTAGGTATGTAAGCAAGAAGAAGGAGAAAGGATTTTGGAAAGATTTAAATAAAGATAGGTAAAATGCAAGAAATTTAGGTTTATAGACATACACGTTTTAATTTTTATAAAGATATACATTTTACATTTATACTTTTTTTTTCATCTTTTTTTTTTATATAAGATTAATGATCTTTATTATTATAAGTACACTTACAAAATGCTGTTGAATAAGACTTGGTGCACCAGATTCTTTTTCAACACATGTATGGAATGTTTTATTGTGCTCTTTTACATTCTCGTACTGTTCATGAAAATTCATTGCAATATTCCTTTCAGAATTTTCAAAACGTTTTTCAGCAAAGTTCAGGTTTTAATGAGGGATTCCAGTAACAAACCCAATCAGGGATTTGTTATTTTCCCAAATAACAGATCCCTGATCCAATTAAGCTTTTTAATGTCCTTTAAATATTTGATTTTTACATAGAATATCAGCGTACTTTACTTTCTATTTAGAGCGTAAAATTATGTTTAAGAACTAGGGATTCACTTGTTTTAAGAATTGAAAGACTCGCAAAACATTTGTGATGTATAAACAAGAAAAGTAGAAGACATCTCAAAATGCTTGTGTTAATTCTGTACCTTTTTGCTTTTCCATTATAAAGTCTTTCAAAGAAAATGAGATTTTTTTCTTTCTGAGAGCTCTACTTGTCAGAACAGGGTTTTTTTTTATTAGGAGGGATAGAAGCAGACATTTGGTCTACTGTATGGAAAGATTGATAGTTTTTAACAGAGAGAAGCTTTTAAATAGTTGATTCTTAAAAGTTTTGTGTGAGTTCCTTCTGTTTTCATGGGTGTGTTCACAATTTAGCTAATGTTGCATCTATCTGTTCATATATCTTTACTTGTTGATTATTCTTCAAAATTTTCCACTGAGTAAATTGAATTTACTTGTTAATTAATTTTTCACCTGCTAGTGAAGTGATGGCAGGGTACGGATTTTCATATCAAGTCTTTGTATGTAGGTACTTATTTGACTTGTTTTGACTGTCGCAGTGTCGTTAAACATCAACAAACAAGGTACTTATTATTTGTGTACCTTCTTCAAGATTTCTTTTAAAATATCTTCTGGTCACAATTTTATTGAAGTTCTTTGCTGTTCTCTGTGGGGAGTTGAACATTGCTTTTTGTGCTTTTCATTTGGTAAATTGAATTTCACACAAATTGATATGTAAATAGTAACAAATAATCTCTGAAGTCATATCCTGAACCATGATGGCAAGATAATATGTGTTATTTTATTCATTTTTAGCTCCACCCATTACACAGAGTGTAATGAGTGGAAAATTGTACGTGAGCTCCCATATGTGCCTGTACAAAGTTTTGTGTTAAAATGCATCTCCTCCTAGGTTTTGACGGTTTTGCTCTCGAGATTCTGGCTCAAATTAGATTTTTGTAAGCTTTGTAAAACTTGTGTTTCAAATAAGAGATATTTTATGTAGTTTTTTAATTAAAGCTTATGAAATGTAAAATTTTTGTCTACAAAAGTGTCAGATTTCAGTAAGTAATGGCGCTAAAGATAGCTCTTTTAAGCTGTAGACAGTAATCCTCCTATTCGCGTTTCATACCGATACAGCGCTGGGCTGTGATATTGGTATGAAGGTCCTCCATACACGTGCATGTCTATTAGTTACATGTACGGACATGTATGTGTCTTATTGTTAATGATATCGCAATATTTTCCAATCAGAATTCGGACATTCTTCTATGAATATGCAAATTCTCGGAATCTTATTTCAGCCACGCTGTATCATATCGTATCGGATTGGAGTTCGAGTTCTTAATAGGTCATGACATAACCTAGAAGATAACATGTGAAGTTGTTGTTTGATCATTTTTGCTTGTTGTACAGTGTCAGTAAGTGTCAGTAAGTCTAATTGTGCTACATTGCATCATGGGGGCTAGAACATTATACTTAAATGCACTATCACTGGGGTTAGAATTTGTTAGTAAGTGTCAGTAAGTCTAATTGTGCTACCTTGCATCATGGGGACTAGAACATTATACTTAAATGCACTATCACTGGGGTTAGAATTTTAAACTTAAATGCACTATCTAAGGATAAAGTTTTGTTGGGTCGGTGAATGCACGTGGCATTGCATAAGCCGGGAGGTGTTACTAATGTGCCGTAAGGTCAGCAGATTGCCAGAAATAAAAATATGTTTCCAAACTTGTTTACAGTGTTGGTGGACACGTAGAAGAATCATCGCTGGGTAGTATTCATTGGGGCATCCCAGGGCTGCTAGTAAAGGTTGTGACGTTTAACGGTTTGTTCTATCATCCATTTAGGAAATCATGCTCTGTGTAAAGAAATGTTATTTCAATTTTTTGTGTTCGTTTTTTAAAGTTTGCATAAATTCACGAAACCAATTAACCAACCTCCTTGTGTCAATCTGTACCCACCAAGTTATTGCCTTCACATTTCACCTGGGGTCCATATGTGTAACACTAGACATTTCCACGGTACCTGGGATCAGATGGAATGCAGCTAGCTTGTGCTCATTAAGGAAGGCGCTAGGCCCAGGCTAGCGCTCATTAACATAACCCGTCAAATACACAGACAAGAAATGTTTGCACATATCCATTCATTATTGAATTACAGTACACGTCTCCCAACCACTGACTGACCCACGTGCAAATCTTTTGCTCACAGCCATGCTGTAACCCCTAATAAGGTCATGGGGATACTGCACTAACTTTTTTACATTCCACGTGTATGTGGAAGGTTAAGAATCTTTAAGTGGGCCATGCAATATTCGACGGGAATCCCATGTTAAATCTGAACTGCGCATGTCTTAGACACCCCTGGATATCTGAAGTGCGAGGTATTGCAGACTTGCTGTGTGTGTGAACAGGGATCCCAAGTAACTAATCCCTGGTGTAAACATTTGCAGTATATCTGCTTAATTTTGTTGACAGTGCTTGGATTATTATTGGGATTATTGAAAATAAAGTTTTGTTTTAAATTATTTTGCAGGATTGCTTATGGTATCTTCCTTAAATATTTTCTTCAATGAAAAACTTAGGTTTGTTAGTGTGCAGTTTTGTGATCTTTGTGGTTTTCATTCTCTTGAAGTCATTTCACGATGTCTAATGAAAATGATTGAATCCCGGTGGTGTGTTTCCTTTCCATTAGTACCATTTACTGTATTTTCCATGAATTTTTGTCTTGCATTTATCAGTTAGTATATAAATTTACTGCAGTGACTAAGGAAGATGGCGACCAATACATCGAACTGGAGAAATTTATCCCGTTGTGGTGCTAAATAGGTAAAGATTTAGGAAAAGTTTTTTGGGAACAGTGTATTATTTAGACTAATTAGTATAATAATATCCAAAAATTAAGTTATTTTTCAATCATCAATTTTCAACAGTGTGTGAATTAAAAAAAACAGGAATTGTATCCAATTTATAACAACCCACGTACGGCAATCCCAATGTCAACCTGTACTGAGGGATGTGTATAATAACTAAGTATTTACCCCTACATGGAAACGCAATCGGCAGTAGGCTTTGCAAGTTTGCATGACATTAGGGAATGACTGATACATGCATGATGTGGGTGATTATGCACATAAACAGTATAGAATATTACCTTACTGGATAATTACATCATCATTTACGGTTAAACGGTTAACTGACTGTAATGGTGACAGCTGTATGTTTATGAAAAAAAGCTAACCGTCACAACCTTAGCTGCTAGTTTGGCCATTTACTGGATAAATATGACAAATTTGGCCGTCTTGAAACAAATTGTATTTTCTAATCATACCTTGACCTTTGACCTCGCCAATGTCTGTAATCGAGCGAGACATGGTATCACCATGCATTGAATGTCACATAGCTTTTATTAGAAGCATAATTTTTTAGACATCGCTATGAAGTGAACCTCATTGCACCCACCACAAAACTAAGTCATCACTGAGAACCAATCTGGCAGTCATTCACAAGTAACCTCGTTTGGCACATATGACCTGACTGTTAAGTTGCCATTAAACCCAACCAAACAAACTGAATACAACTCATACAGGAAAGTTACAACTCTTGGATTTTTAACATAATGAATAATTTCCCAAAAATGAAATAGACCTCAAATAAAACTTTCAAAAAATATCAGATATGACAAAAATTAAAGCAATCAATTCTTCTTGAATTGTTATGGGTTGATCTATAACATCATTGATGTCTAGTTTTTTCTGCTGTATTTATCTACTTCTAAACAAAACAAAATTATTTAGAGTTGTCAAGAGTATTTATCATAAATACAATTAGGTTCATTAAGTGTTGCAAAACAAATAGAACATCTTTCTCATTTTCTTCCATTTTCAATGCTTTTTGTTGTAATTCTGATTTATTTATATGAGTGCAGGAAGTCTGAAATGCAACAGTTACTTCGTACTTGCCTCCATTTGTCCGTCCATCCCTCGTATGATTGGATCATCTTAAAAAGGGTTGTTGGTAGGTTTCAGTAGTGGGGAGGGGGAAGTACAAAGAAGTGAATGGGGGGGGGGAGCCTTGAAGACTTGGTATTGGCAGTTTTCTTAGCCATGTTAGACCCCAAGTTTCAGGAATGGTTTAAATGCATTGCTCATTGGGGAAAGTTAAAGCACCTCTTTTTTAACTTGTGAACCCCTGACAACTCCTAGACCTTACCCTGGCACCAACACTGAAAAGATGACTCTGGTGACTGCCTAAAATTGAGTGTGGTGCCAGGGATTTGTTATTTGGGAACAAATCCCTAGTGGTGCCTATAGTGGAGAAATCTACTCTGTGTAAAGACACACTAAAGGCACTCCCCTTTCCAATCTTTGATTTACGTTTACATGATTTACATGCTAAGGGACTTTATGAGAGCAGGAGTTTGTGATCCCTAATTAGGAGATGAAACAATATTTTGTAGTGGCAGCATCAGGATTTTGGTCATGGGGAATTTGCGTCTCATGGGGAAATTGTGTCTCATGGGGGGCTTTGTGTCTCATGGGGGAAATTGTGTCTCATGGGGGGCTTTGTGTCTCATGGGGGGCTTTGTGTCTCATGGGGGGGAATTATGTCTCATGGGGAGGATCGGACAAACTATGTCACTTTTCAAAATTTTCTGGCGGCAAGTAGGGGAGCAAAGTGATCTTGTGGGGGAAATGCTCCCCTCAATAGTACCACCACTGATATTTTGCAACACCTATATTTTGAATTGAAATTGAACTTGCAAGTCAATGCCATTGTGCAAGCATAAGTATATACTAGTGAAAGTGAACATGTGGTCTTTTTGTAGTATATCATGCTATGCCATACACCTAGCCAATATTCTACATAGGCCTATTCATACAATGCGTAAATGATTATTATCCGCTGTTATGTTTTAGGCCTTTTTGTGAATTACGTGATTTTTTAAGATAATTGTTATTTGCAGTGTTCCGGTTTAGAGGTCATTCTCACACTACGAGTTGGTGTTTTTCTGACCCCAGGTCCATAAAAAAATACATACAATTTTTGTGATGTTTTAATTCGTTTAATATTAATTGGCATTTATTAAATTGCTATCATAGTTAGTTTATTACCAAAATAATCTCAATTTATATTAAAATTTTGTCATAGGAGGCAGGAGTCCAATCCATAGTTCACTCATGAAAATTTACACAAGGCCTACAAAACAGCAATGTGTTTTACAAGTTGGGAAAAAAGTTACATGAAATCAGGGAAAATAATTAAATCCCTGGTTGAATGGTATTTTAGCCATATAAGCAAATATAAATGTATTTAATCTTATGAATTATAGCAAAAGAATAGTGAAAATACTACTGCATAGGCTGATTTTTAGAAAATCAGTATTGACAGATTGACACCACATTACATACACTAGGGTTCTAATTATCAAAACCTTGCTGACACTGAGTACATGTATTTAGTTGCCTTAAGAAGCTCTGTCGTCACTAAATCTCATTCATTTTATTCTGAATTTGATATACAATTAAGATTCCCCATGTAATCTGAAATATATATTGTTTGTTATTTAAAAGAAACTTTCAAGTTATCGGGGGATTACGAAGGGTAACTTTATAGCTATTTCGTACAAATGCCATTTCATGAGCACTTGCAAGATTACGATACCGATGTAAACAACACCACATGACTGCACATTGTCCAATATAGATCGTACGATAATAACGAAATCAACATGGTTCCTCTGGAAATCAGTGCAAAGCTTGCAAGCTCCTGACAACCTTTCCCTGATTTTCATACATATTTCTATAGATTTGGATAGAAAAGGAATTTTTCTATCACATATGTAAAGATCGTGTGGGTCCAAGACTGGAAATGGCTTTTGTGACCACGTTTTTCGACAGCCTTTTTTTCCGAATTCTTATTCGTTTATAAATCCCTCCGATCTTAATTATTTTTTGCTCAAATTATTTCTTAAAATGTTAATGGATAGTATTTCTAACCCTTTGTTGGCCTAAATTTTATGTATTGATATCGTTTTCTACCATAACGAAGCTGTAGTCACCTTCAAAAACATGTTTCAGCTTATTAGATATTCATAAATCTGAATGGAAGGAATACGCACAGAAAAGAATAAGTTTCTATATATATTCTATTAAAATTTTGTAGCTTAAAAGAAATTACTTTTCCTTCACATGGGTCTATGAATTATTATTTGCACATTATGTTACTGTAGAGAGGTGCTGTGGCTCAGTAGTTAAGGAGTCAAGCTCGTATTCGAGAGGTACCTAGTTCAATTCCCATTGCGAGTGCTGCAATGTGTCCTTGAGCAAAACACTTTATGATAGATAATGCCTGTGGGGTATAGGCATTACCTATGCGTATACCCACAGGCATAGGTAATGCCTGTTTAAAACTTTCAGCCCTACACCTCTGCTTTTCCCTCAGGTTGTCAGTTGTTATTCACCATGGATTTTACTTGAATAGTTGTGCAAATTAGAGGGGGTTTGATATTCAGTCCTCAGATTTGCAAGAGAATAAAAAGAAGATCGGTAATGACTTCACAGTCTCACACTTATTAACACACTTACTTTATTTTAGTGGGCTATGACTCTCATTGGGACCACTTGCTGAAACTCCGTATCAGGTCAACCTCCACTCCACCCCACCCCATATAAGAGGATAATTTTGTCAGGGAATGTATTGAATGTATTTGAACAGGGAAATGGCACTTCCTGATCTGACATTTCATGATTATGCACATGCATAGGTGGGATTTACTTCCAAAAGTGTGTTAGGGGGGGGGGGGGGAGTAGTGGGGGGACAAATCACACTAAGATAACAAAAATAAAAATCACCATACAAAAAAATGGAAATTTGGAAAAATTTGGGGTAAATGACCACACCCCAAATCCTGCCTGTGATTATGCACACCCGGTTTGACAAACTGTGGTATTACCCCTACCTACCTTTTATTCAGTTGTTGACATACGTATTTTGTAAAGTTTTAAACTACCTTTGCTGTATATTTGCAAAAAAAAAGCATGAAACAGTACAGTAAATAAACTTATGTTCTAAAATGTTGTCAAAGAAGGATGTTATAACATGTGTGTACTAAAAAGTGAAACAAATATAAAAATGCTTTTAGAATAACTTTATTTACTACAGTAACACCTTTTACAAAATTGCAGTTCCTTATTGAAGAAAATCTGATGTCAGTATGTCATTAGTGGCAAGAGAAATGACATTAAAACAGTTGTACTTATGTCTGGATCAGTCATAAAAAAAGCTATCTTAAATCCACTAGCTTCAAGTAGGAGTACTGTTTTTAATATCTCGGTGCATGTGATTGAAATATATCACTTTCAGTGGGTTCCTTTCCTTAATGCTTTGTTCTGATTGGTCCAAGAACTGAGTGTAAAGTAGCAGATCCCTGGTTGTAGGGAAGCAATTAAATAAAGTACAGATTGTATATGCCACCATTTTATATTGGAGTGGAGTGAAGGATAGTTATAACAGATGGATAATATTTTGTGTGTAATTAATTATGATAAAGAAAACTGACTGTTCACACTAATAGGCTGTCAAGAAAACAATATAATGATATTATCATCTCTGTTGGAATAACTGCTATTATATTCAAATTTTGTGGAAGATATTTCATTTTTGAACTTATGTCTTTTGTGTCTGGAAGAAACAGGGATATTGCCACATGAGGGTGAAAAGTACTTATTATTTACCTTGTTGGAGTGTGTATGCAAGAGGAAATCACTCTTGATGGCCTCATGACTTTGCCAAGCTTTTTTCAGCTTTAAAAAACATTGATCAGAGGGAAAAAACTGTTGGTGTTACTACTTGTAAAAAGGAAGACTTGTTTAAATTATGTGGCCATTCAGTGTACACAAGTTGTATTTTACAGAGGTTGTAATGCTTTTTTCTGATGACTGTAATAAATCAACTCAATTGATCTGATTAACTGAAGTAAACATTGTCAGTAGCATTGTTTATCTTGATCTAGTTGGTAAGTAAACAAAACTATTTTGAACTATCTTGAAAAGAAGCTAACTCTACATGATCCACTTGTTCCATAATTGATTGTTTTTAATGTAAGTTGCTGTTGGCTATTAGTTCACTTGCAAAAATCATGTGGAAGATCGTTGCCCATCTGATGGCTATGGAGCCCAATTCTTGATCTGCAGGACCTGGAAGAGTTGGGCACAATTTGGTTTGGTCTGTGGGTGCCTTAAAAACAGACTCCTTTCTTCTTTTTTATTTCTCTTCAGTAGGTTTGTGTCTGTTCTCCTAAAAGCTGCTCATAACACTATTGATTGTGTTTCTCCTTGCCTGTCCGTTTGCTGCAAGTTGCTCCGACGTTTTGTGATCGATGCCAGCCTGACTAAGTTGGCACTTACAGGGCCACGCATCCCAGAGTAGAGGACTTAGGTGCTTAAACATTCCCGCAGCATGTGGTATCATCTCGCACTTCTCAAGTGCGAGATTTCATTGTCATTGGTTCTGTTTGTCTTCGGACTCTGTTCACCTGGTACAGTAACACACTAACACAGCATAGAAAGTACAACTTACAGACTTACCACAAGGCCTAACATTAGGCCTAATGACATGTTACAGTAACAACAAAGTTACAGAACTTGGCAAACAGACTCAGTTTGGCTAAATACGATCACTAATGCAATGGATCAAAAAGAAATTTGCTAATATATCTGGCTCAACTACAAAAACAATTAATTCTAGGTGTGACTTGATAACAAAGCGCTTTGTTTGTTCGTTGCTCGCACACACAATTAACGACACGATAAATTGTACGAAGTTGGCTAAGGTCATAAGTCATTTCAGATTTGAATATTCATAACAAAAATGCTGCGTACATTTGTGTGTAAGACTAGTGTATGGAATAAATGCGAGTCTCGCAGAAAATCAAAGAAAGCGTAAGTGGCAGCGCCCCCTTTTTTGGGGTACGTGGCCCTTTAAGCTGATCCTTGAATCACTTGCAGGCCCTCCGGTCTCGCTAACCATTTCATAGCTCACCATGAAAGAATGTTGTAGGCATCCTAGTGTAGAAGATGTTCTAAACGTTATCTTATATGGTCCAAATGATTATGACCATATGGCAGGTTCAGAAAAGTTGATGAATTCAACTTTGTTGTATCATATGTAGGATCACATTAAAAGATTTAAATGGAAAAGAATATTGTAATTGTAATCTTAACTAGCTATGCTTTTTAATTGTTAACATACATGAGCTCATCAGTGGCGGTGCAGGATTTTGGTCATGGTGGGGGAAGGGGAAGTAAAAGTGGAAATTTTTGTCTCATGGGGAAGCAAAAGCCTCTAAAATAGACAAAATTTAACTTTCCAAAAAATTTGCCCCCCCTCACCTTTCCAGTATTACCCTCCCCCATTTCACCATCTCCCTGTTCCACCCTCTGGGCCATCCCCCTGTCCCACCCCCCGTTCCACTCTTCCCCATAGCGCTGCCACCTGAGCTCATACTAGTAATGTTTAAGATGATTAATTCAACATAGCTACTACAATGACATCACACTTTCCTTTAATTCACAGGATTTTCAAGATGGGTGGCAGTGTATCAAGTGCGCCAAATAATGGGAAAAAATCCCCCGGAAGTACAGGAGGACCAACAACGGTAGCTCCAAAAGTGAAGAGAACTCATCTCCTTCTGTTCCAAACAAAGAACAACTCAAACACAAAGGGAAAGGGAGGTGGGGGTGGTGGGGGTGGTGGAAAAAGGAAATTGTAAGAGCACATATTTATGAGGATGAAGTAAAAACATATACTGATTCACTGAAAATGGAGGAGACATTACAGGTTGAGGATGCAAATGCATCATGGATGTTTAGGCGTGTGTGTCCTAAACAGTGAACATGCCAGGTTATCTTGTTTTTACATGTGGACTTAGTTGAAGAATATTACACTTTCTGCTTGTCATTGATGATGTATAGTTTATCCAATTGAATTTCAGGGTTTTGTAAGGTAACATGGTAACAGTGTTGTATTTTCACATGTAATGTTTTGATTCAGTTGTTGCAGTACCCATCTTTCCAATATGATGCACATGTCCGGCAGTATATGCAGAACTTCAAGGCAATTGCCTTTTTGGTTCCCATGGGATAGCATCAGAAACCTATGGGGTCATGCAAATCAAATCAGCTTTTAAAAAAGAAGTATCAGAACCACATTGTAGCTCTGGTTAGATTCACCTGTTCTTTGTTAACATTGTAAATTGCTATCTATATTAGTTGTCAGTTTCCTGGAGTGTATTTCTCCATATCAAAGATTTAGTGGCTGTTAGCAGGAATCCATGATTTCAGTGGAATAAGTCAATGAAACTGAATAAAGTTTAGTCTTTATTCCTTACTTCTTGTAATCTAGTTCAGCATCAGCATCAAAACACCCTGGTGCTTTATTGAGGAACTGCAAAATTGATGAAATCTTAAATATAATGAAACTTGCAACAGGAAATGTGATCATGTAAGGATGAAACATTGGAATGATGACATTTAATTCCATCTGGATTAATCTTGTTCTTGTGAAAGTATAGCAATAGTATGTTAAACATATCAAGGTACCAGAAACATTGATCTATTTGACATTCCATGGTTATTATACTGGTATTTCAACATTTTTAGGAAGTTCACTGCTTTGAAACTCAGCCCGAGTTGATCCTGGGTTTTAATGTATTAGTCATTTAGAATGGATGCTAAACGATTTAATCCACCAGTGCTACTTTGATCGGTGTATGCTCAGTATGCCTAGTGTTGTTGAAACTAGAAAGAGTATTAATTAAGTCAGTAGTTTAAGCTAAAAGAGGCTTTTCAGACCTCTGAGACAAAATGCAGCCCTTATTCTCGGAGTTTAAAATTTCCATCACCTAAGAATTCTTGGCAAGGCCTCCCCCCCCCCCCCACCACTGGTATCGCCAGAGCTTTTCATTTGGGGGGCACAGCAGTCAAGAGGAGAAAAATTCCTTTAAGAATGTATGGTGTGGGGTCCAAAGGGCAAAGCCCTCGGAAGCTCTGCAGATTCTTCATTAGTACAGACACTGCTTAAAAACTTGTTCCGCAATTTTGAAACTACAAATTACTTGCATCATTCCACAAGATTAACTTTGCTTTTAAGGACATTTCATACTCCTTGGGAGATGCTGCTCCCCTTAATAAAAACCCTTTTGTGTTGGATGGAAATCAAGCACATGGTTCATTGAACAGCTTGTGTGGATGGAGTGTTGAACAGATAACAGTTTTGTGGTTTTGGAAATAAAAAAAAAGATAACTTTTATTTCGACCAGCCTAAGCAGAGCCATTTCTTACATTATTTTTGATGACCCAAAATGGCTTAAAATCACACATCACAAAATTTCACAAATTAAATTGATGAAAAAAAGAAAATTTTAGATTCAAACGTTTAACTCAACTCAGACAAGCATTTGGCTCATTATTTCTCTCAACAGGCAGAAAAGAAATTTCCCCTAAAAGTGAAGACACTTCGAGCAGAAAACCTGGAGTCCAGGGGCAAAGCCCTCGAAGCTCTGTAGATTTCTTGTTTTGATGTCCCGAAATGTCATAAAATCAAACACATAAGTCAAAAATTTAAATTGTTGAAATTTTTTACATCCTAGCATTAAAATCAATTCAGATATACATTTGGGTTACATCTAAATAGGCAGAGAGGAAATTTGTGACCTCCCCCTCCTTAGCGACGCTACTGCTCCCCCCCCCCCCTCACCCAATAGACACTATCGCAAATATAAATCGCAATGTATGATGGGATAGGAAAGGGGGGCAAAAGCGTGGGCGCAAGTGGGTGCAAATACACACTTACATGTACACAACACCCATACTTTTCCCCCTTTTCAATCCCATCATGCATTGTGATTTGTATTTGCAATAGACCTTATGCCACTTTTGGGTATCAAATATTACAGGTGTTAATTTATAATGAGTGAGATGACAATGATGTAAAAGCACTGCCCCACAAGTCTCTGCACTGATGTAGTAGTGCTTCTTCATGGAAACTGATAAGAAATGAAATTATTAATTTGTGAAATAAACCAACTGAAAAAAAAAATGCTTTTATAGCATAAGGATCGGGTAGGTTTAACATTTTGTCTTGTTTTTAAAACTCTCTATTTTCTATGTCAAAATATGTGTTTCTAAGTAGCCCATTTTGTCAAAGATTTTGTTGCCATGTTACCCAAGAGTTTTCATGTTCTATATAGAATAACATTTCTAACAAGAGTGGTTTTCTCCATAAAAATTGTTGAATGGAGATTATTTCAAGAACACTTGTTATTCTTAAAGTATCGTTGAAATTGTGTTGGTAATTTGAATTTGATGAGGGCTATCATTGTATAAAGACTGAAGGTAAGTTTGTGCTTCTGCTGTGAATTTGTTTTATTTATGAATTATGTAAGTTTTTACTGACTGCTATTATTGTCTTCTGAATTTGTGATGGGTGTACTACATTACATTGCTTGAATGCATGGAAATACAGGAAAATGTTTCTTATTGGCACTTTGTTATTTTCACACCACAGTTGAGACCTCTAAAACTATAGCTCCTTGGAGGGAGGTCAAGAGATACATGTAGAGGCAACTTTAGGTAAATTGTTCTGAAATAAACAACAAAAGCAGAAAAAAAGGCCATGAAATTGCTACAATTTTTAACAGGTTGAAATTTTTCAAATTACACCAACTTGACACAAAATTTAAGTTCAAATGGGGGAGTAGGAATGGACAGATGGGCTTTTTCTATGTGTATATATATATATATATATATATATATATATGTATATATATATATATATATATATATATATATATATATATATATATATATATATATATATATATATATATATATATATATATATATATATATATATATATATATCTATCTATATATATATATATATATATATATATATATATATATATATGTATATATATATATATATATATATATATATACATGTACCATTGTTTTCTTGATATTTCTGTTAAGAAGTACAACTGAATCAAATAAAATCTTGAGTAGAGTTTTTTATTTCATTTAAAGGTGTGCTTTTTAAAATAAATCCTTGTTTTCATAGACCTTTGACATTAATCAAACACTATTGGAAACAATGAAAACATAAAGTAATGTTGACAAATGGTAGTGAGACATTTTGAACATTTTTTTCCAAGTTTTAGTCAGAAATAAAAACATTCATGTATATCATGTGATGTAGTTATATGCACATTTCCAGTTTTTGCAGTTGATGTTCAAATGTTTTGGCCAAATTTGATGGTTATATTACTTTGTATTCCACATGTTTAAATCAGATTTAAACAAGCATGAGGTACATTGAAGGTTGTGAGAGAAATTACTGCACTAGAATACATACTTGATATTGCCACTCACAAATTTAATTAGTTTATTTCATGTTTCTTTTGATGTTTAATGAATTGAATACTAGTGAAAACATTCCTGTAGCTAGGAGGTGGTAGAATTCATATAAGGCAAATTTGATCCTTAGCTGTGTGTGAGATGGTTGATGAAGCATGTAATATTGTAATATATGTTTAATATTTGTATACAATTTCAAGCAAGATTTTTCATTATTTCAGTATTATATCGTTGTACATGATGCTCATATATTTATTTTATTTTCTAAGTATTTATAGATAGGAACAATTTAAGATTCACAAAAATGTCATAGGTTATAAATACACAAAATCTGATTTACAGAGATATATACTTGTCATTGATTTGGTGTAGGCAGGTATTATACATTATTTTGTTGAACCTACCTTTCATATTAAAATGAATGAGCCGACAGATCTATATAAACAATATCATCACTTAGTGTGGCAAGACATTGATTGCTTTGGCACTTGTGAAATTGTTAACAAGGGTTTTAATTTGACTTGGACAGTAAGTTTCATGGTCCTTTGTATAATTAATTATGTTAAATTGGTGTACTTGCTTTTTGTTGTGTACTTTTATACACATGGAAGAGGTTTTGTGTGCAGTTAAACTCTCTGGGTTTGATGACTGACAGCTTGTTTCGACCAATCACCGCATGAATTTGCCCAGCAACAAAATCTGCATAAATAAGTGGGGGCAAACATCCTATGTGGTACTGGTACAGTACAGCTAGCAAGCGGCGCGCGCTCATGTTGTCAATGCATACACTGTACAAAACAAATTTCTTCACACACAGGCTGAGTGCAGGTAAAATGGTGAACAAAAATTGTGCTTACGTGCCCACTACGGGCTTTGTTAATCTGATTCCCGTTATCCAGAATGGTTAGCAAACATAATTTTTCTTATTCCTTTTGATAAAAACTTGAAAGATCTGAAGAAGTGCCATAAATGGATCAAAACTTGTGGAAGGCCGATGAACATCTAAATGTCAAATGCATTGGTCATGTATGATTGCGGATTTGAGGTTTGTTTGCCCCACCTAGTTACCGCGTTGCTATGGTGGGCATGGCTTATTTTATAACCTGGAAAGGTTAATTGATGTATTCTAATCAATGTTACAAAGCTTTGAGTGAGGTTTCACTGTATATGGCTCAATAAAATCAGAAAAACTCAGAAATCCTTTTTCAGAAAGTTCATTAAATAGTTAAGTAAAACTTGTTTTAAGAATCTTTTGTTTTGGATGTTATGCATTTATCAGTTGTGTGACTACACCCTCGGCCAAGGTGAGTCATTGCACCAAAGTGGGTGACCATAACATGTACATTAGAGCACCGCTCAGTCACTTACGTGACTGACAATTTTTGTGAAATGACTTGCCCTAAATCACTCACCTCTGTACAAAGACAATGGGTCTGAACTAAATTGACTAACCCCAGAGTTACTCCGGTGACTGACAATTTGGTACAATGACGCACATGTGAGTCACTGTTTTATATGTCAATGATTCACCTTTGACTGACATTGCCAGGGGTCGATGAGCTAATTAAGCTTTTTGCTAAAAAGTAAGAAAACATGGCTGACAGAAAAGCTTGATATCTGTATAACAGGTCTATATATATATATAGTCCTAGCTGCTTTGACATAGTGATGAATGTAGAAGCTTTTTTTTTTCTTCTCATTTTGAATGTCTTAAAACACATATTACTATGATTTATTTATGTTTCTCTTTCTCGTTTTCTATAACTAATAAATTATTTACATTGTAAATAATCAATAAATGACACAAACACAAAAAAAAACAGATACTCTTAAAGGAAAGGTTTCATCCCATAAATATATTCAGATATGAACGCAGCCCTGCTGTTAACGTCACATCTGGTTTCAATTTCCCCTATTGATTGCGAAAAATCATAGGGGCCTACATGTGTTATCAATAACATCACAGATTTCTTGCAATCAATAACGAAAATTGAGAACCAGAAGTGACGTTAACAGCTCGGCGGCTTTTACTTGTCAATTTATTTATGGAATGATGCCTTTGCTTTAAACCATAGCAATTTGCATTCAAACTAATAATTGCACATTCGTCACTATAATGTCAAGTCACTATAATGTCAAAACAAAAACCTTCAAACTTGCACATTCGCCACTATGTCAAATTAGTGATGATATCTTCCAGGGTCCCTGGAACAATAACTACAAAAGTGTCTCACATCGAGTCCTAAATGTATGAGATTAGGCCTATAAAATATTGTTTGTTTGCCCTTTCTTGTGAAAAATTGAAAGGGAGAGACAGAAAGAAAATTATTTTTGTTTTTTTCCACACATTACTGAAATGAAATATTCCTTTTATTTTGCTCAGTTTTTATATCTCACTGATGCTTTTTGTGTGATTTGGGTTTTTCTTTTTCTTGCCTGACACTCATTACAAACAGGAAGGACAACTTTGTTTCCTATCAGTCCATCACAAGCTCTTGTGGGCGGTGGGTTTCATTTTCTCTGCAGTAATAGCAACAGGCAAAAGTGGTTGCCAACGCCATTTTGTGGGGATTTTTACGAAGCATAGGGATTTTTAAAAATTAAAAAAAAACTTTAAAACCCCTATTTTTCGGCAAGTTAGGGGTGGCAGAGGAGAGCAAACAAACAACTTATTTTTTTGGTCTTACCTTCCTTTTTAATAGCAAATTGTCAGGTCATACTTGTGATAATTAATCTTGCCCTCAGACTCATTACACTTCAAAACCAATACTGTAGAATACCAATGAACACACCATGCTGTGATGTACTATACTTCGAAGAAAAGTTAAATTAGTGTATTTTTTATTAGAGTTATTAAGATCTAAACCAGGTCTTCTGGTTATATCGGATGTAGTTTATCTGTTGAAACTTGCTCAAGTTGTATCTTATTTTAATGAGTGGTTTCCAATGTAATGCCTCACAACATTGAGGGTATGTCATATAAACACAACGTATGAAATATGTCTGCAGTATAGTAATAAAGTCTTTAAAACCAGAGATATACAACAGCTTGTTTGATTTCATAGACTTCCTTAAAGGATTAGTGCAGTGGTCAAGCATGTCCATCTTATATGAAAGAGAACTTCAAAAGAAACAACAAACTGAAGAAAGCATTCAAAAATCTTATACCATTTAAGTGGTCAAGCATATCTTATATGAAAGAGAACAAAATGGTGAAACAGAAACAAAATGGTAAAGAAATCATTCACAAATCTTATTCCGTTATAAAGAGATATTTAAGTTTAAAGTTTGGTATCATTTGTGTAGGAACGACTGAAATCAGACTACTATGATGTCATAGCCTCCGAGTCCTTAAAGTCTTTATGTAATCTATCATATTTTGTCCTGCGATTTTGTGGCTTAAACACCATGGGATATGTCAAAAAAGTAGTAAAAGTGAATCTAGGAAGGGTATTTATAATATACCAACAGAAGAAAATTTGAGGTAAAATAATTCAAATAGTAAAAAATAAAAATAAACTTTCTCTAAAATACATAAAGATTTTGAGGAATCTGAAGCTGTGACATCACAACTAGTCTGATTTCAGTTGTTTCTACACAAATGATATCAAACTTAAAACTTGAATAGCTCCTTAACAGAATAAGACTTTGTGATGCTCTTTCTTCACCATTGTGTTTCTTTTTAAGTCCTCTTTCATATAAGATGGACATGCTTGACCACTGAACTAATCCTTTAATCAAAAGTATGAATTTCAGGGTATTTTGCATTTTGGGAATGATTGTATATTCTGAATCAAAATGCATACATAGTGTGGATGAATGAACTGACAGTGCTTTTTGCTTGTTCAGATGTCAAATCAAAAAGCTTACAATTTTGTTTAATTTTCTCAAACTTGTATGGGCATCACTGGCACACCCTTTTTATGCCCTGTTTCCCAACAATGAAAAGTTAGAGGTCACAATTTTCCAGACAAAAAATTTAGGAAAGCTTTATCACATTGGGAGGCAAAACAGGTAAACAAATATTGGAAAAATTCACCAAAAAGACTCATTGGTCTAGTTTACCTTCAACTTAGGTCCCTAGGACTGCCTGAATGCCCTCATTTTAAAGTGATGTCCTTTAGTATCAAGAATTAACTTAGACAAACTACCTGTATACCATTTTATGTTATGAGGAATAAGAATAAAATAGGACCTTGTTTCGGAAAACATGAAATTGGTCTGGTGTGGAAAGTATCAATCGAAAAGCCTTATATCAGGAAAGTGCTAATTTAAGCTATAATAAATCACCATACTTCCAGCCGACTAATTATTTGTTGGGTTTGTTTGAATAATGTATGTTTTGCTTGTAATTGGTTGAACCTTATTGTCTCCAATTGAACAAATTGGTTGAACCTTATTGCCTCCAATTGAACAAATTGGTTGAATCTGATTGCCTCCAATTGAATGATTCATCTTAGTTATTATTTTTTTTTTTTGACTGAAGTTGCTCTACTATTAATTAGTTGTTATCTTCTAAAAGTACTAGCAATTATTCTTATGTATGTGATTGACTTCTTAACACAATGTTAGCAATCTTCTTTACATTCTTATATATGACTGTCAGATGTTATTTATTTTGACACAAACTGGAAAGAAAGTTGTATTAAACCGTTTTCTCCTCTCAAACAGCTAGGTTTAGTCCTCTCTTACTCACTCCTATCTCTTATCCGGCTGCCCCACCCCTCTCTGCCCCATTTGTAACACCGATCTCACCATCAAGCATATCTTCGAAACCTATCCCCTATACCAGAACTCCAGATCTCTTCTCTCCTCAATCTCAGACCTTTTCGAAAACAATTCTTCCTCAAACATCTTCAACTTCCTCCACAACAACAACCTCTTTCACCACATTTAACTCCCCCTCCCCTCCCTTTCTACACCTAACCTTACATACCCCTTTCTTTTCAGCAAAAGTTTTTTTTCTGCTTTTCCCCCTTATCTACCTTACAAACCTTCCATCTCCTCACTATCCTAACCCTTACACCATAATTTGGCACATTTGATTTGACTGCCGCGGTGCCGTTGAACATCAACAAACCAAACCAAACCTAGGTTCAGTCCACTCCTGCTCTGTAATTGCAAGTTACTACAGGTAAGGAAAGCCATGAGATAGCCACACAGAATTCAAACTATGTTTCTCAAAATATACACAAGGCTTTGTATGTTTATTACAGTGAAACCTTGCAAACTATGTATTTTACTCATTTGGCCTTTGCAAATTGCATATAATATGTATAGCTTACATTAGACAATTTTGTATGAGATATTTGTCAAGTCTACCAAGGCCTAGGATAGGCAGAGTGACACATAAACGGATTATTGTAAGGGAGATTCGGATATATCAGAGAAATTGCTTTTATTTATTAAAAAAATTAATTAAATTTTCATTGATGTAGATGACCTTTACAATATTGTTGTGATGTTAAACTAACCAGCCAACCAATGTGCAGTTTTTATTGCAAAGTTTCAATTCTTTAGAGAAAGGTGCTCTGAAAGTGTTTTTTTGTTTTTTTTCAAGTTGAATGTCTCGGATTTTTGTTTTTCATAATTCTGTATTTTTTTTATTCTTTTTATTTTATCTGGAATTTGTTTGAAATTCAACTGAAATTTACAGAAACATGCATATGTCAAGCTATTTGGACACAAATCATACAAAACTACTTTTTTGATACTTTGATAAACATGAATCTATGTAAACTAAACACTATTCAATGTAACCCCCATGTATGTTATTCTTTATTCAAAACTTATTGTTCTTCAGCCATGTAGAAAACAATATTTTATACTTGCTTCAATAACTTTGAAAGAATTTTGCCTTTCATACTTTATAGGGAATTTATTGTTACTCAATTGCTTCATACATTGATTTGTGACCAGGCATACTCAATTGCTTCATGCACTGGTGTGTGACCAGGCATATTTAAACATTTTGTTTATTACCTTGTTTAAACAATGCAATACCATGTTTGGATGACTTTCAAGAATGCTTTTTTTTTTTCTCTTTCAGTTTCGAGTATAAAGATCATATAAAGAAATTTCTAAAGCATATTGTTTGAACAAAATATTAATTAGAATTGACTGAGATCCTTTGGGGTAATCCTCCCCTCTCTACCTCCTCCTCCCCCTCCCTACCTCCCCCTCCCCCTCCCATGGTGTCACTGCTCCTCCTGCACTGCACATCTATACTGTTAATTGCGATATAATTCAAGCCCTCTGTCACAATCTGACCAAAGCTGTCCAGTTGCAGTGAAACCCAACTAATGGTCAAGGTGAATTTTATGACTTGCACACAGATATGGAGCTATTAATACATTCATGAAACAAAAGCTGCAAGTGAGCAGACACTTCCTGTCTCAGAAATGAGTCGGATGTTGAGAAAGGTAGAAGCTTTAGATATTCAGTTAGGAGTTCTTTTTTGAAACACCGTCTTCACATTTATTAATCTTATTTTTAACAACCAGAATAGTTTTTGATTAAACATTGAATATGAGCTCACTTTCCTTCAGATACATGTGTATGATTTGATAATGTTTCAGAATTGGAAGGAGGGGAACAGGAGGGGGGGGGAGGGGGGGCATGATGTATTGACTTCTTGTATTTGATTAGTTGCTTGTGATAAATAGCTGTTAAGTGGCATATATTTCCATTTAGCTGCATAACTTGTCTTTCTCCTTAAAAAATTGTTCCAGCAAATCATAGCCACAAACTTAATGTAGCAAATAATAAGACCACTATTTCAATTAAAATAAGCATTCAACCACACAATAAGGACTCATCCACTGCTAATTTGATACTCAACACCAACTTCCACACCAACCCAAGACCAACTAGGAGACCTAATAGAATGGAGCCATAGATGAAAGGAAATTTGATCCCAATTACTTGTGGTTTTCAGAATAAAGAAAATAAAGGGAAAAAATATGATCCGACCTGCTTATATATCAGGTCGGGTCTGACTGTTTGAAATTTTAAGGAGCATAACGACTAATGGGATGGATTGGACTTCCACAGAAAGAGAACTAATAAACAAATTTACTTTTCATTTTAACTATAGAATCGCTGATCAATCGATCCCAAAATTTAAGGAAAGCATTATTGATATCAATGAATACTTATCTCTCATTCTAGTAAGCTTGAATTTGGAAGCAGAGCAATTTTAATGTAAACAATTCAAATAGACAGGTCAGATTGGTGTATGATCGAGTTTTAATATTCAATCAATATTTTGTGGAAAAAGCAAGCAAAGATTTCTGATTTTGAAAAAGAAGAAACTTCCCCTTTGGCACTAAACCGTTCTTGTATCTATATCTTTGGTCTTGTTTTTTTTCTTCTATTATTAGCACATATACTTGACACAAATGAAAAATTGTAGAGTGAGCAAATAAAGAATCTTGTCTATGTTCAGTTTCACAATTAAGTATTTGATCATTTTAAGTAGAATCAATATTCCTGATTGACAGTGGCACCGCCAGAACAATTTATTGGGGGGCATGAATACAATTGTGTGTATGAGTGTGTACCGCCTGTGGTGGTACATGCGCATGCAAAGCATGCGCCACAACAGTTTAGGGTCCAGGGGCCTGCTTTGGTGGGATCCAGTGGGCGGAAACCCTATGTTTGTTCATGGTTGAGGTGGCAGGAAAATGCTTAAAAATCATGTAAAATACACCAGAACCATTTTCCTTTCTTTTTCTTTTTAGGATTGCCCTCCCCCGCCATCCTGTAGGCACCACTACTGATTGATTCATGGGGTCAGGTAAAGGATTGTCTCTTTCTTGTTTGTAAGATGAACGGAAACTCCACCAAGAAGTTATTGATTTAAGAAATATTATTTTTCACTTCTTAAACATTTTGAAAACAGGAACCTAAAGTCTCATAAAACTTCCAAAGAATTTAAAGTTGTTATTCAGCCTGGGCTGGACCTTTATAGATGTAAAAAAAAAAAAAACTGCTTTAAATTATAAATTATAACATTCCTCTGTATTATATATACTTATCCAGTATATGGACAGCTAGAGAATTTATGTTCAGCATAAAGAGCTTTGGATTATGAACAGCATAGTCTTTTAATTATGTCAGAAGCACATGTAGTTTGTTGTGGCTGATCAAAGATTGAAGAATTCTTAATGTGTGTAGAAGCTGTGATGCCTGAAAGAGAGGACAGCTCAAAATCTTTCATGTAATTTTTTTAATTTTTGTCCTAAATTTCAGTCATTGAAAATCACCATGCAGACTGTGTTTTCATGCCAAATATTGATGGGTGGTATGATGGAGATTCAAAATCTCTTCATCATATTCAATCTCTCCCATTCAAATAACATTGGTGAAGGATTTAAAAACAATAAGTTTACCTAAGGAAATTCATTGGTTTTCTCATCTTGATGTTACAAAATTTCAATCAAATTTGTATAGTTTATTTTAATAAGGCATTTAAATTTAAAATACTGTAAAATGGTCAATTTCTAACCGATTTTGATGAAAATTTGGTTTCATAGGTTATAGCTTAGTTTCTTCCGATGAAGATCAAGTGGTTGCTTCCTGTCCATAGATCTTGAAATCAAGCGTTCAACACAACCCAAGGTATATGGAACTGATAGCATTGACTACGCCACAACCTAAGGTATATGGAACTGATAACAATGACTACGCCACAACCTAAGGTATACGGAACTGATAACATTCACTATGCCACAACCTAAGGTATATGGAACTGATAACATTCACTACGCCACAACCTAAGGTATATGGAACTGATAACATTCACTATGCCACAACCTAAGGTATATGGAACTGATAACAATGACTACGCCACAATCTAAGGTATACGGAACTGATAACATTCACTATGCCACAACCTAAGGTATATGGAACTGATAACATTCACTACGCCACAACCTAAGGTATATGGAACTGATAACATTCACTATGCCACAACTAAGGTATATGGAACTGATAACAATGACTACGCCACAACCTAAGGTATACGGAACTGATAACATTCACTATGCCACAACCTAAGGTATTTGGAACTGAGAACATTCACTACGCCACAACCTAAGGTATATGGAACTGATAACATTCACTATGCCACAATTAAGGTATATGGAACTGATAACATTCACTATGCCACAACCTAAGGTATATGGAACTGATAACATTCACTATGCCACAACCTAAGGTATATGGAACTGATAACATTCACTATGCCACAACTAAGGTATATGGAAGTGATAACATTCACTATGCCACAACTAAGGTATATGGAAATGATAACATCATGACTTGTCCTTCTCCTTAAAAATTTGTTCCAGCAAGTCATAACCACAAACTTACCGTAGAAAATAGTGAGACTACTTTATCTTAATTAAAATAACCACACAATAAGGACTTCACCCATTGCTAATATGATATTCGGCACTAACTTTCACAACAACTAAGGTTTTCAGAAACAAGATAATTAAAAGGAAAAATCTGACCCGACCTGGTTATTTATCAGTTTGGGTCTGACTGTTTGAAACTTTAAGGAGCAGAACAACTAATGTTAACTATGCCACAACTAAGGTATATGAAACTGATAACGTTCACTATGCCACAACTAAGGTATATGGAACTGATAACATTCACTATGCCACAACCTAAGGTATATGGAACTGATAACATTCACTACACCACAACCTAAGGTATATGGAACTGATAACATTCACTTCACCACAACCTAAGGTATATGGAACTGATAACATTCACTACGCCACAACTAAGGTATATGGAACTGATAACATTGACTATGCCACAACCTAAGGTATATGGAACTGATAACATTCACTATGCCACAACTAAGGTATATGAAACTGATAGCGTTCACTATGCCACAACTAAGGTATATGGAACTGATCAAATTCACTATGCCACAACCTAAGGTATATGGAACTAATAACATTCACTACGCCACAACCTAAGGTATATGGAACTGATAACATTCACTACGCCACAACCTAAGGTATATGGAACTGATAACATTCACTATGCCACAACCTAAGGTATATGGAACTGATAACATTCACTATGCCACAACTAAGGTATATGGAACTGATCAAATTCACTATGCCACAACCTAAGGTATATGGAACTGATAACATTCACTACGCCACAACCTAAGGTATATGGAACTGATAACATTCACTATGCCACAACCTAAGGTATATGGAACTGATAACATTCACTTCACCCTAAGGTATATGGAACTGATAACATTCACTACGCCACAACTAAGGTATATGGAACTGATAACATTCACTATGCCACAACTAAGGTATATGGAACTGATAACATTCACTATGCCACAACTAAGGTATATGGAACTGATAATATTCACTACGCCACAACCTAAGGTATACGGAACTGATAACATTCACTACGCCACAACCTAAGGTATAGGAGCTGATAACGTTCACTATGCCACAACCTAAGGTATATGGAACTGATAACATTCACTACGCCACAACCTAAGGTATATGGAACTGATAACATTCACTACGCCACAATCCAAGGTATATGGAACTGATAACATTCACTACGCCACAACCTAAGGTATATGGAAGTGATAACATTAACTACGCTACAACCTAAGGTATATGGAACTGAAGACATTGACTAAGCCACGACCTAAGGTATATGGAACTGATAACATTGACTATGCCCAAAGACAGATGCTTGGTAATGACCCTTCCAATACTTCAGTTCTCATACTTGGTAATATATTAAGATTTTTTTTATTATTGAAGATGTTACATTTGACCTTTCATCAGAGTTCACATTCCAACTTAAGGGAGACTGAAATTGCACAATGACACTGATTCAGTAAATGGGTGGCGCAGTTCCATGTTGATTCATGCTGACCTTCTGATGCAATCTTCTCGATTTGGAACATGACAAAATATTCTAAAATTAAACATTTGTCAGAGGACTACGCCCTGCTATGCTTATTTCTAAATATGGAACGTACTCTAAATCTATGTAGACAACTGTTTTCAAGAATATTTTCGTGGTTTCATCAATTTACAATTAACTGTGTCTTGTTCGTGTACGTCGAGCTATTTATTAAAGTCGACTTGAATTCTCGTTGACTGCTGCTTGAAAATCTTTGCCTTAAACTGTCTGCTGATATTTCATAAAAAGTGGATCTAAACAGCTGTTATTTAGTCTTTTAATAAGCTCATAGCTCCTACAGACTTAAAACTTTGAGAAAAATTGCATTGATAGTATTATTTATCGTCACGAAACTGGGTCATTTAAAATCTTGGAAATACTAAGGACTTACTTAAATACCAACTGTCACCCAAAGAGAGAGACCAGACAGATAGCTCATTATCTCCACCATCACAGTATTAGGTTAGAATATTTAAGTGCTAAGTAGGCTAACTTTAAGAGTATTGTTTTTTTGTATATTATGGAAAGAAGATTGACTTGAAGTTAAAAATTTTGAATACACCAGATTTAATTGTTATAATAAATATAACAAGATGACGGGCTAAGAAGGGTTAGTCACCCCATAAAAAGCCCAAACTATCATCACCACCACCACCCAAAAAAAAAAGATATCAAAGACGCCCAGAGTTAGTAAAAAAGTTATCAATGTTGACCTTGAAATTTTAAACAGAATTGGAGTAAACTACCCACTCGGGCAAACCATTCAACTAATTAAAAACTCTTTGCAAAAAGCTAAAATGCTGAATATCTATCCGTGAGAACTCTTTGGTTAACTTCCAACCGTTACCACGTGTCACATGAGGATTAGCTAAAACCTGCAAGAAATAACAGAAAATCAAAGTATCACTTTCAGATAGGAACTTAAAAACCTGAATCATATCGCCACCTACTCTTCTCAACTCAAGCATCGTCAAACCAAGATACCGCAACCTAGATTCATAAGAGAGATTCCTTACTTCGGGAATAAGTCTAGTGGCTCTTCACTGAACCTGCTCCAAAATGAACTTATCCTTCTCATAAAAGGGACTCCCAGCCTGAACACTGAATAGCATACTCAAGGTGAGGCCTGACTAACTGCTTATACAAATTAAGAACAACCTCTCTACCAACAAAAATGTCTTTTAATCAAACCAAGCATCCTATTTGCCCTTGCAGCTGCTAAAGCACACTGTTTAGAAGGCTTCAGATTGCGAGCAATGACAACGCCTAGATCCCTTTCTTGATCAACACAACCAAGATATGAACCATTTATGCAGTAATCAAAAGCCAAATTGCTCTGACCAAAATGAATAACTTTGCATTTATCAACATTGAATGACATCTGCCATATTTGGGTCCAAGAAACTAACTTGTCCAGATCAGTTTGCAAAAGTGAAGAATCCCCAGCATCATCAACAATCCTGTACAGCTTAGTGTCATCAGCAAAATTACAAATCCTGGAGTCAAGGGAAAGAGCAATATCATCAATGAATAATAAGAAAAGAAGCAGACCCAATACAGAACCCTGAGGAACACCTCTTGTAACCTTCTTCCATGGAGGTACTTCACCATTAACAACAACTCTTTGTGACCTGTCAACACTGGCGTAGCCAGAGGGGCCATGGCCCCCAATCATATATTAACAAAATCAAATTACACCTATATGCCTATGTATTATACAGATGCGCATACCTGAAATGCGAATCTCCCTGCATTCCCTGCAATGTAAATTTGTTGTATCCCTGTAAAACAAAACAAACAAAATATTTCAAATTTCTAAAGAAAATTTGAACGCAATTTTTAATTTGTCAAGAGCCGTGAACTTGCCAAGCCTGTTCTTACTCGATGACCAGTAACAAGTAAGTACAATGCCACCTCACTCAACCCCTCATTTTTCAATATTCTGGAGTCAAAAACATTGGCCAGGTGTGCAAGTGTGATCAATGATCTTTTGTTTGCTTTACAAATATCTTCTTTTGACATGTACCACCTCCCTTCCCCCATAAAAACTCTGGAGGCATCAACCCAAACTGCCCCTATATCGCTACGCAATAGAGTTTGAATAAATTGTACTTCGGCAAGTATGTGGCAGGGGCAGGTGGCACAGTTCCCAAATTTTTGGCAACCAAGAATTCGGGCAAAATGTACAGCAAAATTCTGGTAAAATTGTGAACATTCAAAGAAAAACAGCCTCAAATTTGCAAGTTTTTGGCCTGGAAAGTGCCATTTCCGGCAATCTATAGGCAGCATTTATTGAAAAAATTTCTCTCAACGCTACGCGCCAACCCATGGTGCCGCTCCGCTTAGATAGTGTCACGGGTCAAAATTCATACCAATGAGTAGCCACCCCCCTTCCTCTTCAAACAAAAAACCTACCTACGCCAGTGCCTGTCAACTACCCAAGAATATATCCAACTGGCACACTTTCTCTCCACACCAAGTGCTCTGGTTATTAACATGAGCCTGCTTAATGGAACCTTATCAAATGCCTGGGGGAAATCTGAATAGATAACATCCACATTATGACCAGAATCAACTTATAGTGACTGATCTTGATCACATCTTTTGGCATTTGTTACTTTTCTATTTCTATTCCCTAACAAACTGCAAGTTATTTTTCAGCTTGTACCCATATATCACAAATATGTTCATTTAGACCTGACATTACAAAAAGCACTAAACTGACCAATTTTTGCCTTAATTTGATGACAAATTGAGCTATTTTTGTAGTTTTAATAGGTTTCAAGCCAATTTAGCTAATATTGATATACTTGTGTATAAACTTCTCAGTACACTGACTAACGCCAGCTACTGCCAAATGGATTTCTCTGGGCTTTTACTTGCATATCAGAATTGCATTTTAAAAGGTGTTATACAAATTCCTTTGGGAAGATACTCTAGGCAGATATTACACTCAAAAGGTTCATTGGAGAGCATATTGATTGACAAAGTGTCAGAAAAGTTTGAATTCCAGTTAATCCCAGAAACTCCTGATTTGAATGTCTGTGTTGATGCTTCAGGTCGTTTACTGAGGGCACGTTTGATTAAATTGACATGAATGATTACTTCATTAAGTTGATTGGACATGCATCTTAAATAATACCAGTAGACTTCCAGATGTTAAATTTCTTCATCATTTTGCCTCTCATAAATCATGGGTAGGCTTAAAGGCGACAATTGCCTTTGAGAAAAGTACAGTTATTTTCCATTGGATTGGAATATGTTTTGCTTTAAGTAAAGTAACCACAATGATGATTATTATTTAACACAGACCATGTTCTTTGTGTAGGCTCATAGTTTTGTCACTCCAAATATTCCTGTCCATGGCTTGAAAGCAAAAGAATCTGTACTTATAACAGTACATTGTTACATGTCTCCAGATTGTAACAGTTTCAATGTTTCATAGTTAAGTCAAATAACACCAAAAAACATGGAAATGATATTCATTTTGAGTATTGAGAGCAAATGGTCAGAAAGAAATATTCATTTTCTAAAAAGTAAATAAGACACCAAATTGCATTTTATGATTATAGCTATTTTGGTTGATGTAGAAGAAAATGGATTTTGGTCTTCAAGGGTGCAGCAGATTATTGGACATTTGTTTAAAGCTATGTAGTATATGATGGACGTATACAAACAACATCAGCTAAATTGCTTTATAATCTATTTACTAACTAGGAAAGTAGCAAACTATTTTATGATAATCGGTTTCTAAGTGTCCATTTTATAGCATTTAGAAATTTCATACATTAATATGCAAATATGTGATGTGTTAACAGGGTAACCTTGGTATTTTAATGTATTTAAATCGTTTGTTTTTATGTGTCTATTATAATGCTTTGTGGTGCAGGATATTCTGAGCAAAAGGGTTTGAATAACCCAAATGAAATTCAAGCAAGAAATGATTTTCCCATCATTTTCAGTGACTGAGAAAATAAATCAGTTTGGTGGGGACAACTGTATAACATGCAAAAGTTCCAGAAACTTCTTAAGTAGGAGACTAAACCATTCACAAGTCCAGGTATTTATGGAGATAATTATTTATGTATTTAAATATTATTGAATGCTCCCTTTCCTTCCCTTCTCTGCCTTACCTTCCTCATCTTCCTTTTATTACCTTAAGTTCTTCACCTTCTCTCCCTCCCTTCCTCTATCCCACCTCTCTTTCCTCTCTTTCCTAACTCAAGCACCTTAGTTTTTAACATCCTTTTGGCACATTTGACTCTTGACTGTCACAGTACCATTACACATCAACAAACCAAACCTTGAATGTAACTTTGGTGTTCCTGAGAAAAGAGCAGGAAAGGAAGGGCACTCTTATTTCCTAAAAAGATGGGGCCATGAAAAATGGGGTTCATAGCCTGTCTGATTTGTTTTTCACCTCATTGGGACCCAATGAAGCATCATCAGTCGTGAATAACCATTGATATTCTTGTCAACATTTTTGCTTATTATACACTTCAAAGAAACTATGCTATCTAATTTTTGGTTCTAATGCGATAGCATAAGGAACCTATGTAGTCATGCTGGCATTTGTGTGTGTGTGTGTATTGGTGGGTGTGTGTATGTATGTATGGGTGTATGTATGTATGTATAACTGTAACAGAAGCTTGTAAACGCGATATCTCAAGAACCATGTGGTGGATTTATGTCATCATACTTGGCATATGGATGTGTTGTGGTCTTTAAATGATCCCTATTGGTTTTGGTGCTGATGTCATGAATATTAATTAGTAGGT
Source organism: Chiridota heheva (assembly GCA_020152595.1). Lineage (NCBI taxonomy): Eukaryota > Metazoa > Echinodermata > Holothuroidea > Apodida > Chiridotidae > Chiridota > Chiridota heheva. The sequence goes on from JAIGNY010001448.1 coordinate 1,368,773, forward strand.
GGGGCTAAGCGTAAAATTCTGTTAACAAGCTTGTAAACATGATATTTCAAGAACTGTGCAGTGGATTATATCATATGTGGTATATGAGTGCTGTTGTTTGTTGATGAACCCTATTGATTTTGGTGCTGATGTCATGAATATTAATTAGTAGGCAGGGCTAACTGTCAAATTCTGTTAACAAGCTTGTAAACACGATATCTTAAGAACAGTGAGGCAGATTTATGTCATACTTAGTATATGGATGTGTTGTGGTCTGTAGATAATCCCTATTGATTTTGGTGTTGATGTCATGAATATTAATTAGTAGGCAGGGCTAAATGTACAATTCTGTTAACAAGCATGTAAATACGATATCTCAAGAACAGTCAGGTGGATTTATGTTATACTTGGTATATGGATGTGTTGTGGTCTGCAATGATCCCTATTGTTTTTTGGTGCTGATATTGATTAGAAGGTAGGACTAACTGTAAAATTCTGTTTATTTTCATATTTCCTCAAACCTATTTTAGATTTAAATCTAACTTGGTATGATGCTGTTGATAAAAGCAAGGATGATACAGGATCTCATAGAATGTTGAGTTGTTGACTTTATCATTATTCATGTCAGGTGAAGCCAAATACAATTTTTCATTCATTGCTTGTTGTAATTGTGGCTTATAGGTGAAGGCAAAAACCTTAACACTTAAGCACTATATACACAAATTACATGTTCCAGTATGATTATTAAACTAAACATGTAAGAATACAACATTGAAAGATATACGATGAAATGAAATAAGTTGGAACCACGTCGGATTTCTCCCTCTGGTTTCAAATTATGGTTGTTAACATTAAGGCAGGGATAGTGAGGGAATGGTCATCCATCATTACATATAGAAGGCATAACATATCTAATATCCAACAAGTGGAGGTCCAACAGTGACTTCTGATGTCAAAGTCCAAAACCTTGGAGATCCAAGGGACCTTGATAACATTAATTATTTAAAATTGGGGAGTTTTGATCCCATTCTTCCCCGAACACAGATCTCCCCCACACACACACACACGTACAATGCAAGACAGTGAACACCACAAAGAAAACTTAATTATACTTACTTTAAGTTGCATGATAGAATGGGAATGGTTAAATGGCAGAGTGATAAGACTTTCTACAAAACAATATCATGTTATAAAGCAATGATTGCTAAGTTGGACAGACAGCTTTTTCTTGCCGTGGAAGCTGCTGTCACCATTTTCCTGGTCAATGGATAGCACCCAATAAAGATGCATCATGAGCTTATCAAGAATTAAGCACAAATACACATTTGTTTTTCAAGTTGTGGTGTTTGATGAATATAACTAGCTAGTTAAATACTCATGATACTTGTGTAACTTGCACTATCAAACAAATAAAGTAGATTGTGTGGTAAGTGCATACATAAATATCCTACAGAGTCGTTGTGTACACTGATACTTTACTTATTAGGTGACGTGCAATGGCTGAGTGAATGGGAATTATCTTAACATGAATGACAATTAATTCTTTGCTAATTTAGATACCATAGATCAGGGGTTCGACATACGTCCGGCTAAATAGGACAACCATAAATCTTATCCGGGCAACTGTGATATTTGACGGACAATTTAAGTTTTCAGCAAAATTTGCATTGCATGTATTTTACAAAGAAATTTAAGTTCCCATCCAAATTTCCAGATCCATGTTTATTGTCAACTATTACTTGTTTTGGGGAATTATTGAGAGCGTCCGGGGGCTGAGCCCCCACATATAATTTACAGTTGATACATGTAAAAAGAAATGTCATTTGCAGCATAAATATGATCAGAAATCACTGGTAAAAAATTATTGGGAGCTTCCAAGATTACGTCACGGTCCCCCTGGGCCTCCACATATGTCATTTGCAATTTATATTTGAAATGAACTTAGTAAATACTTTATTTCAAGAAGCAGTGTACTTAAATTTCAAATGGAAAATGAGGGACAGTTGGGGAACATGCATTTTCACAGAAAAAACAGCCCTTTAGTCAAGGTTCGCAGTTCCTCGAGTTGATCAACTGCCAGACAGTTGTTTTGAAGCATGAAATAGTGTGGCTGATACATGTAAGCGCATACTCATTTGCAGCATAAATTGATAAATGTGAACAGAAATGACTGGTAAATATTGCATTTTTGAGGGCTTCCAGGGGCTTTTCCCGCTGCCCTCCCCCCATCCTCCCAACATGTAAAGCAATATGTCATTTGCAGCTTATATTTAGTGAGGGGGGGGCCCTTTGGAGAAATTATGTTAGTAAAATGTTAGTTGTGGGGTATACCAGTGTACAATTAACTGTAAAAAATGAATATGCCTATATAAGGTTTAATATTTCTAAGGTTTAAATTTCTTTAATTTTCTTCGTTTTGGGGCAATATTCGATTTGGAGGAGAAAAAAATTCAATCTTATTCATTTTCAGGAAAAGTTTTCAGATTTTATTGAAATTTTCAATTATTTTACCAAAATTTCCAACAATTTTACCAAAATTTCCAAACATTTTACCAAAATTTGTAATAATTTTACCAAGATTTCCAAAAATGAAAATAAGTTTTCCCAATTTTTAAATAATTTGACCCCAATTTCCAATAATTTTACCCAAATTTCCAATAATGTAACCATAATTTCCAATCATATTTCCAAATTTAGCTTACTTTTTCCGATTTAATGTTAATAATTAACAACAAATTTTACCTCCCTACCAAGGAGAAAGCATGCCTGGGAAGGTGCAGTTTTCTCCCTCCCCAACTTCCTACACCTCTTGATATACAGCCTGTTTTCGATAAATACTGTTAGCCACCCCCCCCCCCTCACTTCCCCTTCCTGCACTGAAAGCTGAATAAGCCACTGCTTGTATTTGAAATGAACCTAGTAAATACTTGTATTTGATAAAGCTATGTACTTAAATTTCAAACTGACTGTGACTATTGGGAACTGTAGGCCTATCCATATCCCAGGGAAAATGGCCCATAGTCGAGGTTTGCATTCCCCTCAAGTGCCAAAAAAAAAAAAATTCATGCATGACATTTGAGCAAATGTCATTTGCGTACAAATATGATCAGAAATGACTTCGGTAAATACTAGTACTAAATTTCTGAGAGTTGGGCCCCACATGAAATCTTGCCGTTTATACCTTTAAAACAATGTGTTACTTGCAGCATAAATTTGATCAGAAATAACCTTCGTAAATACTTAATTTCTGGGAGTTTCGCCCCCTTGTTCCATTTTGCAGTTGATACACATAAATTAAATATGTTATTTGCAGCAAATAGTTCATCAGAAATAACCTTGGTCAATTGGTAAATATTCAATATCTGAGAGCTTCCGGGGGCTTTGCACCCTGGGGCCCCACATGAGATTTTTGCTGTTGATATATGTAAAAAGATGTCATTTGCAGCGTAAATTTGAATTTAGAAATAACCTTGGCAAATACTGAATTTCTGAGAGTTCCAATCAGTCCTAGGGGGAACGTCCCCCTCCCCCCTCCACTTTTCTCAAAAGTTTAGAAAGTGCCCTTTTCAGAGAGGAAAAGTGCCCTTTTTCTGAGGGAAAATATGCCTTTTTTCAGAAGGAAAAATGTTCTTTCAAAGAGGACAAGTGCCTTTTTAAAGAGGGTACATGCCCTTTCGAACATTAAAAACCTTTTTTCTTCATATATAGGCCTATCTGATTATTTTTAAATAAAGAAAGTAATACAAATATTGCCCAGAAAGTACTAGAAATGTGAAATCTTACACGCTTTGCTCGCATACACTATTCTGAAATTTCCCCATAGAACAAAGTTGGGGCCCAACAGCCCTATACATACAGTCCGGTAGCATGCCTATTAATAGGAACATAAATGTTCCTATTAATGGGAACATTTTGCTACATAGAAGCCGCCATTTTGTGATATTTCCCATGATCCTTTGCAATCCTAACGTTAAAACCTTATGCAATGTTACATTTTCAAATTTGAAATACGCCTGGAAAAAATATCTTTTAGACAGCTAGAGGAAACTTAAAACTTATGAAAATACCTCCATTACTGTCATGGCTACAACTTTTCCACTCCCATTTGATATGTTCACCACGCCGTTTTCGAAATTTTAGATAAAATAGACAAAAGGACTAGGCTTTTAGGCGAGACACGCCCATTTTGAAAATTCAAGTGCTTTTCAACACAATGATTTTTAATATTTCATATACATAAATTGGAAACTATGACAATTTATCGCAACATCTGAACAATATGGCTGCATGACTTCTATATTCTCGTGTGTTATAAATGGGCATGCTTCCGGACTGACATATTGGACAATATTGGAGTTTTTCTTACTTAAAAAGCCTTCGTCTCTTCCTACCTTTGTTTTGCCAACTTATAATTTGTACAAACTCTTTAAAATAGGGCCTTTTTAGAGTATGCGAGCAACCCCAAATTTCATTAAATTTTATCTTTGAAATGGGCCATGCAGGGCAAAACCTATTATTTGCGCCCGGGCCATTGTAATGACATAAGCTGACGTGCCCTCTCCCCATCTTCTTTGTAAAGTTTAAAAGGTGCCCCTTCATGTCTTTACAGACTGACAGAGGTTTTTATGATAATAAAAAAAAGCGCTATTTAGAATATTAAAATATATTTCAGTCCCCTTATTATAATTGATCTTTTTATTGACAGATTGAAGAAAGTAACACAAACATCAAGCAAAATACCCCAAATTTCGCTCGCGGAGCGCCAATTTTAATTTAGGTTTTAGAAAAAACATATAACGGGACACTTGCCACGGATTCGCTGAAGACTGGGTGTGAATTTGGGCCATCTGGTCTTAACTTATACTAAAAATACCGTAGTTACATTTGCTTATTCACAGCAGCAAAAAAATAATGGCCTTCATAAGTACCCTTTTGCTTTTCACATTATTTTAGAAATAAAATTATTCCGATTCATGAATCATACAATGGCTAATCATGATCTATAAGTCTAACTCTTTCCGATTTCAAGACATATAATCTATACATTTTCTAATTCAGCAATTGTTGTAGATTTCAATCAAATTGTTTTATTTTACCGAATTTTGGACCACAATATCTTGAATTTTTGAAGCTGTAAATTGAAAATAAGGGAAAATGGGTCACCAGTAATGTTCGAACTTGAGAAATTTCCGTTTGTGTGTGTGTGGGGGGGGGGGGGGTTGACCATATAAAGCTATATTGCTGTGCTACATGCTTTAAAAATACGATAGTTGGAAAGTGCTTCTCAGATCCTGTATCCCCCTTCCCCCTTTTTCAAACATCTTCCGCCGCCTCTGCAATCAGTCACTGACAAACTGGAGAACTTTTCATGTCAGTATATTCAGCTCCCACTTTCAGTTTTGGTCTCTGTTTGTCATCCCCCCCCCCCCTCCCCCCCATCCTCCTCTACAGTAAGTAAGGCCCGGGAAGGGGTCCCGGGCCCACATTTCTCGGTCTCACCAGGTTATTTTTACTTCCCGGGCCGTCATTTTTTCTTTCCCCAAGGTATTTCCTCCCTCACGACGTCCCCTCTGCAGTCATGGATTAATAACAACATTAATCGAGAAAACAACGCCAACCTTCATCGTGGAAAAACGTAAAGAGAGGACTCTTCTTTCAAAACAGTCATCCAGAAAAAGTTCCTCAGACAAACGCAGCTCCAGTTTTCAACATATATATGTATTTCATTTATTAAGGGTCTAAAATGACATTTTCTAACAAACCAAATAAAAGATTAAATTTTCTTTGTTGTTAATGATATATATTATTTGATTATGCCGCGTTTTATTTCAAATGATAATCATTGTTGTTAAAGAAAATTTTTGGATAAAAAATGCTCTGTGCGCAATGGACACGCATCTGCTTGAGGTTCAAATGCCTAAAATACTTCCAAAAATCGCACAGGTTTTCGAGATCATTAAAGGATCATTCCGTGGTCAGTCCGTGGTCATTCCCGGGGTCAGTTATGTCTCACATGATAGAAGTCAATTAAAGAAACATAATTGTAAAAAAACATTTTGGTATCTTACTCCTAAAAATTGTTTAAACTTCAAATCCCGAAAATTGTCTGTAACAACTGGAAATAAGGCTAAGTTTGACATGTGATGCATGATTCAGGGTAGTTATTTCCCGTAGCCCTAATTATACACAACTTCACACTTTCAGGAAAATCTGGAACAATATCAGGCTTGTTCATAAATTTAAAAGTATACTCCTAAGTTTGTGTTGGCAATACTGAGAAAGATAATCCCAAACTTTAACTAATATAAGGTTAGACTGGTACCTCCTTGCTTAAAGTGTATTGTTGCCATTGTACTTCTATTTTTTTCTTTTTCGGATGAACAAAATCGTATTAATTTATTTTATGCAAGTGCGCCAGATTCGGATTGCCCTAAGCAATTGTAACCTGAGCAACTTTAAGTCCCGGGGGTTGGGGGGGGGGGGGGGAACTTCCATATGTGAGGTATATGTATATGTGCCGCCCGAGCAGGTGCCTTTTTTGCACAATTTTCGTAATGCAGGTGTCTTTTTTTATTATAAATAAAAATAAAAAATTGGACTAAAATTTATTTAAAATTTTTTAGTAAAAAAAAATGGTCTTTTTTGCATCATTTTCGTAGTGCAGGTCCCTAAATATGAGGTTTTACTGTGTTAATTTTCACAGACAACAATAAGACCTACTGCAAAAAGTGTCTTAAGTGCATGAAAAATCGTTTTGATACTTGAAACAAAAGAAATTGCCAACATTTAAGTGGTTAAATCGCACAAATTTGGTAAAAACTAATATAGCTTGATCTCGTCTGCATGTTTATTGCGTAAGCTATCACGTGATCAGAATTTCTGCACTGGATTTTCCTCTCGGTGACTGAAAGTGTAAAGTCGCGCATTATTCAAAAATGATTTTGGGTTAAAAAAATCAGGTAAATGAACAAATAGGCAACACGTGTAAAAAAGGAATATTACAGGAATATTCCCATGAATTTTCATTACTAGAGGACTACTAAAGAAACAAAACTGGTGAAAACATTATGATATATATCTTTTTCTTTTTTGGATTTATTATACATTTCAAAGATTTCACAATTGTGTTAAAAAGTAACCTCGCTGTAAAAGTGTGATGTCATAATATTAAAATGAATATTCACGGAATATTCTTTTGCGTCTGATTCCTGCAACTAAATCATGCCGGGGTGTAGGAAGCTTTTGAAAGCGACGGGAGGGGCACGACCTCTTTGGGGGAACTTCCCAAGTCATATGCCTATGTCCCCTACCCCATCCCAATCTGTAGATATAAAGAATAAGGGAGCCTAAAAGAACAAATTAAAGTAAAAGGGGCATTTCATTTTTAGAAAGGGCCACTTTTTTTATGGGGACACATTCCCTGACAAAAGTTACCAGTTTCCTACTATTGGATCAGTAATCAAAAGGCATTCCATTTTGAAGGGAAACTTTTGTAATATTTTTGTAATAAATGTGCGCACATTCTTCCTTAGACAGTAAATGAGTACCTTTTCATTTTCAAAAGGGGCAATTTTGTCATATTTTTGAAACGTGCCCCTGTACCCAGTTCCTACGCCTATGATATCATGCATTATTAAACTTAAAGTGTTCGCACTTTTTTTTAGATTTGATTTTGAAAGTTGCTTTGAATGTTTGGATTCTCTGAGTCTGAGCATTTTAACGAGGAGTCCCTCCTCGACTGAGTCCCCTCCAAAACCTCCCTGCATCATGGCCGTCACTTATAGAAAGGAAAACAATGTTACTGAGAATTAGAACTATGGGCCTATATCAAACTAAATTCAAGTTTCCCGAATTTAACATCAGACGCTTCCTTCGCAGATCAGATCATTTCCTATCAAATCTTTCGAACTGCTGAGAAATATAGAACAATAGCCACGTGCGTTTTATTGCAGCCATATTTCTTGCAAATGTCCTGATTCATCACATAGTAGGGCTATTCATTTTACCAGATATTTTTAAGTGCCCTTTAACGAGGCATGGGGATGTAATAGGCTAATGCAGCCCTTATGAATTCCCTGTCTGGTGCATCTGTTGCTTTCTGGTAATACCACTGCAAGAGCAGAAAGAGGGACAAAGTGCAACATCCTTCAACTTGGGTTAAAAGGACACTCGGTGAAATTTTCTAGAGACTCAAACTATTCAGCAAACGTTTTTTTACCTATGGGGAGAGCTACACAACTTATCTAACACCTAAATATACAGCAAGTAAAGTTATTCATTAAACAAATACTTGTTATCACTTTCAGACTTTAGCCGTTATGAGGCAAAGCTGGTTCATGCATATTTGTCAAATTAACCAAAAAGATGCCCCACCTTATGAGTCTAAAGCTCCTTAGCATTTTTATATTTCATTCAGTATTCATAATACAGTATGGTCCAACAAAATGAAAGGCATGCTTTTATAATGTAGGCCTATACATCATTGATTTTATGTATCAATATTACTTTTTATCCATTTTTAATTGATTCCTTACTATACAGTTTAGTTGATTTATTGTTTTAACGATTTAAAAGATAAATTATCAAAGTAATTTATATTGATTTAAAAATCATGTAATTACTTAATACATTTCCTCTAAGCTTTAGTTTTTACTATATCGATTTCATTATCTTTGACTGACTAACGGAAGAGAAATGGATTATTGTGTTATACAGACAAGTTCCTTGTGAATAAAAGTTATATTAAATCTACTTCATCCTCAGTTATGAGTATATTATGTAATGTAAGTAGGTTGCTCACAGGATGCCGTGGAAGATCACAACTGTTTGCTATGAAAAAAAGAATGAAAATAAAATGAAATGAAATGAAGAATGATAATGTCTTGAGAATACAAATACAATTTACCGTAATATAATATATCAAATATTGGTGATTGAAAATCATTTCCCCCACGAGATCGCTTTTTCCCACTTTCTCCCCGAAAATTGTGTTAAGTGACATATTACGTCCAATTTATATGTCTCCCCCCCCCTCCCCACTCCACCCATGAGACAAAAATGCCACTCTTTTCCCCACATGTCCAAAAACCTGGCACCACCACTGTCAGTGGCTCGGGCGTTGGAACCGGGGTCAGAGTCCCCTAATAATTTTATTAGGGATGGGAGAAGTACCATTTCCCCCTCACCCTAATAATGAGGGTCGAAAACATTTCGATACATTTCGGAAACTTTTCTGGAAGTTTTCCGAAACATTTCTGGAAATGGAAACATTTTTGGAAATTTGACCATTTCCCCAAAAACTTTCCAATAATTTAACGAAATTTTCTTCCTACCACGCCCCTTTGCAAAAATTTGGGATAGAAGAGGCTCGTATACATTTTTTAGCCTTTGATGGGACAACAAAAAAATCTGGTCCCCAAATGAAATTATTTTCATATGTGTATGTATAAATATTAATTTGTGTATTTTTAATGTTGTTATGCTGTACTTTACAGAATGCCATAGAAGATCAACTGTTTGTTATGAAAGAAAGAACTGAAAGGGATCAATAATCCCACGTTGAGAATACACGTTTAGTTTTCCATATATAATGTAATATAGGATATTTTGTGGTTGAGAATCATCACAGCGTCCTCACCATCCACAAGATATTAACATACAACTGTGAGCACCGATTGCGTAATGTGAATGGCAGATAAACAAATTTGAATAGCGCTTGATGCAAAACTTCAGTAAAGAGCTGAAGTACCTGCCATTCAATAACACAAAGGCATGAAATATGTTCAAGAGGGTAATGACCAGGGCCCAACTGACAGAACACTTCAGAAGCAAGGTAAACCGGCTGTTCCATAAATAATTCCCACTCCCTAAATCATGTATACAAACAGTCATAAAGGTCACAAGCTGCATTTCAACTATTCACGTTGATTACTGAGTAAGAATTACCCGTGAGTTGGGAACTTCATTGGGGCGGCTGACCATTAGGACAGGAGGGTGTTCCCCCAAAGATTAGCTAATCATTATTTTCTTGTATTGAATTATATCTGAATATATAATAACAATACTCATTTCTCCCCCTTCCCCAATCGTGTTTTGACATTCCAACAAATGTTTGTTCTATATCACGGTATGAACACTAGATATATTTATGTATGTAAACGTTTTTAAAAGGTGAAACACACGAAAACATATATTTACGAAACAATAATACTTCACAATAATAGTTGATTGAGATCACCCCCTCGAGCCCTCTACACTCTGAAGAATGGAAATGATAACCACGGTACGACCCGTACCCTCTTTTAGATTCCAAACTGTATATACTCATGGGCATATGACCTGAATGATGTGTGCTTGCGCACCCACTAATTTCCCTTTCCCTCTTTACATCGAATGGTTTGTTTCCCTTATTGATGAAAGTCATTTTTACCAGGTACGAAGCCAGAGAGGGCCAAAGGAACCGTGTCCCCCTCCTAATGGCCACGCACACCATGCGTATGGCATAACCTAATAACGGTCATAAAAATGAGAAAACTAACTGAATTTTGTCCATCCATTGGCGGCGGATGGGGGAGGGGAGGGTTGACCAATAATGTTTTAATGTGCTATACATGCTTTAAAAATACGACAGATGGAAAGAACCTCTCAGATCCTGTACTCCTCCCTCCCCTTCCATATAAACATCTTCCGCCGCCTCTGCATCCATCTGTCCATCGCGGCATTTTTTCAGTCGAAACCTGATGAGATCTAGGCCCTACAGACCACATGAATTTATATTTATTGAAGATTTTAGACTCCCACGAGTCCCATCCCATGCCCTTCAAATTTCTGGTTATACCTTCTGCAAACAAAACAGATGATGACGGATTTTGCGATGATGATGGATGCGACGTGAGTGAATATGATGATTACTTGTCATATGATGATGTTGATCTAATGACGATAATAACCGTGACTGTGACGGTGATTACGAATGACATCGATGATAATAACAACGAGGCTAACAATGACCAATAGCCATCAAAACACGATGATAGGGATTAATGTTATTGTTGATGATAAGAATAATATTATAAAGATTGTGAAGCAGTAATAGCTGAACAAAGCAACGACGATGATGATGCAACGACGATGATGATGCTATGTGTCATACTTTAGTTATTCTTATTGTATCATTATCAAAACTTAAATTTGATATTTTTGGTCTGAATACAATTGTGTGAGGAGTAATTGTGAACGATACAACAGCCATGATCCAACTGAATGGCGTAATGTCTTGACAATAGTGAACTACAAAGAATCCTCTTCCTCTTATTGACCCGACCCATTGTCCTCTTTACCTGCCGTTGTGGATACGGGCCACACAGCAGTCACTAACCAGTCCAGTGGCTGCTATTGGTTCGTGCTTGTTAAAACACTGGTTCAGAGACAGACCATTTGGATTTTAAAAAGTATTATTCTTTACCACATCGGCAATAAACTAAAGGAAAAGGATAGTGTGGTTTTGATAGTCTTTTAAGTGGACTGGAGTATCAAGAACAGTATATACGATGAAACTCATCAGTGTACAGGATTATTTATGCAAACAACAGTGTTAAAACGCGTTCAACATCGCCATAAGTGTACATAAATTAATTGTGTTATTTGATATATCGGTTTTCTTTGTCCATGTTTAACTTAATCAGCAAGTTTATTGAACCATATCTGCCGGAAAACGTCCGAATTTTAATGTCACGTGATTATTGCAAGGATTAGCGCATCACTACGGTGTATACGCACATTTAGTACTCATTACATTTAAACTCTGGCAGTCTGATTTGGGTTTCTATACTTAACTTCAGATCAATAAATTTTAATTGCAACTTCTTCCTTCAGACAAAGCGAACCTAAAACTCAATAGTGTACTTTTAAAATAATATTTGCGAAGCAACTTAAGATGCATTAGTTAAAGCTATACCGGTCGACATTTGACAAAATGAATTATCTCGGTTTACACATTAACTTTGAATACCATTTCATAGCTTTACCTTCAAGACTAACGTTTTGCAACTTAATTGGAACTTCTGTCAATAATCATGGCGTTATAATCTTTTCAATTGTCAAATGAACGCATATTTTTATAAAAACGGAGCGACTTTCTTTATTTGAATCACCCAGAGAATCACCACGGTAACTACAGTTAGTATGGTGTGTGAGATGCACACGGTGTGTTGCTTGGAAGAGAATTTTTATAATTTGACAAAGTCATATATTATCAGATACTATAAACAGATAAGACCATGGGGAAACCATATTTTGCTTTAGTGTGGATGAATTTACTGTTGTTAATTAATTGAAAACTGAACCTTCTACAATGAGAAGGTAACGAAAACCTGCAAGACAAAATGGCGAAAGAGAAAAATCTTGCCTTACAATATTTTGATCAAGGATTTGAAGAGTCGAAGCGTATTCAAGTGCTGAATTTTCTTGAGGATCAAAAACAAATCAATGATCGATTAAAGAGATGCAGTTTTTCGGAAAAACGAGGTGCAAGTGCTGCACCTATTCCGGCAAATGGTGGAGAGGAACTTAAAAGGACACATCGTTTAAGACCTATTTCGGCGCAGTCTTGCTCACATGAAAATTCAAACAATTCTTATATTACGGAGAAACGAGATGGGAAAATTGGGCGAAAATCAAGAATGAAACCTGGAAAAGCATCGGTGCATCACGAACGACCTAGAACCGTCACTGGGTACTATTCACCAGACGAAGCAGACCTTTCCGATCTTGATTCGGACTTTGACGGAGCCTCCATTACAAGCATTCTGAGTGGCAATTCTTATCTGGAGGACCTCGAGGAGGTGGATGAAGAGGATTATTCTGAGGATGCCACTGATTTGGACACTGATGTACCACAATCTAGACACTCTGCGAAATCAAGTATTATGTTGGGGGAATTTCCTGGACTTGGAATTGTGAAAGAGAAGCTTCACTTGGGTAAGTCGAAAACCTCTCAACACAAACACGTCTCAGGTCAGGAGGAAGCGGCAAAAACTAGAACTTACGTTCGAAGTCATACCGTTTCCGACTTATTGCGGAAGTCATCAAAGACCTCTGTTTCTACTTCACAAAATGGTGCAAAAGGTCGCCGAAGAAGTGCAATTAATCCAAGCAATAATGTTTTAAAACAAACAAGCGATACAGCGTCGAATGTTGACGTGACATACAACACCAACACAAGAACTAGTAAGCAAGGACTAAAAACTTTCAATGGGGTAGCCAGAATCGAATGTCCGGCTGCTCTTTACAAGAAGATTCGCCATCACTCAGCACCGATCATTCGAGGAGAGGATATCATGACCCAAATAAAGGAGCAGAAAGCTCGACCGCTTGACCTTTACCGTTTGCCGCCTCTTGCCACCGATTCATCCAACACTGAACCGAGAAGTGTTGCCTATTCGTCGGGAAACGTACATTCCCGAGCTACCCCGGAGTTTATTCGATCACCGTCACTCCTTGAGTCTAAAGCTCTGTAAAGTATAAATGGAATTCATATCAGGAATCTTTTTGTTATCAATCAATGTATTTTATGTTTTACAGTTTATAAGTTAATATTTTGAATGTCTTTAATTGTACCTATCCAGAATAATTAATATTTCTGAACAGTTAAAAAAGCCAAATAATATTAGTTGGATTGTACCAGGATTATTTGATCTGTCCTTGACAATGATTTAGGCTCATCTATCGTCCCCAATTAGTAATTACGGTATCAAATTAAAGAAGAAGTTGATTAAGCATCAAAATTTCATAATCTTTTTTTATCTTCCGAAATGTTCAAAGTTGGCTTAACAGATAGATTTTTGGTGATGCTTTTACACATGTCAATATTGTTCAGTTGCTTAGAGGATTAGTTCAGGGGTCAAGTGAGTCTTTCTTATTTAAAAGAGCGCACTTCAAAAGAAACAAAATAGTGAAGAAAGCATTTTAAAACCTTTTTTTCGTTAAGGAGACATTTAACTTTAAAGTTTGGTATCATTTGTGTGGAAACGACTGAAATCAGACTACTTGTGATGTCATAGCCTCAGATTCCTGAAAGTCTTTGAGTATCTAATATATTTTGTCCCAAGACTTTGGGGCATACAAAACATTGGATATGTTAGGAAAGTAATGAAACAGAATCTAGTAAGAAAATTTATATTTTACCACATGAAGAAAGTTAGAGGAAAAATAATTCAAATAGTAAGTTACTTAAATTTTTATTAAAATATATTAACAATTCTTAAGAATGTGAGGATGAGGACGCCAACTTTCCATAGTAGACTTGCTACACCAGTCATTTCTACCCAGATAAGATGGGAGATTTAAACTTGAAAATAAGTTTTGGATGCTTTCTTCACTATTTTGTTTCATTTAAAGTCCTCTTTTATATGAGATGAACCTACTTGACCACTGATCTAATCCTTGAATGAAATGCATGTTGAATAGATTCTTATCTAAAAGATTGGCCATATTGTAAAATCCTGTCAGGAAAAATTTCACACCGCCTTAAAGAAGTTCACGTCAAACAGTTAGAGCATCTGTTTAACTGATGCATGGAGATATTGAATTATAGAGGTCTCGTTTTATACTCGCGTGTCGTTGCAATATGTTCATTAGAAAATCCTTACTGTTGATATGAACATTGGCATCCATATCAAAGGTTATGAGTACGAACACGTGCTAAAAAATGCATTTGAATAGTCTAGAGACGCCATAATAATACGCCCTACCATTTAGGCCGAGTGCTTTTAAAGAAAAAATAAATCCAACATTTAAAACTTGATTTACATCAGAAGTTATCATGTTTTTATTCAATCACGATGGCGGTGCCAGACACCACGCAAATTGAGGGCCTACAGGCTATAGCTCTCGACATATCTCTTCTGATTTTGACGAATTGTAAAATCGATCTCCCCAACCCCGTGGCGCCGCTGTTGCATTCAATTCATGCATTTTGTCTGTTGTATTCATTTTAGATGTCATCATAATTATTTTCATACAAAATACCGTAAAAACAGCTCTTACAAAGCCTCTTTCACTTCCGAGATATAGTTTTAATATAATGTGACCTCTATTTTGTTTGAGATTTAATCTTTAAAGATTTCATGCACACTGACAGATTGGTATTTCATAAAACTTTACTTAATATTCTGTAATTCGCTTTTAATCGTAATTGAAATTTGGAAATAGACAAAAATGTTTTAACAAAAGTAATTAGTCAGTAATTACGAACGCCATTGAATAATAGTTAAAGAAACCTATTCCCCGGCTAGTTTCTTTAATATAAGCTTCTTTATCATCTGATCATAGTAATATTCATTTTTGGGTTGAGTTCTCCATTATTCAGCTTTTAGAACATCAAAGCTCATAAACTGATGATGAAAACATGTATTTCAAGTATTCCCGTAAAGAATACAGACAAAACGTTTTCATATTTGCGTTGAAATCGCACTTTTAAAACGTTGCGGTATTTGAAAGAATTGATATTTATCTGTTTGGTATAACAGGAGCGCGGGGACTAGGGCTTCAAGTGCCCTAACTGCCTAAAGATAGTACAAAATTATGCTATTGTTCAGTTGTTTTCATTATTTTGAGTTGATCTGAGTTTTATAATTGATCTGACACGATTTACCTACACTTTAAAAATCGTTCCTACGGGCATACGACCCTTATTATTATTATTATGTTATTATTATGTTATTGTACATTATACTGTTATATATGCAATCACGTGATGTTGCGGCGTAATGAAATTTCATATGAATTTTTAACATGCATGTGAGGTGGGGTTACCCTGTGGCATTGATATAAAGTGTAGTGATTTAACGGAGGCAACTTAAAGAAGAAAAACGATAGACAAAACAAAAAAAAAGTTTGGGCCAGGGCTCCGGGGAGGACCTGGTGCAGGGAAGCCAATGATACAGTGACGTGATTTGAACAGACGTCAGAATGTCACTCTTTTGTGTATAAAAGCGCCTGGTTTTGATATTTGGTGACATATTTCCTTTTTGTTGTAAAGTGTCGTTTTGACATTTCCATGAAAGTCAGTTGCTACTATGGAAATATTTGACATTGTCGCATAACTGCATGCGTAAGTCGTGTGCATGTATTTTAAGAGCAAGTGGGTGTATTACGACGCGATATTTAAATCTGGGCCAAGACCAAGAATATTGAACACATCAAGGCTTTCTTGTGGAATGCGCAAATGTGAATGCTTTGAAAAACATTATCTTAAAAATTATTGATGGCGCCATGGCCCCGTCACCCGTCGTTGTGGACCCTGATTGGTAGAATTTCATGCTTTCTGCATGGTATGGTTTAAAATTTGTCATTTACCACGGTAAAGATTTTTGTAGTTAATTAAAAGGACACTCACTTTTTGTGCAATGATCTTTAATGTATATCTGATTAAAAAATATATATATATATCATGTCATTAACATTTGTTATCATAGATATCATATTAAGTTATTTGAAACTACATGCATCTGAAAAACAGCTTTCTGTGAGACCGAGGTTATATATATTTTCAAACATTATGATAAAATACTATTGCTACATTGTTGCCATTGCTGACCCCCCCCCCAACCGCCCCTTAACTCAGCATACACAGTGCCAGTTATAAAAATATGATGCCAGGCGCTCGCCGCTTGCCAATAGAAATATACTTTAGTGTTCGTGGTACACAAATTTTATGTCACAAAGAACAAGTGTAGGCTCATTTAAAGGATTAGTTAAAGTGGTCAAGCAAGTTTATCATATATAACAGATGACTTTAAAAGAAACAAAATGGTGAGAAAAAAACGTTCAAAAATCTTATTCCGTTAAAAGGGATATTCAAGTTTAAAGCTCTGCCTTACCTTTATAGAAATGGCAGTCTGGTGTAGTAAGTTTACTATAGAATGTTGGCTCCCTTATCCACACATTCTTAACATTTGTTAATGTATTTTAAAGAAAATATATTCAACTTTTTTCCTATTTCATTTATTTTCCTTCGAACTTTCTTCATGTGGTAAATTATAATTATCCTTACAAGATTCTGTTTGACTACTTTCCTGACATATCCAATGGTTGTTAAGTCACAAAATCGCAAGACAATATGAGATAATACATAAAGACTTTCAGGAATCTGAGGGTGTGACATCACAACTAGTCTGATTTCAGTCGTTTCTACACAAATGATACCAAACTTTAAATTTAAATATCTTCTAAACGGAATACAATATTTGAATGCTTACTTTACCATTTTCTTTCCTTTGAAAACTTCTTTCATATAAGATGGACATGCTTGACCTCTGTTGACCACTGATCTAATCCTTTAATTTATATAAGATTGACCCGATTTTGATATCAGCAGTATATCCGAATCATCACGCATTCTCAGTTGAAGATGATTATTTTGGTGAGCATGCGAAGCATTATGCGAACCTATGTAATGGCGATTTCGTCCGGCCGTCCGTCCGGCCGTCCGTCCGGCCGTCCACAGTTTTTTCTGAGATTTCCTCAGACAGTCAGAAAAAGTTATTTTTGAGAATTCCTCAGAAAATGTTAAAGTTTTTTCAGAGTTCCTCAGAAAAAGTTAAAGTTTCTTCAGATATCCTTATGGAAGGCTAGAATTTCCTTACAAAATGTTACAGTTTTTCAGAGACACTTAAGAAAAAGTTACTGAAGACTAGTTTCCTTGAAAAGTCTACAAAACATTTGATATTTCTTTAGAGATAACTGTAAAATGACGTAGCTTTCCAATATTCTTCAGAGATCAACATGCGTCTCTCTCGTATCACTGGAGATTTAAAATTCTTCAAAATATTTGGGCACCAACAGCTGTATCAGGCATGATTATTAAACTCCGCCTTTATTATTGTGTTCATTTGCATAAAGTTGCTACAGCATATGAACTGACCAGACTTTTTTATTTAGTACGCTCAGTCAAGGAGTGTGACATGATGTGACTGCATATGGACATAGGAAGGGATGCCACGTGAGACATGGATGGGGCCATGCGGGATATATGATATAATATATACCATGATGCGGGGCATACGGTGGGATGCCATGTGGGACATAGGGAGAGATGTCATGTGGGACACAGGAAGGGATACCATGTGGGACATAGGGAGGGATGTCATGTGGTACATATAATTGGATTAATGTGGGACATACATTTAGGATGGGATCCATATGGGACATAGGGTGGAATGCCATGTGGGTCATAGCATGGGATGCCATGTGTGACATATGGTGAAATGCCATGTGGGACTTATGGTGGAATGCCATGTGAAACATACTGTATGGTGGAATGCCATGTGGAAGATATGGTGGTATGCCAAGTGGAACAAGGCATGGGATGGGATGTCATGTAGGACATTGGGTGGGATGTCATTTGGCACATGGGATGGGATCCATGTGGGACATAGGGTGGGATGCCATGTGGGTCCTAGGATGGGATGCCATGTGGGACATATGGTGGAACGCCATATGGGACATGGGATGTCATGTGGGACATGGGGTGGGATGCCATGTGGGAGTTAGTGTGAGATGCCATTTTTATAATTGGCCGGGTCAATGATATAAGTACATGGGCATGCGAAGCATGACGGTATTTACCGTTCTAGTTTATATCTGGAATATTCCTTGCTTGTTTATGCAGGGTTTATGTTTTGACACCTCCATCTGCCCATAGACTGTTTGGGAATTTAAACAAAAACGCCCAGGACCATCATGGAACACTGGTCATAAGCGTAGGAACCAGGGGTGCACAGGGGGATGTGAACCTGGGGGCACAGGAAGACGTGCCCCCAATGTTGCAGTGACCTACATGGTGCCCTCTCAACTAAGTAAAAAAAAAAATTACCATTGAATTAGTGTTGTAGCATATCTTTGTGCCCCCTCCCCTACCTACCCCCAATGAAGAACATGTTCATACGCCAATAACACTGGTTAGAGACCCACCGGGCTAGTTTCTCGGAGTCCTTTAAACTGTATCACATAATTTCACCTAATTAGCAGGCTGATTAATCTTGATGATATTTTGATTTTGTAGCATGAAATAGCTTTAATTGTAAACTGGTAAAACAAGTAGCCGATTTATACAAGAGAAATGTCTAACAGCTGTGCAAAAGGAGTTTTAGTTGTCTATATATAATATGCATGCCATATGTAAAGTGTATCACGGAAGAATAGTTGTATATCATGAATTTTGAGTATATATATATATATATATATATATATATATATATATATATATATATATATATATATATATATATATATATATATATATATATATATATATATATATATGTATTCATATATATATATATATATATATATATATATATATATATATATATATATTTATATATATATATATATATATATATATATATTTATATATATATATATATATATATATATATATATATTTATATATATATATTTATATATATATATATATATATATATATTTATATATATATATATATATATATATATATATATATATATATATATATATATATATATATATATATATATATATATATATATATATATATATATATATATATATATATATATATATATATATATATATATATATATATATATATATATATATATATATATATATATATATATATATATATATATATATATATATATATATATATATACATATATACATATATACATGGTGCCCTCTCAACTAAGTCAATGTTTGTTACCATTGAACTAGTGTTGTAGCATATCTTTGTGCCCCTCCCACCTCCCCAACCCCTAATGAAGAACATGTTCCTACGCTAATGACACTGGTTAGAAACCCACTGGGCTAGTTTCCCCGGAGTCCTTTTAATTGTATCACATTGTTTCACCCAATTAGCAGGCTGATTAATCTTGATGATATTTTGATTTTGTAGCATAAAATAGCTTTAATGGTATACAGGTTAGTCACGACATGACACTTTTTTTAAATGTGGTGCGCAAAATGAAGCTGTTGGGCCAAATGGCCCACCACAATACATACGTAAAAAAAGAAAAAAAAAAAAAAAAAGGCCCGCTTACTGTGCAGAATAGACGTCGAATTATCTAATTGCTGTTTACCAACTATCCTCGCATGTTCCGGAGATAAGCCACGATGTAAAGCCAGCACAAAAGATTGAAGTGAAAAACAAGAAATCAATAACCTTATTCAAAGCAAATAAGGACAATCGACGTGAAAGGCTGAGCTCGTGTTTGCTCTGCAAATACTCTACTCAGGTTTACAAAGGTGGAGGCGCTTTTAGTTGCTAAGCATTTGTAATCAATGAGAAGCGCACTTGTGATTTAAAAATTTAGTTTTTATTGGGAGCGATATGTACAGCCGATCAAAATGGCATACGAGATGAATCTTGATTTGCAATGATTATAGGAAATCATTACAGGTGTCTACAGTCTACTCAGTTTGTAAATTGTTATTTGTTCATTAGAAAATTGTTGTTCTAAAAGCAAAATGTCTCCCGTAATATTCGCCAGGTTGAAAATCAAGAACACTGCACACAACAGGAGGGGGAGGAAGGGTGCACACAACAGGAGGGGAGGAAGGGTAGGGGGAGGAAGGGTAGGGGAGGAGGGAGGGGAGGAAGGGGGAGGGAGGAAGGGGTCGTCCGAACGAACGAACCACCTGAGGTCAGAGGGCAGTAATTATATGAAGAGGGATGTATCCCTGCAGAGGCGTAGGAAGCTGGGAGGAAGGGGAAACTTCTCCTGGAAGGATTTTATTTTCCCGTTAAAATACAATTGAACCAGAAACCAAAAAGTTGTGTGGTTCCGATTTCTTTTTTTAAGAAGCTGTTGTAGTGCGGGTGGGATGATAGCGTTATTTTATGGACTCCTATTAAATGTCACTCCTTGCATTATAATTAACATCTGAGGATATTGAGATCTGCTTAATTTCATTCTGTTAATCAAATAAAGCCCCAGTGAGACCACATCTTAATTTAATTTCAAGTCAGCATGTTTCATAGCACCTTCCCTTTTCAAACAAATGTTGAATAGTATAGTCATATAAAGCAGGTTTTACAGCAATATCAACTTTGAGCCCCAGACGTGAGAATGACTCTTTGATGTCAATTTTCCCCTCCCCTAGTGTGGGAATGAATCTTGGTAGGTGCTAATACACTATAAGTATCTGTGTTTAAACTAACAAGTTTTTACATTTAAGTTTTAAAATGTAGATAGATATATTGGGTATTTACATCTAGTCTTCAACAGATCCACCTGTGAAGAACTAATGGATGAGGACCCGCCGGGAATTGCAATGTCATAATATGAGTACTAAACCAAAGTATTTATTTTTTTAAGCTTTTAGGCAATTATACAAAGTCACTTATGATGACCAATCCGTGAAACATCCTTTGCAACTGTTGCGATTGTTCAGCATTGAGAAGGAATGCACTTCAAATGCAATTAAAAGGTGGAGTCTTGCCACTGTGGCCGTCTATCATTTAATCTAGTATTGGTCCTGAAAGAACAATGATGCTATAAGCCTATAAACAATAAACAAAGGAACTTAGATTTATGAAAGGGTAGTAATCACAACGGTATAAAAGATATTAATTCAATAGAAATTTACAGATTATGGGTGGAGTCAGGATATATATTTTTAATTTAAAACCTAATTAAATATGAAATTCTAACAACATAAGCATGTTTACACTATCTAACGACAAGCATGCCACATAAGGAGCAAAACTGGCATGCACATGTTAAGATTTGAAAAGTTCAAGATTTTTGCACAAGGCTCCCACACACACACATTAATATGTATGATATCAACACCAAAAACAATAGGGACCTTCTCTCAGTCTGATTAACCAATGTGCCAAATTTGACATGCCACTGATGTATGGTTCACGAGATACCGTGTTTACAAGCTGTTTTCAGTAAAACCACATTATGCCCCGGCCACAATTCATATCAATGATTTTGAACATTTTGTTTTTTATGATGGGCATCTACACCAACCCTAACACCTTATTTAAGCCAACGAAGATGCAAAACAGATATATTGTTATTAAGATTTTTACATTTTGCCCACCCACTCATTAATATGCACGATATCGATACTAAAAACAATAGGGATCATCTATGCGCCATGATGCATTTATGTGCCAAATATGACATGGCATAAATGTACTGTTCTAAAGATATCGTGTTTACAAGCAAAACATACACACATTTTGGCAGACGAATGCATAAGTTCCTGATAATGATATTCAGCTGGTATCGGAACCAAAAAATGAAGGAAAATTTGGTAAACTTATTGAAATTTTTGGTAAAATTGATCAAATTGGAAATTTTGTAAATTTTTGGAAATTTTGCTAACACCTGGCAACACTTCCGAAAAATAAAGGAAATTTTCGGAAAATGAAGGAAATTTCCCGAAAATGTAGGGAATTTTCTGTAAATTGAAGAACATGTCTTGACAGGAAATGAAGAAAATTTTCCGAAAATTTAAGAAAATGTCCCGAAATTTCCCGAAAATCGAAGAAAATTGCTTGAAAAATTATAAATTCACTAGGCGCAATTTTTTGGGGTGAAATTTAACCTTATAAATTAATTTTTACAGTTTATTTTCCGAATATGTATAAATTCGCATGTTTCCCCACCGCTCCCCCCCTTCCCACCCCAACCCCTCCCCTCTAAACACACACATACTTAATACGCCTCTGCACACAACACTGCATGTAAAGCGCTGTTCGTATGTCATCATTCGCGGAATGTGTTGAATAATGGCAACTGGCGCAGACGAGGGGCCTGGATGCAAAAAGTCGGAAGTTGTTGAAAGTGGCCAGCGGCGTAGAGGAAGATATTTTGCATTGGGGGGGGGGGAGAGAGGGGAGGGGGGGGGGGGGTTGGAGGTTCTATTTTGTTTCAACAAACCTTTAAAAATTTACGAGTCTCCTACATCCCCAAAGTTCCCTATTTGTAAAGGCGGAAGGAAAATTTTCGTATAATTATTGTAAAATCTGGTACAAATTCCCGCAAATTGAAGATTTCCGAAAATTGAAGATTTTCCGATTAACATTTGACTGTTTGATGGAAACTCAATTTGCTGCAGGCAGTGGTATTTTCCGCTTCCAAACGTGAACTTTGTAGGGTTCTTCCCCCACGAGAGGTAACCCTTTAAACGCCCTGGCATTGTTCAGGCCCGTAATCAGGAGAGGTGCGAGGGGTGCTGACGCACATCCGTAAAACGGACTCGCAAAAATTAAAAAAGCAGCGGAGGTAGACTATATGTCACACTTTATGATGATTTTGAATCTTACTGTAAGAATCTGGCATGACTACAAAAACGCCAAATTGCGAGAGCTTTGGGGCTTTGCCTTTTTGTTAAAGAAAGTATTAAAAAATGACCTTTAGATAGCTACCAAAATACCCAGATTGTCAGAACTGGACCCCACCATGGGCCTTAAGCGCCCAGACTCCCAACATTTGGGGGCACCCTCCAGTTTGGACCAGGGGCACTCTGTCCTTTTTGCTTACAGCATACATCATTTTATTCAGATGTACCCCTTTAATCCCTTTCAAATCCTGAATACGGCCCTGTGTGTTTCTTGGGTCAAATGGCACTAACTTCCAATAATCTTTAACATCTTTTTCAACATATTTGTAAGGCCACACGCCCCCAAAAGAGGACGCTGCCACCGTCCGCTTTCTTTGATTTTATGCGAGACTCGCATTTATTATATTTCATACACTAGTCTAGCACACAAATGTATCATCTGAAATGACTTAAGACCTCAGCCTAGCCTAGCCGACTTCGTACAGTTTATCGCGTCGGTGAGTGTGTAGCAACAAACAAACAAACCGCTTGTTTATCAAGTTTTCACACCTGGAATTAATCGTTTTTTCTTGGAAATCTTGGCATCTTTTGTAGTTGAGCCAGATATATTAGCAAATTTCTTTTTGATCCATTGCATTAGCGATCGTTTTTGCCAAACTGAGTCCGTTCGCCGACTTCTGTAACTTTGTTGTTACTGTAACATGTCGTTAGGCCTTCTGTAAGTTGTACTTTCTATGCTGTGTTATTGTTATTGTGTTACTGTACCAGGTGAACAGAGACCGAAGAAAAACAGAACCAATGACATCTCGCGTTTGTCAAGCGCGAGATGATACCGCATGCTGCAGGAATGTTTAAGCACTTAAGCCCTCTATTAGAGTGTTTAAGCTGACGTCACGAGGTCACGTGACTGTGCATCGCCATTTTGTCGGCCAAAACCACTTTGTCTACTGTAATCGCAATCGACATAATCTTCAACCGGGTGTCTTTTTATGACGTCATAGCAGAGTAGACGCTTTTAGAACAATGACGTAATTTTTTATAACATTCTCGTAATATTGAACAATGACAGAATGAACACTCGCGCGGCATGTAAACACACGTGGGTCTGTGGTCAATTGCGAGACGACTACGGGAGGTGAAGGCTGAACTTAGTGAATTAGTGTAAAACGGAACTAATTATTCTCAATATTGAAAGCGATGATGAAAGAGTCAAGATCGGGGTCCTTTTTGTACCAGAATGTTATAGATTTGGGATATTTTGCGATGTTTTCCAAAAAAAACTTTCGATAGGGGGTCACCAGCGGTTTTGGTCTTTTTTTTTTTTTTAAGCCGATGTGTAGAGGTGTTGTACATAAGCACGTTTTAATAATTTCATTGACGCCGTCAGTGTCCTCCTCCCCTAACTCACTATAACAATTGTCCTCCCCCCTTCCCATTCAATATTGGCTATTGTTACTGTTTTTCCTGGAAATTTACGTTAAGAAAGGAATACATTTAACATTGAAAGGGAGGATAGGGGGTTACAATTCTCGGCAAAATATTAAAGAAACATGGCACTATAACATATGAAGATCTCAAAAAGCTGAAGTGTTCCAGCCGTTTTGTCCAAAATTGTAGGCCTAGGCCTACTCCCAATAAAAAATATATCCCATAATATTTCCTTCAACTTATGATTATCTGCAAGAATTTAAACTGCAGTCACAAATGCTAAATTAACCCTGTTAACGGTAGGTAAGGAAGTTTTGGCATTATACGGAACCCCACCCAAATCCTATCACGGACCCACCCTTCTGAATCCCAAATTCTATCACCCCTCCCCCTCCGAATCCCAAATCACCCCCTCACCCAAATCACGAACTACCCTGAATACCAAAACCATATGTCACTGACCCCCATTCACCCCCATTCACCCCCATTCACCCACCCCCCGTGGGGCGGGGACTAATTATTAAGTATAGGGGCTAATTATTAAGTATAGCCTAATCTTAGACCCCAGATAGTCTAGGCCATTCTACTTCCATTCAACAACTTGGAAGTTCCAAGCACTTGTATGACACCTGATGAAATCACTCCTCCACCTATTCAGTGCTGTCATACAACTTTAAATGACTCACTATCCATTTAATAGTACCTCAGACTCCATAACAAACGCTATTTAGAATTAGCTATCATTCATAGTTGTATAGTAAGCTTGCTGCCTATGGATACAACTAACCAGGGAGTTGTGGCCAACGCTAGTGTTACTGCTGTTAACGTGCGTGGGACGCGGGAAACAAACATTTAGATATTAACAAAGTAAAAAGTTTCAGGATATCGCGCGGGAAATTCACAAAAACTTTAATCAGGTGATGTATCACATGACGGTGTGCGCAGAATCATAGTGGCGTTTGCGTTATAATTTGCGACTTTAGTACGACATCACTCTGTGTAAGCTGCCGTAACAAGAAAAGACGTCAAAAAGCCATAAGGAGAAATGACGTCAAAATGACGTCATAAAAAGACACCCGGTTGAAGATTATGTCGATTGCGTACACCTAATTAGACACATAAGTTTGCATGCTGTTGATTATATAAGATTAGTTTTGTAAGAATTATGCTGGAATCTTGCTGTACCGTTAGTTGCACTAATAGATGTGTGCGGGGGAATAAAAAGACATTTGATCGATTTTTATCTAATCCTGATGGACGTTTGAAGTTGGTTTCTGCCGTACGACGCAACGGATTTCAACCTACAGTAGGCCTTACACACTAAGATTTACAGCGAGCACTTTATATTGGGTATGTAGGCTTTGTCTAGTAAGGAACAATCAGACGGCGTTAACATTAAAGTTGCTCTTCGTATGCCCGGTGAAAATATAACTTACTTGAGGAAATTATGAAAAAAAAATGGAAGCGAGCAATCAGTAAAATTCGCTTAACTGGTACTGGTAGAATAGCATGTAATATGTTTGTTGTACGTGTGTAGTGAGTGACTGAGCTGTGTGAAGACGCGTGAAACACAACGAAGCCGCTGCCCTGCAAAGTGGAGTCAAGTTGAGTTAGAGTGACGTGATGAAATCCCTTTAGTATGGGACGTATGGCCCTTTAATAAAACTTAAGTTATGTTAATTGAGAATAAGTCCAGCAGATTTTTGGACAATTTGTGCACGCACAAAGTTGGTATACTGGTAGAGTTGAACTTGCTGAATAATTATGGATATAGGGTTAACGCAATTTATTATAGAGTGCTTCCAAATTCAAAATGGCCGCCTATTAAGTAAAGTGACGATGTGAGCTGTAGTAAAAAAAATAAACAACTACATGCAATCAATATTATCATCTGATTAATATTTCCCCAATTCTACCTTAAAGCTTAAATTTGAACCATTTCAAAATGGCTGCAGAATTTAAAATGGCCGCCATTTAGCAAAACAGGCCGTCATTTGAGCATAAAACGAATTCAAATTCAAATTATTACGAAGTTATGTTATGAGTGAATTTCTGTACTAAATATCAGTTCAGTAGATTATTTGTGGAAATAATGGTGTTCAGATAGTTGTAACTTTAGTATCCAATATGGATGCAAATTGCAAAACGGCTGCTCCTTTATGCAAACATTTTTTCGGGCGATATTTTGACATGTTAACTGCATTTTATACACTTTGAAACTGTATACAATCAATATTGCCCTCTGCTTCATTTTAAGTTACCTGTATTCTACCTCAATTTTCCAAATTTACCATGGCTGCCAAATTAAAAATGGCTTCCATTTTTGCCAATATGGCTGCCATTTGAGCAATATGGCCGCCATTTGAGCAATATGGCCGCTATTTTAGCAAAATGGCTACTATTCCACCAAATATGACTCATTTAAGCAAATTACATTTGATCATGCAATGTGGTCCCAATTAAGCCTGGATTTTTGTACTAGATTTAAGTTTGGTCACAGATCTATATTTAGCTGATTATTTGATTATTAGTGGACAGATGATGAGTTCAGTATCGAAAATAGCTGTTGCTTTATGCAAATGTTGGGTGTTTTCGGCCTATTTCTTCAAGCTCTATCATTGTTTATTTGCAAAAATCAATGTTGTAAGTTATGCTTGTGGATGCCACACTGAAATTTGGAGAAATGAAACATGTCTGATACACAGTTCCAAGACAAAATTTTCTGCAAAAGATAATTATTTTTACAGACTCCTGTTGCATTTATAACATGGTGCTCATATGGTCACAGTCTGGACACACCTTTATGCTCCTCGACATCCTCTTGCTCTTATTGTGGTCACCTTTTGAGAGGCTATAATGGCTGGCAACATAAGATAATCTTTGGTCAACATGTTGTCAATTGATTTCTACACTGCACGGTACAGGTTATTGCAGACTATGAATTATTGCTTGTCCTACAAAGCGTGGCATAAGTTCCATCCACACTGCGGTCCAAGTCTGGAACAGTTTCCCAAAATGTGTTGTTAGAGAGATTCAAGACAAAGACTCGAGTTTATCATCATATTCCCTTATTCCATAACCCCTGTGAACATGATCATACCTAATATGGTATTGTTCAGCATTTTATCAAAATAAGAAAAAATGAAACAAAATTGGTCTGGAACACAACACTTCTCTAAGTTATCACAAAACACTTCCCAACAAAATTATGCTTCCTAAGTACGTTCACATTCTCCTTTGCATTTACAATATGATGTACATACCATTACAGCTTGGACACATTTACATGAACCTAAACATCCTCTCACAGTATTGCAGCTACACTTTAGAAGTTATTGGCAAAATTGATGCTTCGGGTAACGTTGTCCAAAGAGGTTGCTCGAATCCACCCTAGTGGCATGGATCAGGTAATTCTGGAATGTACTGTATCGCTTGTTCCCAGCAAATGTCCCGGCAGCTTGATATGCTGCTCGTTTTACATGCTGGTACAAGACAGTTAATGTAGGAAGAATCAACTCTATGGACCTCCCCTTCTGTGGGTATCTAGCGTTGTCTAACTTGTGCAAGGACTTGTCCGATCATAAATTTGAACTTAGCGAACGCTCAAATGTAGGCATGTAATGGGTCAGGGTATATTCTGTGGGAAGGCCTTTTCCATGCCTGAAAAGGCTTAAACCACCTCTTGGAAAGACGTTTAATGTCTTCTTCCCTACAAGAAGAATGAAGTTTGATCTTAAAAAAGTGAAAATATGAAACATAAACACGCTGCTGTCTGCACCTAATATATGGGCTATAGAGTGAGCTGGTATGAATCTTAAATACTTTCCTGTGTTGAATGCTAACCATAGTTCATGGAGATTTGTCTGAGCAAATAAAGATATGGACAAGAAAACCACATCTGTATTCACTGTATGCAGCAGTACTCTGCGATTTCCACAGCAGCACCCGCATGCATGTAAAAATAATAAAGTGTCGGCTTCTTCGTGTGCACATGGAGATATAAAGCTGGAATATTCCCTTGAAGAACTCTATGTTACTAATTTGCATATTGTAGGAAAGGAAAGAGAAAGCGACAGCTGCTTAATCAACTTTAGGCCCTCGTAGAAAGAATTTCCATGTTTGGATCTCTGTAAGAAATATTGGTAAAAAGATGAAGAGAGCTAAAGCTGACCACGGTGTCCTTGACCGACATTCATCAAGCCAGATACTGCGAAGTGAAAAAGCAGGTCACGACGCAAATAACATGGAGCTTGCAGTATGGAGAAGCCACCGAAAGATTCTCTATCAAGCTCTGAAGAACGTGACTGGTAATAACTGTGCTAGCGTCTAAAAGGGGGATGATTGAGTGATCCACAAAGACCGCATTGGTGCGAAAGAGCAATGGGGCAGTTACTTCAAAGAGCTTCTGAACAGCCCGCCTCTAAACTGCATGCTGCATAGGATTGGACATATTGATGAATCGCTTGACCTTTGTGTGGAACCCTCCGCAAGAAAATGAATTTAAGCCAATAGCAAAGCTATGACATCATGAAACATGCGTGTCTTCTCAGCAAGATCTTAGAGATGACACGGGACATTTAGCTAACAGAGCTGATAGAAAGCATGCTGGAGAACAGGCTATTCATCAGTTAGCAGGGAAACAAAGCAGATGCTACTGGTTGAGGAATGGTCTTCCCCAAAGAGTGTGCTTGAACCGCTTAATATCTACACGAATGACAAACTCAGAAGTGATGATACCTGCCTTTTTGTATATGCTGATGATCTTGGTGTCGCTGTAAAAGATACTGACTTCACTTTTGTGAAAAATAGACTGTCCAGCGCGATGGATGAAGTAACACCGTATTATTATGAAGAAAAGCACCTTGGTGCTAAACCATCAAAGACAGGTGTGTGCCTTCCACCCAAGAAACCGTGAAGCCAAATATCAACTACAGGTAACCTGGTCTGGAACAACCTTGGATTACTACGAGCACCCACTGTACCTTGGAAAAATTCTTCATCGTTGTCTTACCCTCAAGACCCACATTGAAAAGATCAAAGCAAAAGTGAGCACACCTAACAACATTGGTAGCAAGCTCGCAACACTTGATGAAGTGCAAGCCCGCTGACCCTGCGTTTCACTGCTCTAGCGCTCTGCTACTCAGCCGCTGAGTATGCCAGCCCGATATGGGAAAGGTCCGCTCATGCTAAGAAGATAAAACCGATCTTAAAACAAGCTGCCGACTAATTACAAGCTGCCTTAATACCACAAACATCAACAGTTTGTGCATCACAGTTGGTATAACTCCATCTGACATCAGAAGATCAGCAGCTAGCAAGAAAGAGCGTCAGCGGCAAGAAACTGATGAACGACATCCGATGTATGGACACAAGTCCGCTCGGAGTCGCCTTAAGTCAAGGAGAAAGTTCTTAAAATGTGTGACCATTCTTGGTACTTGTTTCACCATGTGGATAGGAAGATTCACTGATCTTCCACCACCTGTAACAATGGGACTGATGGCAAAAGAAGAGCTTCCAGTCGGTGCATACTCAACCTGCATGGGCAGAGTGGAGATACCTTAACCGCCTATAGCCGGGGTTGGACGTGCCAAGGTCATACTGAATAAATGGGGATATACATCCAACTCAGTTGACTGCGACTGTGGTACAGAGCTACACACAATGGAACACCTCTTAAAATTCCCCCTGTTGTGGGAATGCACTGATGCTTTCCTTGCAAATTACAATGGCAATACACAGCAATGTGTTCAGTTATGGCTGAACCAAATATGACTGTAGTGATGTGGACTCGATACAAAGAAGAATCAAAGCTGATGGGTGACATGTCTCTCTGCAGTAGTTACCACGGTATATCCCTCTTGTCTGTACCAGGAAAAGTTTTTGGGCATATCCTCCTTTACGGAATACATGATACTGTAGAAAGTAAGCTCTGGTGTGAGAACCGAGGTTTCAGACAAGGACGTGCTGGCTACCAGGATTGTGAATCGGCAATAATGATTCAGAATTGAAACCGGGATACGGCATGGTTGCGTGTGGTCTTCACTCCTCTTTGGAAAACTCATCGACATCGTCGTCAGGAAGTCAAAATCATTACGGAATTTGTATAAGAACCCAATGCAGTGGCCTCTACATAACAGACGGCACCCAAATCTATTTGAATGGGTATTGGAGATACTGCAGGCACAGCCCTTCTAGAAGATGCGCCACTTCAGACAAAAGTCCACTTTTGGGCAATAGGGTCCACTATTATATCGAATGGGAGACAAGTCCATGAGCTCTAGGTAAGGATTGCATAGCGTAATGTGGCAGGCTGTCCAAGGTCTGGACTAGTAATATGATATTACAAATATGTTGTCATCTCCACACTCCTCTACGTAGAAGAAACTTGGGCTACCTAAATGAGGAAAATTACTTGACACATATCACTCCCAGTGCCTTCACCATGTTCTCAATATCAAGTGGTTCCAATACATCAGAAACATGGAAATCAGAGGCAGAACAAGTCAACATCTTTTTATCCTGATGAAGTCACGTCTGAGATGATATGGGCACGTTGTCCAATGGGCAAGACAAGATTCTACTGGAATGGAAACCAGAGTATGTGGGGGAAACGAAAAACAGGAAATGCAGGACCCGTTGGTTGGCTGCCATACTGTGGCAGATGCTGAGATGGCGGGACTTGAAAAGAAGGACTTGGGCATTAACATACTGCACAAGCTCAAAAAATGGAGGCTTGTGCTTGCACAGTTGGTGTCGTAGACGGGTTAGTGAGTAATGACCCCATTTTGTTCAGACTCAGCTAGTACTGATTGTTCCAAAGGAAGGTAATAGTTCTGTCCTTAGAAAGACTACCCAATTTGTATTTAGTGTTACAGTCCTTCTTGTACCATTTCATTGCATGATTCTTGTTCCCTTCTTCAGAATATCTGGAAGATACTATTCCCAGACGACATCTACTCTATACGTGCTCTATTCAGTTGGGTTTGCAGATATAGCAAGAAGATGAATTGGGTATACTCCTGGAAGATTTTGACTAGACATGGCTTCAACATGTTCACAATGGCAACACCATCAAGGATAATAACATCAACCTCGTGATTACAGTGTTTTGACGCAGAAAGTTGTTCAAGACTGTTGGTTTTAATTCACCAAATTTTAACAATGAAGGGGAAAAACTTAATTATCATGACGAAAGAATTTGTCAAAGTTTCAATCCCATATTTGACATGAATCGTACAACTGGGAAAAAAGCGCATAATTTTGCATGATGATACGTTTTTTTGTTGTTGTTGTATACTTTGGTCTTGGTCAACTAAACGAAAATTTTGTTCCTTTTCAATGGTCTGAACTGACTATTCTTTTGACTAAAGTTCATGTACATTAGAGTAATGTTCTTTTCCAATCTGCTTCATTGTTTTGGTTGTTGAGATTATTTTAGGTCCTGCGACATTTTTATGTCAAGAACCAACAGATCAACATGTTTTTTGTTGTGAACCAGTATGTGGGCTTCTTCTTTTCTCATGTTGCGCAAAAATTTCGTTTATTTTATTGTCTTATTAGCTTCCGAGAAATGAACGTAAACGAAAATTGCACTGCAATCATGCGGAACATTATATGGCAGCCATTTTGAATTTGACAGCCATATTGATTAAAAATCAATCAAATATCGCAGATTGTGTTTTGAAATATGATAAAATATACTACCATGGATAAAGCTATTAAGTAGAGTTTAGTACCATACACATATGTAACATTTGTATTCTCATATATAAATATACATATCTATATAACGGCCATTTTGAAAATGGCAACCATATAAGAGAATAATCATCATAACTTGTAGATTATGTTTAGGATTATATCAAATACTTCACAATGTATCTTAAATCCCATGAAAATGAATATCATCTGATCATAGCCATCAGTTTTCACGTTAAGCTATTTTTAGCCCACCTTGCGGCCATTTTTAATTTTGGCGGCCATCTTGGAAAAAATTGAGTTGGCCTTATATTCAGAAATTTTCAGCACGTCACACTGTACATGTAAGCCAAATATCATGCTTTTCATGAAAAGTGCACAATTGTGCTGAAATTTGCTGGACTAAATACAAAAAATGTAACGATGATTACAAAAGGTCAAATTTTAGAATTAATGACCAAAGATGCCATTGTCTTATTAACAGAAATCTCAACCTAGCTGCCTGGTATACAGATATACCTGGTTATCAGCCCATATTCTTACCGGGTATAGATTTTTTTATCAGTGTTGGTATATGTCTTCTGATATTACCTTTCTTCACTTAAAAATACTTAATTCAAGTTAATACAAATGAACAATTTCTCTGGATTATCTAGAAATTCGGATAATTATTCAAATGAGTCAAACTTGTGCTCCTACGAAGGCCCAGTAAGGGCAGCGACGGGATATGTTTGATGCAGTGGCATACAATTTTAGGGGCACTCTCCACTTCCTTTTAAATAAGCGGCAGTACGACACCTATGCCATACGGCAGTATGACATAACTGAAAGGGCAATTCTATAGACTTGTTATATAGAAAGGTATAGGGTAGAGGAAACTAGGGGCGTCAATGAAATTATGCCTCATAAATAAATCATCATTTGTCAGTCTGTCCTTACCGTTTTGGCTGAACAACAAGATGCTGACAAACATATTTTTTTAATGCAACAGCTTGTATGTCATATTTTCAGTGGCGACACAAAAGAGGAAAGGAAACGGAAGGTTTGGAGGGGGGTGCTAACCAGGTTTCCCAATGATTTATATAAATCAGCCACTGGCTCCCTTATTGCTTTGTCTTTAATATTTTCTTAAATATTTTCTTCGACGTTTTATTCGTCATACTAGTCATAGACATTGCAGGTTTAGAAGTCACACATCAAAGGATCTAATATTACACCAAAAGGAAAGTTCGAAGCAAGGATACTTGAATAGCTGTAATGAGAGATATACTTCATTTTCTACTTTTATATTTTGCAACATGTGGCTTATAGTAGTATCACAAGAGTCTTAATGCAATTCATTTGTATGTCTTTGTAGAGTTGTACTGTTGTATGGCTTACTTATTGACTGGCCATAATAAGAGCTCAATTTGAACAAACAAGTAATGCAGCTTCTTCCAACTTAACACTGGATGATCGTGGCGTCAAAAACATCCGCCATTAAGACTGACATTTGTTTTTATGAGTTGCCTTATAAAAAGTTACGTTAGAAAGTACTCAAGTTATTCTTGTATAGTATATAATATTAACAAAAATGTTCTGAAACATGTCAGCAAACAGAAAGGGTGAAAGAGCGGTGTCGTCTCAAAACAAATCACAATGACCTCAGTAAGTACATGGTATGTTACTTACATACCGCATACGTCATCAACGTATTACAATTGTTCAGAGAAGCGCATATTATGTATATGAAGATTTGGTACGTATGCACGCATGTGTGGTAACATCACACGGCCAAGTTAAACAGAGCTGTACAAATTCGTCGTTATAGTTTAATCTGTTAATCATGGAGCTATAAACTGAAATTAAGCCAGTTAATAGCTTCATGTTTTATTTCAAATGAGGGGAAAAGACAAAGAAAACATGTTGCTTTGACGAGATTTCGAACTCGTTACGTTTGGCACAAAAGCAAATCCGAAACCCATCGCCTTACTTGCCTTATTTATTTGGCCACAGCAACGCTAAATTGGAATGGTTGCTGTATAATATATCAAATATATTATATATTAAGTGCCAAAAATGATCGAAAGAGATTTCAACCAATCGAAAAGTTTTAACTGAATGTCATGACGATATCACACCCTGGGCGCGTAGCTAAATTGCTTATTTATTTTTTAAAGTCTTTCCTATGCCCCCAATAAAATTCCAGCAGGAATCATCGGAATAGACTTTCTTATTATTTCAGTGACTAAGATTTAGGAAATTTAAAGAATTACCAACAGATTTTGAGGTGCCTGCCAAATATCAGACATTTTTCATGAAATAAAAACTTTTTGTAACTTCAAAAACTGATCTTTTCAGAGTTC
Source organism: Chiridota heheva (assembly GCA_020152595.1). Classification (NCBI taxonomy): domain Eukaryota; kingdom Metazoa; phylum Echinodermata; class Holothuroidea; order Apodida; family Chiridotidae; genus Chiridota; species Chiridota heheva. The sequence continues at coordinate 1,403,567 of JAIGNY010001448.1, forward strand.
TCTCATCCAATATTATTGCTACATGTCCATAAACCTTTATATATAATTTGTAATCTAGATATTTTCCTTATGTAATCGTTCATAGAATATACCATATCAGAAAATCACAACGCCTTTATTTTGAAAGTTTGACTTGTGACTTTACTTGAAAAATTGTGACTTGACTTGCCGGAAAATGACGTGTTACTTGATTTGCCAACAAGTGATTTGTGAATTGACTTGCAAAAATGTGACTTGGTTACAATTCTGGCAAATCCCCCTCCCCACCCCAACCGAAATTGATAAATTAAATCGGTCTGAAATTGCTGGTGGCTTCTTTCTTTTTAAGAATATTTATGCTGCAAATGACAATTGTTTTATATGTATCATATAATCAGCAGCAAGATTTCATGTGAGGCATATGATGTGGGGGCTCCAGGGGATTCGCTCTCAGAAATTCAGTATGTGTATCGGAGTCATTTTTGATCATATTTTCACAGAAGCCCACGGAATTAAACGGGCCGTCATCCGAAATAATAGATAAATTACAATAAATACCGAAACCCGCGCAGTTCTTTATTAATACCTGCGTCATGATGTATAAGATCCTGAATGATATTTCACCGGCACACTTAAAACGTAAATTTACAAAAATCAAAGACGTCCAATCACATTACACACGTCAAGCAAACAACAACCACATCAAGATGACTTTGTGTCACACCGAATATTACAAAAGTCTATTTACCTAAAGAGGAATTACATCATGGAATAGTATTGATAATAAAGTTAAAGAAAGTTTATCAGTTAATACATTTAAAAGATCCCTAAAACAAGTAATTCTCTCGAAGGAAGTTTCTGATAGGTAAAATTGTCGATTTCCTGCCAATTTTGCTTTATTTTGCTATTTAAGTTTTTATTTTTCTGTATTGATGTTTTATATGGAGCCTTCTTTAAAATTTCTACTTTTTTTAACCATGTTCTTAATTCTTATGCCTTTTGTATTTATATGTTTACATATTCTATACTTTTTACTTTTGATTGTCTAAGTCTTATTTTTATTTCTTATACCATTTTGTTAATTGTTATGCTGTAACCCAGGGTCCCAAGGTTTATCAACTTAATGTTCATTAGGCCACCCTGGTAAAATACGCATGAATAAAAAAGAAAAGAAAAAAAAAAGGATAAATCTTTGAAATGGGCCATGTAGGGCAAAACTTACTATTTGGATCCAGCCCATTGTCATGACATAAACTGACGTGCCCTCTCCCATCAAATTTGTAAAGTTCAAAAGGTGCATGCCCCTTTACAGAGATGTAAAAGTGTTTTTTTAAATACCAAACTATATTTCAGTCCCCTTATTATAATTGATCTTTTTATTGACAGATTGAAGAAGGTAACACAAACATCAACCAAAATACCTCAAATTTCACTTGTCACGTGAAGCGCCTTTAATTTCGGTTCAGAAAAGATACAATGGGGACGGTTGCCATGCACTGACCAGCTGACTCGCCGCTGACAATCCGGTTCGTTCCCCAACAAAACTGTTCTCTCGATCGGCCGGGGGGCTCCTTTACAGAAGTATACCACAATGCATCTATCCAAATTTAAAGTTTGTATAGGCATAATAGGAAATAACATAAGAATTAGACACATTTCGAGCGCGGGGAGCTCAACCACTGCAAAGAGTTTAAATTATTCTTCCGATTTGAATTAATGGCATATGAATTATTTTTTGACCGTGCGCTTTTTCGATAAATTTGAAGAAAAGTGGTGACTTCGTATTATGTTTTACCGCTAGGTAGTCGCGTTTTATTAAGATTTTCTGAAGAAAAAAAACCCATTTTAAAGATTTGTTCGGGAATTATTTTTGACGAACATGTTGAATTTTTTAAGCTTGGCATTTTTTCATGCTTGTTTTTTCTTATTTAGATTATGCTGATGCTATTTCAGTTCGTCTACTCATATTAAACAAGCCTCAAAGAAATTAGAATGTTGCTGCTAAATTAATTCCGAATAGAAAATATAGGGATAGTGCCACCGGCAGTCTTAAAGAGCTACACGCATAGGGTTACCTGTAAAGGCTGGCAGGCTAGTATTTTTAAAATTGCCTTACTTATTTTTCAAATGTTTGAAAAAGCTGCATCAAAATAGCTCATTAATTTGATAAACCAAAGATTTTACCACGCCCTGGACTAAGGTCTAACAATACTATCAGTCTTTTAGAAATTCCCTTCACCCCCGCCCCCCCTCCCTCCAGATTCTGACAGATCTTTAAGTGTTTACGGCTCCAAATTGTAAAACAGTTTGCCGTGCATTATCATAAGAAGATAGTACCATTCAAATTTTCAGGAAAAAGCTAAAAATCCATCTTTTTACTCTGGATTATATTTTGTGACTGAGTAATTTTACTTGTTAAGATATTTGTATATAAATATGCTGTCTTAGTATCGATAACCTGTGCTTTTATACATCTTTCTAGGTAAGTATTATTTGTAAATATAAGCATTTTTCATTTTTTATAGAATTTAACAATTTTACACATATATACGATTGTATATATTTTGTCATACATTTTATAGAATTTTATGTAAAGCGCATTCGTTACTTAATATTTAATGTCTGTAATTCGATATAGAAATGAATAATAATCGATAAAAGCTGTAAATTAAAAAAGAAGTGAAAATGAGTCACCAGTAATTTCCCGATGGAGGTGGGGTAGGGAGGGGAGGTAGGGAGGAGGGGAGGGGTGACCCTAAAGCTATACTGCTGTACTAATGCTTTGAAAATTCAACAGTTGGAAAGTGGCCCTCACATCCTGTGCCACCCGCCCTGGGTCCAGGCAGGGGCGTCTTGGCGCATAGACTTTGAGTGCTGGGGTGTAAGACAAATTTACTCGACGAAAATTTGCACTTGCTTGACTTATCTATAAATGATATACATGTGTCTACAAACAGAACAATTGGGAACAAACCCCCTCCCTTGCACAATGCACCGCCAGACATTTTGGGGGCACAGTACTCAAGTAACAAACGCGGCACTGCAAAACAGCATGCATGTACCCGCTTCAGCGCCACTTGCTGTGTCTAGTTTCAGTGAGGGGCATGGGCAACTTGCTTCCCTGCATGGCAAAATTCCGTAAGTAACGGGATATACCAGTATACAAAATGCTATACATATTCGGGCAATAAACTGTGCAAAATGATTATACAAGGCTGCAAGGGTAATAGCCCAAATTTGGTGATGACCTTTATAAATATCACCTCAATTAGTCATTTGTAGTTTTTCGCGTTTCGACAGAATGAGATTATCAATTTCAGTGGCATGTCTAGCTTTTAGTGTTTTAAGGGGCTTAAGCTTTAGGATTGTGGTCCAAACTTTAACATTTTTGGCTCCAAATTGAAAATTTTGTTCACAATTGACGATTTTTGTTCTAAAATCGAAGATGTTTGGTCAAAACTTAAAGAAGTTAGTTGGTCCAAACTTGAAATGTTTGGTCCCAAATGAAAGAAGTTTGGTCCAAAATTGAAAATGGTTTTGGTTTAAAATTCACTATTATTTAGTCGATATGAATAAAAAATGCCAATATCTCTCAGATCAATCTGTATATGACTCATTTGATATATCAGTCAAAGTAATGTTTTGACTTTGACACAATTTTTGGGGGGCTATGACACTTTTTTTCGGGAGGCCCTCCTTCCCCATCGGCACCGAAAGCTGAATACGCCAGTGGCGAAACATTTTAGGGGTAAAGGGTGCTAAGTCCCCGGGAGCTCAGAAATTTGTTTTTGTTTTTGTTGACCCAAACAGCCAAAATGGCTTGTCAAAAATTTAAAGATGAAAAGAGGACAATTTTTAATTCTAGTGTTAAAATCTAGGTTACCATTTCTAGACAGGCAAAGAAGAAATTTTCCCTGAAGAAAAAATAATGGACAAGATGGGTCATGCCAAAAATAGAAAGTTAATTTTGAAAATAAAAAAAAGCAACTGTTAGAACAACTTAGATAATTCAACATTATAATTCTAAGTTAATACAAATCTTTTATAAAACACATAGGCCGAAGTCCAAAGGTCGGTAATTTAAAGTCCAGTTGTCGTCTCTAACGTAGGAGGTAAATGAAATTTAAATCCTGTGTTTTGATTGGTCAAAACACAATGGTATAGTGTGCACTTACATTGATAGGCCAATCAGTATCGTTTTGGAATAAATTGTACGCCGCCACATTTAAATCACGATAGATGGCCTTTATTTTTGGGAAATCTATCTGATGATCAAAGCATATGCAATGATTTTTAACGTTGTTTCAGTAACGAAAAGAAAACAAAAAGTTTTATATTTAAACCATAACTACAACACACATGGAACCAATTTCTGGCTCTGATAGGAGTTTTATTTTTATTTATCACCTACACAATTACAGATGATATGTTTTTAGTTTTCATTTGATGGTTACTTTTCGTTTGGAATTTTTGCCCGGATTTTTGTTAAACTAGCTGTACATCTCGTTCTTTTAACTTTTTATCTTTCAGACGATCCTTTGACTATTTGACATGTCCTGAAAGCAAGGCTATTAAACAAAATGATCAAGACTGAACCCAGCTTTTACTCAATTGTTTAGGAATTACAAAATTTACATATGTTTAGCTCTCCAAATTTCCGAACAAAGCACCCACAGCAGAATTCGTGGAACTATTTCTTACAGTCAGACGTTTCACCCAATCTTGACCTGTATTAAGTAAAAGATGACAATAAGCAACGGCGTCGGAACAATTTTTTTCTTCAACCCCTTTTTATTCAAAAGTTTCATTCTTTCCCATTTATTTTCACGATGTGGGAGTTTTTTTTTTTTTTTTTTTAAATAAAGAAGAATAAACAATTAAGCTAGTATAAGACCCCGGTATAGACACGACGTACGTGGGAGTACATACACGCTCGCAGTGCAGTGACCTGTCACCTGCATGCACACGTACTAACTGCATGTTGTATGTTACGCAGGCGCTGCGTCGGTGTATACGATGTAATGCTACATTTTATGGCCAAGTGTGGTCAATTCAAATAATTATAATTGGGGAAACTATAATCGAACCCGGGATCTGACCGAGGTATTATAAATTATAATCAAATAAATGAGAAGAACAAGCACCGAAAAGGTTTATAGATTTCACAGAGGGTACAAATAATCCCAACAAGGGGTTCTCTTCCCTGAAAAGTACGGGGAAAGAAAGTGAGGGGAGGGGTGGGGTGGTGGAGGCAGACCGCGAAAGCATACTTCCCCTCACATTTTTGACTAGGAGCGCCCCGCTTCCTACGCCTTTGACAATAAGCACAGTATTTTGCTGGGTTTCCTTTTGCTGGTCGCTCACTATTTCTTTTGATGTTTTCCTTATAACTTTGTGAGATGGGCCAGAATTTAAGACCTTCTTCCTGATTTTTCTGTATTTTCTTAGAAAGGCCCAAATTTCTACCTTGATTTTTTAAGCTTATTGAACTTTTTACTGCGTTTGTTTCTTTAATTGTGTTGGTTTCCTGCTCTATTTTTGCTGTTTCTTTTCTGCTTGTGTAATTTCCTAAATGTTTGTATGTAAGGTTCTTTTTTCAGCATCTCTGGCAGGTAAGGGCAACCTCTTATTTCCACTGTTTGACAAAGTTCCCTGCAGATGTCGCTGCAATGTTGATTTTGCCAAATTGTACATTCGACTCGCAACCTTTAGAACTTTGGTCCCATTCGCCTTTATTTCTCGAATAGCAGCTTCAATTGTATCTATATAATGAATTCCTGTTTGTCTTCTGTTTGTAGTTTCTTGACAAATTTTTCTGTAACGAAAACATAGAAATAAGAAGGAAAATATTTAACTATTTCATCTCTAAGCAGAAACCGAAACTTCACAGGTCACAATAGACTCTCTTCTAGATTATCATGATGCATGGGCATACAGGGCCTTATAGAGCATAGGCTATATATGTTAAGCTAGGTCAACTATCTACCTACTGTGGTGTAGCGGTTATCATACCTGTCTACAGACCACGAGGCCCCGGGTTCAATCCTGGGGTGGGTAGACACGCCAGTGCACCACAACTGGTTATCAAAGGTCGTGGACATTGACTTGGTTGTCGATGTTATGTCTGTCCGTACGTCGTACCTGTGTTCTCGTCCGGGTCGTTTCAGCGTTTCGTGACAGCATTTGTACTATCATAACCGAATACGCAGGCGACGACCCCGTCATTGTAATTGTGTGTTCAACTCTCTCTCTCTCTAGGTCAACTTGAGATAAGTTGGGACAACATGCAAAACTAGCACTTACAAAATAGATTACCCCATCATGATTTGATTTTGTATTTTATAATTGTTACCGTAACATTTCTAGGTATTTGTCACGGATACAAAACTAACAAATTATTATGATTATAAAGAAAGATTTTTCATTTCACTAATTGTTTTTCTTTTTTGGATAACTGTCCCCTTTAACCCGAATGGAAAAAAATAAAATAACGGTGTCCCAAATGAACCACCTAGCGCTTCGCTGTATATCTTGCTCACGTTTAAAAATATCTTCAGATTTTAATTTTGCATGAATATTTTGCTCATTTTCTCTCTAAGGATAGAATATTGAATAAAAAATACATACCCTGTTACAAACACAAATCTTACGGAAAAAATAATTTTACAGCAGTCCGTGGTGGCTTGATGAAAACTTTTTCAGATGATCGTATGCTGTAAGACCAGTACCATCAGTCGCCATTAAAACTGGATTACCGTACTGGATTACCCAGTGGCGTTAGTAGACTCTTTTTGGGAGGGGGTAAATTTACCGACACAAAATATATTCCACATTCAGGGCCCTCATAACGTCCAAAAGTTTGAAAAGCAAAAAAAAAAAAAAAATCTTCACCGAGACCACGAGGCCCCGGGTTCAATCCTGGGTGGGTAGACACGCCAGTGCACCACAACTGGTTATCAAAGGTCGTGGACATTGACTTGGTTGTCGATGTTATGTCTGTCCGTACGTCGTACCTGTGTTCTCGTCCGGGTCGTTTTAAGCGTTTCGTGATAGCATTTGTACTATCATAACCGAATACGCAGGCGACGACCCCGTCATTGTAATTGTGTGTTCAACTCTCTCTCTAGGTCAACTTGACTTAAGTTGGGACAACATGCAAAACTAGCACTTACAAAATAGATTACCCCATCGTGATTTAATTTTTGTATTTTATAATTGTTACCGTAACATTTCTAGGTATTTGTCACGGATACAAAACTAACAAATTATTATGATTATAAAGAAAGATTTTCATTTCACTAATTGTTTTTCTTTTTTGGATAACTGTCCCCTTTAACCCGAATGGAAAAAAATAAAATAACGGTGTCCCAAATGAACCACCTAGCGCTTCGCTGTATATCTTGCTCACGTTTAAAAAATATCTTCAGATTTTAATTTTGCATGAATATTTTGCTCATTTTCTCTCTAAGGATAGAATATTGAATAAAAAAATACATACCCTGTTACAAACACAAATCTTACGGAAAAAATAATTTTACAGCAGTCCGTGGTGGCTTGATGAAAACTTTTTCAGATGATCGTATGCTGTAAGACCAGTACCATCAGTCGCCATTAAAACTGGATTACCGTACTGGATTACCCAGTGGCGTTAGTAGACTCTTTTGGGAGAGGGGGTAAATTTACCGACACAAAATATATTCCACATTCAGGGCCCTCATAACGTCCAAAATTTTGAAAAGCAAAAAAAAAAAAAAATCTTCACCGAGACCACGAGGCCCCGGGTTCAATCCTGGGTGGGTAGACACGCCAGTGCACCACAACTGGTTATCAAAGGTCGTGGACATTGACTTGGTTGTCGATGTTATGTCTGTCCGTACGTCGTACCTGTGTTCTCGTCCGGGTCGTTTTAAGCGTTTCGTGATAGCATTTGTACTATCATAACCGAATACGCAGGCGACGACCCCGTCATTGTAATTGTGTGTTCAACTCTCTCTCTCTCTAGGTCAACTTGACTTAAGTTGGGACAACATGCAAAACTAGCACTTACAAAATAGATTACCCCATCGTGATTTAATTTTGTATTTTATAATTGTTACCGTAACATTTCTAGGTATTTGTCACGGATACAAAACTAACAAATTATTATGATTATAAAGAAAGATTTTTCATTTCACTAATTGTTTTTCTTTTTTGGATAACTGTCCACTTTAACCCGAATGGAAAAAAATAAAATAACGGTGTCCCAGATGAACCACCTAGCGCTTCGCTGTATATCTTGCTCACGTTTAAAAATATCTTCAGATTTTAATTTTGCATGAATATTTTGCTCATTTTCTCTCTAAGGATAGAATATTGAATAAGAAAATACATACCCTGTTACAAACACAAATCTTACGGAAAAAATAATTTTACAGCAGTCCGTGGTGGCTTGATGAAAACTTTTTCAGATGATCGTATGCTGTAAGACTAGTACCATCAGTCGCCATTAAAACTGGATTACCGTACTGGATTACCCAGTGGCGTTAGTAGACTCTTTTGATTAGGGGAGAGGGGGTAAATTTACCGACACAAAATATATTCCACATTCAGGGCCCTCATAAAGTCAAAAATTTTGAAAAGCAAAAAAAAAAAAAAATCTTTACCGAAAGTTGGGGGGAGGGTGGGGTGGTGTAACAGTAGGGCAGGGGGGCAGGGGAGGGGAGGGGGAGGGTATGGTGGGAGAGGAGGGGTAGGGAGGAGGGGGAAGGTAGAGAGGGAGGGGTAGGGATGGAGGGGTAGGGGTAGGGAGGGAGGGGTTGGGTAGGGAGGGTGGGGAGGGAGGGGGTAGGGAGGGTTGGGGATGGTAGGGAGGGAGAAGAGGGGTAGGGATGGAGGGGTAGGGAGGGATGGGAAGGGGTAGAGAGGGAGGGGTCGGGGTAGGGAGGGGACAATGATGGAAATTTCCCGTATATGCCA